>VIGI01000011.1:1222500-1822500 GCA_009299455.1 Monilinia laxa
AAGACCCGGCGTAACTCGGCTTGGGCCAATTCTTGAGTATGGGCAGCCTGGACGGCCTCCATCTGGCGTCTTCTCTGCTCCTTCTTGATATTCTCTCGCTCGATCCTGAGGAATACGACTTGGTTTTGGCAATCGAGACAGAGTTCTGGGAGGATGTGGCCAAGGGGATCTAGAGTGTGTTAATATATCGAATAGATCAATAGAATAGAGTGAATTTTGTGCGATGAGAATGAAAATGAGAATGGGGATGAGAATCAGATCAACGTACCCGTGTGCTTTGGATTAAGCTCGCCATCACAAGTGGCGCAACGCGCATCCTCGAAAGATTCGAGGCCCAAGGCCGACATGTCGATTGTTGGCAAGGTGTAGTTACTGGTGTAAGTACTGGTGCGCTGATTGGCACCAGATCTTTGTCTGCTTCTGTTGTCAGACTGGGTGAAGTCTGTTGGGAAAGACATGCTTGCGTTTGTGGTTTGTCCTTTTACAACAGAAAATACCTATCCATGATCTGGGTCTCATGATTTATTTATTTTTGTACGGGGGTGTGAGGTTGTTTGTGAGGTTTTTTGCTCGGCGCCGAGAAGTTTGGTCAGTGAATGGATGCTGGTGTGGTGATTTGGGTCGAGGTCGTTTACTTGGAAATTGCGTGCCTGATAGGCATCCATCCTCAGTCTTCTCTGCATCATTTTGATATCAATCTACCGTGGAAATTGTTCTCACCTTGAAGGCTCAAAGTCTAGTAGAATCTCTCATCTCTATCAGATAATAATCCACGTAATCTTGTCAATAAATGTGAAGCAACACCACCTCTATGTATAACAATTCCTTGTATTGAAAACTCAAAGGTATGACTTTGAAGTGAAGCTTGAGTGAAGTTTCACTACCCATGCTTGATTATTCAAAGACATATGGGAGATGGGACATATTAAATCCTCACGACAGATCTGAAGTGCAGTTGGAGTTAAGCCTTGCACCCAAACTGAATGACTCAAAGGCATATGAGAATAACCTTGGAAGCTTGGATAGTTTCATCGATATATGAACTCATTATAATCATTGAGCTTTCCTATCCATGGATATCTTACAACTGCCAGTATTTCTCTCATCTTATTCGCCTGTAAGTCCTAAATACATATGGTTTCCTGGTCAATTGTAAAAGATCCTAATCAGAGAGTAAAACCACAGAAGATGATGCATAGTGGCTCATGAATGAGGGTCCGGGAATCAATCCTCCTTCTCATTTGAACATACTCACTTCTCACTTGAGACTCTGGAAGAATTGAAACTTGTATCAGAATGTGGTGAAATGAGCTGGTAATTTGATATTGGAGTATTGGAACCTGCTGTGCAAGCGCTTGTACCCTTTGTTCATAACTTGTCCAGACATACTAAAGATCTAGGAAATGACAACAAAGCGAGCAAGAGAAGACAAAACAGTGGACAGAATGGAAAGTTCTAACAAATCCTCTCCTTTCTTGGATTGAATCGTATGCATATGGTTTATAAGGAGAACTCTCAACTCTATACTTAAGGATAATGGAAGTCATAATTCTCATGAAGAGAGATCCGTTTCCCAGACTTAACATGGTTGACCAGATCAATGCTGGCCCTCTCTCGTATTTCTGAAGTCTGCGAAAGTATTCTTCCCCAGAGGAATCACAATCGTTTCGTTGTACTGACCATCACATGATAGCGTGTCAACCCCCACATTGAGAAAGACACGTCATTTTGTGTTCGCTATCGTGCTCACATGTTGATCATGCTTAGGCCATTGGACAGCTTGTGCCAAGCAAATAGAACTATGCATCTCTTTAGTCATCATTCTCCCCATTCTCTCATTTCCCCATACTACAGTTACGATCTGCTGTGAGGCTTTTAGAATCAGGTATGGCCAATGTAGTAGCCATGGGTAACTCTGATTCCTCACCAATCAGTACCTAGGCAATGCTCCTTCTCGTCATACCCGGGCCAGGGTGTGGAAGCATTAATTGACATCATACTAGAACTGTTGCGTTAGATAGTAACACAAACCATACAGCATGTCAGTAGCTACCTGGCGAAACAAGATATCGCAGTTTACCTTTTCCAGCTTTAGCCAAAGCCACCAGCCTCAATCCGGAGATCAAACATCACAACATCATCAGCTTGTTGATCTTGAGAAAGAATCTATGCTCCGGGGCAGAAAACTGGGTTCGTAGAGAGGTTGAGTTTCTATATAATACTTGAAGGTTTTCCTGTTGAAGCATTTTCACTTCATCCACAAATAGCTCACATTTCACATCCAACTATTCCAACAACCAAACAAAAACAACATTTCAAACACCCCCAAACTTCAAAATGAGTGATAAATACAAGCCAACTGGTAAATTCCTGTTCCATGCTTCAATATAACTCGAACACTCTTAACATCTTTCGTAGAGCACGGAGGTCTTAAGGAAGACGGTACTCCAGACAAGAGAGTTGGAACTGGCCAGTTTGCCCAGGGGAAAGTCGATCCAGTGGTAAGCATCATATATCTTTCATTTCGCATACTGCATATGTTTCAATCTGCTAACCAGTCTTCTCTGTTCACAGGAAGCTGGAGCCAAGGGTGGAAATAGCGATGGAACTACTGAAAGTACCTCGAACTCTGGCAGTGGCAGTGGTGGTGGTGGTGGTGGTGGTATATCTTCACTTCCCAATGCTACCTCCTTATCCACAGTTTCTTCAATACTAATGGTGTCTGCTGCAGAATTCGCACACGGAAAAGTTGATCCAGTCGAGGCTGGCAAGAAGGGAGGACAAGCATCTTAAATCTCTACAAGACTTCAAACTTGTGTGGGGGCTGGACGATATCGAACAATATTCACTGTGTAAGACAGGAGATTGCGGTTTGTGCAACAGACCTGAGACTATACATAATGATTTTATGATTACTGCAACAGCATGATTAGCTAGCTATAATGACATCGATATTTTCCCATGATACTTTGTTTGCGTATTGGCTGGGATACTATGATGTAACATATGATGTTTCTTTCCACCAGATCCATTTCGGATCCCCTGTGCAATAACTGTCATTATAAGGATGTCGTCAGTGTGAAATAAAAAATGGCTAGCGGACTTGAAGACTGATTGGTGCTTCATCTCTGGATTTATATGCTTACCAAGATGATTACCTAACAAGGTTAGTTGAATATCCGTGCGTGAGTGCCCATTCTGTCAAGTAATTTACGGTGAACCTCATCCTTATAGCCTTGAATTCGAATGATATCGTTACGATCTTCTCGGTGACTATCTTCAGTTAAAAGAAACCCGAGAAGGATACCAACCGTACAAGGTCCATTTGCTGGGATATCTGCTGACTGGATTCTATGAAGTTTGCATGTTTCTTTTCAGCAGGCGACCGAGGCAGATTTTGCGGGATCTTGCATTCCATATTTTCGTCTGTTACTCAAGTCGAGTCGTTCAGTAATTTTGTGTTTGAGGGTTTTCATGTCTAGTTAGCCTTGGTTTGTCTTCAATATACCTCTTATGTTCCTTTCAATCTTGGCACTGTGTTTCTACTCTCAATTCTGAGCGCTATTCATATGAAGACGGTTGTATATCAACGGTTTTTGTGTAGCTTACCCCATCCCTAATCTCGATGAGAGGGACGTAGCTAGAGGGACGACGAGAAGTATCTAAACAGATACGATATGATACGAGTTATATATCATGATCATTCTAAAATACAAGATTCAATAGGGTGATCAATGTATTCATGCAAACTTCCGACAATATAAGTGGTTAGTTCCATTATTCGCAAACATTCGAGACTTCCAATAGCTGAGCAAATATTTGAACACTGCATTTTTCACAGCATGGATAAGGATCAAACCATTATACTCGGCCCGTCCTCGTTGTCGTTCCTGGATATCCCCTCATTTTGTACTTCTTATACCATGTTTTTTCATAGTGGCAATTGCATGGTCAGGCACCCGGGATGAGCGATTGCCATGCTGAAATTTATGATACATATGGAAGGGGCGTTGGTATGCGATACAAGGTATCAATAAGTCACACAGCTCGTTTCTATAAACATCCATCATTTCCATCATTTTGATGAGGTAGTCTCTTCAGTTTAAATATTTTTACAATTTAGAGCTCACCGCAAGACTCCATGATGCACAATCCCTTCATACTTCTTCCTCTCATAGGATTCTGCATCGCAGATTCTTCTAACAGAACTACCGTGGCAAATACAGGCTGCCATGCGGATAATTGTTATCGTGCAGTTAGTGGAGACTTTCGTGGCCCTTTACAGCAGTCTATAGCGTATGATGATTGTGTTGATTATATGGCAAACTTCTGCACAGTAGATATTATCAATATCACCGTTACCTCCACCATCTTGACAACAATTACGGAAGTATCGACTGTAGGAAAGAGATCTGTATTGACAACTGCCTTTTCACTTCCATCATATGCGAGTGCCTGTTCCATTGAAGCTCGTTACTCCAGTGCCTGTTCATGCTGGGGTATTATGCCTGATACTATCACTGAAACGGTACGCGTATGTATTATCTTTATCTTCTATCAGAATTTGCTAACAATATAGACTTATACAACCTTCACCACTTCGACCGTTACCACCGGGATAACCGCTCCATGCCCCACAGGCAAAGCCCTCATGAAAGATTCCCTCAATTGCGGCTCATGTGGCTACGTCTGCGATACCGGCTACTGCGAACATGGCACTTGTAATACCATTCCATGTACTCCAACCAAGTGCGAAGGTGGTATTCAACCCTGTGTTGTCGATTCTACCTGTTTTTGCTTCAATACTTTCACTGGGTTAGGTTTCTGTGGTGAAAACATTGGATGTGCTGACGCGAGAGACTGTTATGATGATGGCGATTGTCCAAATGCCTATGTTTGTGCTTGGGATACGTGCTGTGGAAACAATGTCTGCGTACTGGGAAATTGTCCGAACCCGGCGGCGAAATTGATTAGGATGATGCAGATGAAGAGAGATGCGTTGGTAGGGGATACGGCGGCCTATAGAGCCAGTTAAGCAGCTAATCTCGTTTACTGGGGTGTCTAAAGGGGTGATTAAAGGGGTGGCACTACTCCTAATAGTATATTTTCAGTATTGTTATTGTTGTTATTATGATGAAGAATCGGAAGATGAACAAGCTATGCCTTACTTTGGTCCTTGGCTATTCAATTGATAAGAAACTTCACTCCGACACGCCCAATGAGCTGAATGGAAGTATAACAATCTTTTCTAAAACTACCCGCAAGATTCTGTGTATATTGTTGTAGGCATTCTTACCCCAGTTCCTCTCAATTCTCACCGCACCACCTATTACCCATTCAAAAACTCCACATGTTTACGGAACACCTTACTTTTCCGATCTTCCCTCCCCTTCCCCTAAGATCCCTCTCATTTTCATGTTCTTTGCTGCATGGGAGATGCGAAAATAATCATGAATCCAATATCGCAATAGAAGTAAGCTGGATCTCCTGATTGACCCAAGTTTGCATGGGCTTTCCTACTTGGAAATTGGATAATCAATATCAAGCGTCCCGGATACGGTCTATTGGGTGATATAGATGTTTTTGTGGAATTGGGATTAGATAGATCAGATGAATTCGGTATGATGAATCAAATCAATAATTTTGATGATTTCAATTGTTTTTGGCTTTGGTATAATGAACACTACATTGATCCACGAATTTAACAAAACAAAATCTAAAGGGCGATCCCTAGAAATTTGAATGTGGTACTGTAATATAAGATAAATGTCCATATCCCTCATATATTCAACGATCGATACACTTCCAATCATGTTTTACATCACTCGTCGATATCCACTATACAATCCTCCTGGCTTATTCATACAACCCATCCCCCTCCAAGAACTTCCTGACTCGTCCAAAAAACTCATCTGGCCCATCAGCCTTCGATAACATGGGATAATCATGAACTTCATCTTTTCCTATTACCGTTTCCACTTTTACATTCGCATTTCGCAGATGTTTGGCGAACTTTTGCACACCTTCGTATAGGTTATCATTAGTCACTGCATTTGAAAATGTTCAGAGGGAATACATACCCGGACCAAAAGCCTCCGCATCCCCCCAAACAACCATACTCCTGCAAAGCCCCTCGAACGTATACCCTTCCGGCAAATTTCCCCTCGCTGGACTCAACAGCGTCCTGCGCAGCTCAGGACGATTTTCACAATACTGATATCCCACCATGCCCAGCATGGCATTGTTCATGAAATCCAAATCCATTAACTTTCCCTCCTCTTCTTCCCCTTCCCCCTTGCCATCAAATTTCGATACCAAATCCACAAATGGGGATACCAGAATTGCATTTTCCGGCATGGGAAATTGGTGCTTGTTCAGATACAACAAAAGTGTAATGGCGATTCCTGCACCGCCCGAATCCCCCATGATAGAAACATTCTCCGCGCGATATCCTCGCTCGAGCAGAAAACTAAAGGCGGAAATGGCGTCTTGTAGGGCACCCGGAAAAGCGGTCTTGGATGTTACGCATTTGCGAAAATTGACGCCGAAGATCGGAACGCCAGTTTTGGAAATGGTACGCCAGGAAAGAGGTGTATTGAGGGGGTGACCTTGCACCATTCCCCCGCCTACGAAATACATCATGATTTTCCTTTCTGGCACGGGTCTTTCGTCGTGCAAGGGGGAGGTGACACCATCAGTCCACTGCCAAAAACACGGACAGCTTTCGCTGTTCATGCCGGGGAATTGCGCATCTCCTTGTATCCAGTTCTCGTCCGCCGGCGGTATAACTTCGAGCTGGGCATGTTGTCCCGAAGCGAGTTTGGGGATGGCGCTGCGGGCGGGAAAGGAGAGCACGTCCTTCCGGGGCTGGGTGCCGGGGTTTAGAGCCCAGACTATGTGGGAGCCGATGAAGATGCTTGCTCGATATTTGAAGGACCAGTGTGAACGGCCGTAATAGGGTAGATGGAGGATGGAAGAGAGGAACACAAGGGGGATTTGAGGTAGGACGACAAAGAACGAGTAGAGGAGACGGGTGAAGCGGTAGCGGTGTTGGGTTAGGAGGGTAGTGCGCTGCCAAGAGCGGATTTCAGGGATTGTGGGGGAGGGCACGCGCATCTTGGGATGAGATGGGGGTTGCTTGAGAATTCTGTGTTTGGGTTGGTTTTGCGGAGAAGGAGTGCTACTGTAGGAATTATTCACGTATGCATGAAGATGTATTCAGACCGAAACACAAAGCGGGGTATTGTGTAGTCTGTCATCCTATCATGCGCTTTGGCAGTGGACTAACTACCGTCAAGTACCGGCTCGCATGAAGCTAGGCGCGGACGGGAAATTCAGGTTAGTTAGTCTCCTGCAGGACGCAAATATTATCAGTCACATGGTGATTTGTACGCGTTGACTACAGTATGTTAAATTTCAACTTTATTATTTGCTAAATTTTTGGAGAAGATTGATGTGGGGAGAGAAAAGAAAGTTCCTGGGGATGGACCGTCTCTTTTGGTTGATCAGCTTGGGATTGTTGCAATTTTAGGAATTTGAACATATGTAAACGGTGTACTTTTGGATGAGACTGCGGTAGACATTAGGTTTGGATAAATTCATAAACTTCTTAAGAAACATTTGTTAATTTAGTAATTTATTTATACTGAACATTCCTTGTGACATTGTTGCCAAGACAGCCTCTCTATCTACCTAATGACCTTGACCTATCGCCTGTTGTGCCCCTTTTCTCCTCCCCAAAATCATTGTCTCGGGACCTCTTCTTCATTCATTGCTCTGCGTTGGCTATTGACATAACCTATCTTATCCCCTACTGCTGTAATACAGCTTCTTCCCCTCCTTCTGGGCGTTGACGTGTGTGAGACCTCTCTGCTCATATCATTCTTCCTTATGAAAGACCTGGTGGACACTCTCCTGATTTATCCGATTGAACCAAAACTGAAAAGTCGCTCGCTTCTTTGCATAACCTTATATCGAATATCGAATATTCCCAGTCATAATTTAACTTCGTATCTCGTTGACTTCCCACGCTAACCCACTTCAGGTGCCTTCGTACGGTTGAACGACATCATCCTTCCCACGACTCCAAGCCCTCAATCGGCCTTTAATTTTCAATCCAAATAACTGTGCGTCCCTGATGGCACCCTCATCCAAAAACCCAGATCCACTCATGCTGCCGATTGTGGAACCTCTGCTTCTTCCTGGGGTATTATCCGAGCTCGAGGCAGCGGTAAATGAGTTGCTCATATCTAAGCTTGCTTGTACACCACTGAATCTTTTGTTGCTTGCAGATGTAGGTGGTGTAGAAGTAAAAGGAGAGTAATCATGACTCATTCGTTTTGCTGATGCACTCGTAAAAAAAGGAACTGAAGATGCATGGGAATGCGAAGAGTTAGAGTTTGAAGAGCTGCTGGATGAGGTGCGCGATTTGGATTTGCGTTGTGAGTTTCGAGAATATTCATAGGAATCCATTTCTAGGAGAATTATTTGGAGATGTTCGTCTGCTTGGGCGAGGTTTGGAGCTGTAGAGGTAAGGGGAGGTCCTTCGATGAACTTTGAGGGACGGAGAGTGGATTTGGAGGTTGGTGAGGTAGACATCTTGTCGAGATGATGGTCGATGTGCCTTGTTACGTTCGACAATCGAGTTTATATATAATTCTGTGTTATCTGTAGCTTCGGCATGTACGTATGAATGTAGAAGAATGTCGAGAATTGTAGAGTGAGTGAGTGATATTGACAAGTAGTTTTACTCTTCACACAGCCTTGAAGAATATGTATATGTATGTATATATATATATATATATATATATAGATTCAAGTCAATACAAAATAGCGAATATGATATAATGCGAGATGATATTGAATATAAGAAAGAGGAGAGATCGTCCGTACCTTACCGTGGGAACATTTACACTTTTAATACTCTGGTTGGAACTTACATACCAGTACTCACTCCATCAGATCCATCTGTACTATCTATGTGCGTCGTAACTCCGGCCTCCTTGAGTAAAGTCAAAAAAATGAAGAAAAAACCCAAAATCTGCGCCCACCAAGCCGCGTTTGAACAAGGGTTCACTGGTGGTTCACTTGACTTAATACTGTCATAGCGGAGCAGCTAAAAGCCTAAATTGTCACCCCTCACAGACCCTGCATAGGGTATCACTACATAATAAAGTGGTAGATTCTATGTAAAACAGTAGAAACTATCTATCTGTGATTCTATGTACGGAGTAGTAGTTATTTTGCCCCAATAATGCCACCTCATCTGATAGTACGAGTACTGACATCTTGTTGCTGCTGATCTGCCAATCTTCCAAGAAAGTTTGTCAAGATGGGGAGATCCTTAACGGTTGTAAGAAATAAAAAGTACTTTATTGGATAGAGAGGTGGTCTATCATTTTGCAAATGCTGGTTTTTGAGGAGATAAGGCTGGTGAGGTTGGAGAGCAAACTGCATGTAGTCGAGGAGATTGGCGAAGATGAAGGGGTTTTTTTTGTGCATTTTTCCGAATATTAGAACTAATCATCATTTCCACATATAATCGATATATGGATGATTAAATCATGTTCTTGCTTGTCATTCTCGTACATCACATCACATCGCATCACACTACATGATATCCCCTCCAATTTTCTTATTTTCGAAGCGTACTGCGTTTATACTCATAAAACAAAAGTCATGCGCATAACGCAACCTGTTTATTTATTTATTCCATTATTCGATTTCGGAATCCATCCAACCGTCCTCTTTATCATTACCCTCACCTGAGTATCAGCACCAAGGCACGAAAACATCTAAAAGCGTACAATGATACACTGGACCGACAAATTCCCGCTGTGCCCTTTTACCTTACGTTGCAATCAATCAAGCTTGCGGAATCACGGATATATTATTGGTGGTGGCTTGTATACTCGAAAATGACAATTTAAGGATTTACTTATGCGTACAGACAAAACAAAGTGCGCATTCGTTCGCAATCAAATCCAAATTCAAATCCTTTCTTATTTTCTTCGAGGTGACATTGCATTGCTTCACGTTTTAACGACGTCATAAACCGTTGAACTACTTTTCTTTCTCGGAAAGTAAGTCTAGGATATGGTGGTATGCGAGGTTGGTGATCTGAACTTAAGGCTTACCGTCTGGAAGGGCTTGCAAGCAAAGTGCTTGTTATTTGAGCGTGGTGTTCATGATGGCCAATCTACTATGGTCGGGATGATGGTAGTTGGATCTGGGGAAGTAGAGACGAATGATGATGCCCAGTTAATTTTTCTTTTGTTTATGTTGTAATAAGATTACCTTGGGTATGTATCTCTGAAGATAATACATTTGATACTCGAAGTTTGGATTTTGAAGGCTGGAGATCTGTGGAGTTAGTCGTTCGGTCCCTTCAACTGCTTTCTCCCCGTAAGATTACAAAACAAACTCATCGCCCTAACAACAAACTAATCTATACGGAAATTCTTACCATTGTTGAATCTAGCTAAAACCCCCCTTCCTTCTATCTTCCAGTTCGGAAGGCAGCACAAACGGCCTGGAACCTTGATATAAATCTGATTACAAACACCAAAAGTAAGGAGATCGAAGTCCCGGAGTGCTCGGTCAACCTTTGGGATGATCTGAAGGCCCAGGCCAAATCTTCAAGAAATCACCATTCTTCAGCCCTCGCTCCAACGATCCTTTGAAATCCGATGGTGGGAACCTTTTACTACATTTCAAAAAAGCATTTCTTTTCATTCATTCGATTGTCAAGCGATACCCGAAGTCTGAAAATGCTCGGAGTTAAAGTTTCGGTTTGGGAGCGTACGAAGATACCGCCACAGTGCGACAACTATAAGCCTATATGGGCAGTTTTTGCTGCCTGCACAACCTATAAATTGGTTTTATGTTATTTGTATAACATAAGTCGGTTTGTTCGACGCCGCAACGATTACTAGCTCGATAATGGTATCAAGCCTCGAATTTATCACCCACGTGGCATAGCACTTTAGAATCGATAGGCACTGACAAATCTCAAATGAATAGATTGCATGGTTCTGCGTATATACTGATTAATATGTTAATACAAGAGAAGTGTTTGTCCCGAGTGATATTCGTAGGTGTCTTGTATTGGACTATACAGTTACATGTACTACAAGACCGGGTACTATAGGAATGGACAGGACGGTATGATGGCACTACTGTATTGTCGATAGGCAATAGGAATATAGAGTCTACTAATAATCTATGAATAATCCCATATGTCTTGCGTTTATCACAAGTAGATTATTCGATATCCATTTAGAACAGCAGCATTGAGTTACTTAATATCGCAACCGCCAATAATAAGCAGCTCCAGTAACAATGCTCCATCAGCAGAGCGTTGAACTCACAAGGTAAGTAAGCTAACGCATCCGAGCAGCCAATCGTCTAATTGCAGGCCCTCCACTTTGGCAAATATAAATATATACTCAGAATCCTGGCATCTTACAACAAAAACAGCAACACAACCAAGCGGCTTTAGCTCACTTGGGAGAGCGCCAGACTGAAGTCAACTTCAGGATCCTAACAGATTCATCTGTTTATCTGGAGGCACTGTGTTCGATCCACAGAAGCCGCATTCTGCGATCTCGAGTACACTCGAGATATCAACATTTTACCAATTTTCATCGCTGATGTATTCTTTTTTTTGCCTAGGAGAAAGAAGAGTGGGTGAGGTGGGATGGTGGTGGCCGGAAGCGAAGTAAAGCTAACGGCATAACGCTTCTTTTCCCGGCTTGCATGGCTTGATTTTTTTCTTTTTCTGGTGGGGTTGTGGATTCGACTTGTATTTAAAAGTGGATACTTATTTTTGATTCGTTCAGAGCAGTTAGTTCTCTGGAAAATGCGGGACGGGAGGTGAATTAGTGATTTCATCGGTCAAAAATGTCTACTACTATCAGTTAATCTTCTCCCCACTGTGATGAAATTTTCTGATCGCTATGAAGATCTAGTATCAAAAAATAACACTCTCAGATCAGGTTGTCCTTGTCTTTCGCTCCAAGACCTCACAAAACCCTCGAAAGATTGACAAAAAATTGGGCAAAAACATAGTGAGATAGCAAAAGAAGATTTCTAACACCGGATTCAAACCGATGGTACTCAGGGTAACTCCCCACGCAGGGCTCGAACCTGCAGCCTCAAGATTGATCTTATAGATGATATCTAATAGAAGTCTTGCGCGCTACCATTGCGCCAGCAGGGATATCTTATAATCTTGGATGATGAAGCTTATTTTTCTGGATACATATTTAGATTTGTCAAGGCTGCTGCTCTGCTTGGATTTCTACATCCATGTATCCATTTCTCTTAGTCCAAAACGAGTATAGTAGGCATCCTCTAGCTTCAGCTCCTCGTTCCATTCAGTTTGAGTGGATTATTACTCCCTTACCCTCCGCCTCAATTACATTACGTCTCCTTCCTAGAGATGCCTTTTCAATACGAATCAAGTATTCGTTGGATGGAATGGACATCGCAAGTGATGAATGTTCCTTTTGCTGTATCCAACAAGTGTGGAGTAGGATATCATATATAGGTGCTCCAAATGTTTCATACGCTATGCACCATGTAGTATCACATCCCGATGTGATTATTATCACTACTTGCAAGCCATATGTCTATCTCTATACTTAGCTATGACGTTCATGACGCAACATCAAGACAATCGTGGAAAGTGTCCATTTCTTGGTGATCTCTACTTTTAGGTTCACTTCTCATCATGTATCTCATGGTAGGCAAAGTTGGCGACATTCTTTTTGTTCTCGTGCTTCAAGTAATGATAGGGAATGTGGAGTGCTTGATTTATGTCATGAAGCAAAGATTCGACATCGGTTGGTGAATGTCTATATCGTGTATCTGCATTGTGCTAAGGATACATGTATAATACCTTGGTTTTCATGGCAGGAATAATTTCTCGTTGGGGAATACAACATGGATCTGTGGATCACGAGGCTCGTTTTATTGATGGAGCACATCTAGGACGTGGTTGAGGTATAGAAAATGTTGGCGGGAAAAGTAGAGCATGGGATGTGTCATTGGTAAATATCCCGGTTCTAGAGAATTTAGAAATCGAAAATGGAATCAATTATAACCAACAGGGGAATACATGACCACCGTCACATTCATTTAGAAATTCCGTGAAGTATCAGTTTCATGTCGCAATCTTCAACTCCCGATCCTAGGTAACTGCGGTTCCCAACAGTAAACAAACAATGCATATATTTGAGACCTGCATTCAAATCTCACAGCGTTAAGTTCGTTTGCCACGGAATTTGGAATGGTGACTTTGCCGGCGGATATGCTGCGTTTGATATGTGGTCTTTCTCTTCAGCTGTGGTTCTTTTGAGGACTTGAGATGAGGAACAGGAGGCGGGGATGGATATAGGTGTTGTATGAGTATATCCGATGATTCTCTATGTATGCATGGAAGAATGTATACGCCGACGACACAAATTATGAACAGCGAGAACTTGGGAATTTTCTCATTTCATGAGACTGTGGAAGAATCTGACCGGGTGTTCTCTCAGGCTGTGGTTTTATAGAACACCTTTCAGCTTCGAAGCATTGGTTCAACGGTTTCCTCCTTTCTCTGTTCTTACTAAACTTAAATCCTGGCCAAAAGACTTGAGTCTTTGGAAGAGGGCGAGGAAAATTTGGGGAGAACTTAGGTAGTTTGGGTATTGAGTAGACAAGTGAATCTAAGTATGGAAGAAGAATAAAGGGAATTTATGTACGCCCCATGATGCTACAAAAAATGATGGCAAGATGAAAGTAACATTGGCCATCCAAAATAACGAAAATATAGATTTGCCAAGAATTATCTTTCTTGGATCAGAGTGGGCTCAATATCTTGTTAAACTATCTTTTTACAGATATATAAAGAATTGTAGGAAATTCCCAGATTGCCATACATAGGGTGTGCAGATGGGGTGGAACTTACATGACAAGGTATTGATGAGCAACAATGTGATATAATCCTTGAGGTTTATTCAATCTCCGTGGCACATTCATTGAATCTGCTTGAGGGAGATTAGGATGGGGTTTGGATGAAGAACTTCAGTGAATAGCGAGTGTGGCTAATAGACATTCACCACCGTAACTAAGAGAGCACAAGCCTCGCTAGTTTGTATCCAGGTATAGATCTCTAAGCTTCGCAGATATACACATGATCTCCAAGTTCTAGGGATCGTGGGTACCATGGCAGATCCAGAAGCAGCAATAGTCTCTATATCTTCTAATAATTTATGCAAAGCACTTGGCAAGATTTTCTCCTACTAAGTCTTGCTAAACGGTAGATCTAGGAGAAACCAAGTAAAAATCAAGATGGTTGAATTCGAAATGCTTGCAAACTTAGACGATGATATTGGTGGTACGGGCATGTTCAGAAATTCAACTGAGAGATACAATATGTGAATCGCAGCGAGAATACACCTTCCGACAATGGTTGGCAGTCTGAGACTCAGCCGACTCGGGTCACTGAAATCGAGTGTCCCCGCGTATATCGGAATCATGACTCCCTATTATTCCTTCAATTAATAGAGGTCTTATCTAGCAACTTCTAGAAAGACGCTCGCTTTTCCCAACAAGCAACCAGTCGACTGAGTCTGAGAATGCAGACTATCAGTGCGATTAACTCATATTGTACAGCCACTCTTTTAGCGAAGGCAACTCTCACCCCAATAAAATCACCAGTTGCACGCGAGAAATTTAACTCGCGGCACTCTTTAGTCCTCCTGCCGTGTTGAGCGGTTTACCAGGATGACTTTTGTGTTAGTGGTGCACCATTACACCTGGTGCTCATATAGAAAGCTAGAACTTCTTATAATTACCGGCATTCGATGTTTTGAATGATAACTATAACCACTCTTTCCCAGCCCGTAAATCAAACTTCCTCCATCTCAACGATCCGATCATTCGCTCATCATAAGAAACTTCAAGTGAACCACTAACCCAGAATCCACAAATTTGCTCTCATCCATTGATTCCCAATGTCCTAAAAGCTTATCATGAAACTCCGTAATCACAGTTAACAATATGCATTTACTTGACTCGGAACTATATTCTTAACTCGAGAGAAGTTTGCCTTCAGTACTCGCAACATAATTTTAACTCTCTACTACTCCTTAGTTCACGAGAAAGTGCACTATTCGTGTCTAGTACATGGAAAGGTGAACGCTAGCTCATGACAGATTGAGTAGTACATGAAGAGCCGAAAGGTAGTTAAGAGTTAGTCTCGCGATTCAGTATTTTAGCATCCGGTTAAAATCTGAACATCAGGGGAATCTGTGAGATGCCATGGTAGAAAATATTGGCAAATTCATCTTTTTGCGAAGGGGGCAGCATGCTTGGGTGGTCACATTGACTCTGGAACCTGACTTATCCTCAAACCCCAAGAATATTGGATGTTCAAAACTTCTTTGAAGGACAATGTACTTTAGCATACATGATCCTTCGTATCTTCAATATTTAATTGCTATCAATTCAGATACTCTAAACCAAGCTTTGAGTTTATACCGGCCTTGCAAGCTATTCTGTAGTCATGATACTAATGAAAATAACTTAACCGGACTCTTACATTAAAAGGAATCGAACTCGCAAAATCCTTCAGCCAGCCTTTTAAATCAAACATAAAAATCTCCTCCAACCTAAGAAGCATCACTTTGACGAAAAGAACAGAACTTAGCTACACATCAAAAGCGAATTAAACTCGCAAATTCTTCAACCATCCTTTCAAAATAAACATAAAAACCTCCTCCAACCCTAGAAGTATCACCCAAAGAACAGAAAAGAACCCACCAGATATGAGCACACAATCTTCTTCTAATGGGGCCACCCCAATCCTCCGCCCCATCATTCCCATCATCAACCAGAACCTCCCTGCCAAAAAAACAGTCTGCGAGTCTGCGAGAATGCCTCCTCCTCATGACAAATACGATAGATGGAATATACCGCCTCATGACAAATGGATACCTACACCATTATCTTCGATGGACAACCCACGATGATATTGCCATCCCACCAAAAACGACACACGACGTGGAGACCAAGGAAGACGATGCGCTATTATCTCCTACTCTGCCTCTTCAGGCTCGTTACCCGCCTTTTCAATTCACTCCCCCACCACTTGGAGATGACTGTCTAGTCTGCAGTGCCGCTCTCTCTGCCCCAGAAGCAACTCAAAAAGGCACTGAAATCCTCCATCGCTCCGTTCTTCACAAATACAATCTGAGACATGCTCAAGAAGACCTCCATCTCATCACCTTTCGCGCTATCACTACCAATGCAGCAGGCCAAGAAGTCGACAACCCATTTGAAGATAAAACACTTCCAAAGACCGGCAAGTACACAAACTTAGTGAACTCGACGGTGGTTGTGGAATATTTGGCCAAAGAGAAAATTCAAATGACTGGTCTCAAAGTCATGAGAGGCGAGGAGGAACTTACGAGAATACCATTCCTTGTTCCGATAAAATCTATCTTTCGCAGGAATTTGCACTTGAAAAATGTAGATCCACGTTACGTGTGAGGGTTATATGTTGGAAGGGTGATCAAAGCTTGGTGTTCTAGAGTGCGTCAATGATATATAAGAGGAGGAGGGAAGGAGGATCATAATTGCACAACTTGGGAAATATTTCATTTACCTTGGATATTTGTTTCTCTGTATATAACTATTTTATATTGGAATATAAGACCAAAGTCGAATAATACTATTAAAGCATTTGAGTAAATAAATCCAGCCGGTAATCACGTGAAACATAGAGGCAAGTTGGATGTATATTGTTTTGCATTTCGTTCGTGTTCTATCAATTTCAGTTCACTTAGACTGCTCCAGTAATGCCCTTCCGTAATCACCTCTATTGGGCAACCGGTTACACGTGTGAATGTGACATCTTGCTGGGCTTGTGTTTGTCAGGAAAACTAAATGTATGTTAGCTATAGATATTTTGAGAAAGAGAGAGAAAGATGACTTACTGCCGCAGTGAAAATCTAATTCCATGAATGCCACCGGACTGTGAATGCGGTAGTAGTATGGATCCTCGTCCCCAAATTCTCCAATCCAAGCAAAATATGCTTCATCTAAATGTTTCTTAAATAGTGCAACTCTGTGTTCCAATACTGCATCAGGATAATACTCGTTGAAAGCTTTGAAAAGCTTAATGATCTTCTCCTGCCCGTCTTTTGGAAATTCGGAAACTGGACATCCCTCATAAGGGACAATCCTGTTGTCTTGTCTCGCGCCACCCAAATGTCTTTCGTCAAAAGGATTCCATCTATCGGCTGGCAAACTCTTTCCATCCATACCTTTGCTTAGAGTTGCCTTCTCTTGTAATTCCTTGGGCAGATTTTGCATCAAATTCAAACTATCTAGTTCCTCCGATCTAAATAATCTCAATCCAGCATGTGGTCCTTCATCGATTCTATCAGGTTCTGCTCCCATAAATGTAGGACCGATTATCATTTTCTTTCCAAGAAATACTACGGCAAGACACAAATGATGCCCGAAGAATGTATACCCAAATGGTTTTGTCATAGACGGCGTGCCAAATAAGCGGAAATTATAGGAGTGCTCATTGAGTACTTTCTTGCCATTCACTAGATGGCCAAGGAAACCATTTGTGAGGCAGCAGGCGTGTATCTTTTGATAACCTTGTTTAGAAGATGAAGCCTTTAGAATATTATGAATGGCGGTTTGAATTTCTGAGGAGCACTCGTCGAGTCGTATTCCACCTGTTTGGAAATGAGTATCTAATGAAGATGAGGCTATGTTCAGTCCCTACCTGGATTCATATATAATTCTGGATTCGACCACAACCTAAACTCGTCATCTGTAACATCGCCGAATTGAACCGCTTTCCTTTGGTCGTCGCTCAATAACCTTAGAAGTTCCTCTACTTTCGCTATCACTGCATCAGTGGGCGCACCCTCATCATCGGCATACTTATACAACCCCTCTCTAACGTTCCCATCTGATGTGAATCCTTTGTATGGCTTCTCCAAGTTTTTTGCATCAAGACGGTTTATCAACCAAGCGGGAGCCTCAATCTCTCTCCTCGACTCGCACCAACTCAAGGCTGTATGATCCTGTATTCCAGCAATCCGAGGATGATCTGGGGAAGGTACAATATCGCGGAAAGGAACAGCTGCATCTGATTGTGGCTTTGAAGGGTCTGAGTTTTGGATATACCCTGAGTTCTCTGGTAGAACCACCATGTTTGCTACGAATTAGAAACGCTGGGGATTATGTTATGAACGAAGTCTTGACACGTTAACGTTGGGAAGGGAAGTTATGGCACGATGGGTCAATGAGGATTATAGAAGAGCAAACGATTTAGATATATATGTTCTTCATTAGCTCTACCATTCACTACCGGCAGACCGGTATAATGAGTTCCATGATTGGATCATTACGACTTGAACGAATGTGGAGAGCTTCTGCTGCTGTCCTGAGGACGCCTTCAGAAAGTGTGGAAACAGAGACGCTAAGGAACCAGGGGATTCCCTTGTAGTAAGTAGCTCATTGTAAGGCACAAGCATTGGTAGTATGTTGCATACCTTCCAGTGACAGAGTTCAAATTGAATTGGTCAATTGGCTAATTCTCAATAAGTTTTGCAATCAAGGGGTGTCATTTGCAAGGATATACTACCAGTATAGTATTGATGATGCTTTGACTGTATTTCAGCTGCTTCATTGAGTCCTTATAGCCCCTGTCGTGCCTGTTGAACGAACACTCCTTGATGCCAAGATTTTTACACTGAAGCTTCAGGGCTGTTCAACGTTGATAATCCCCACAGATTAGTGGCTTGAAACCCTGATATTCCCCTCAAACCTCCCCACCACTTCCACTTCACCTCTGTGGGGACTGGGTGGACTTCTAACTTCTTTGACGCGTCCACATTTTCATCCAACACCACGGATCTCGAGCGAAGACCGAGATAGATTCATCATACTTGAGCCATGTGGCAGCTTGCAGCTGGGTAGGTACAGGCACGGATGGTACGGTATCGGAGATGTTGCTATGGTGAAGGCATGCGAACCGGCTTGTATCAAAGTGGGGTGATAAGAGTAGATAGATAGGTGGGGGGTTTGAAGCTTTTTGTTCAAGTCAAGAACAGTTCCGGTTTCACTCCATTTCCCTGTGAAACTCATTCTCAATCCCTCCAGATACGTTCAACATTTTCACCATATACCAGCCATGGCAGTAACATCATTTGAGCGTACGTTCTCGAAGCACTGCCCAAAACACTCTGTTTGAATGGTGACTGATATCGTCTTCTAGGTCTTGTACGATTCGTGCCCAAATCATCCGAGGAAATACTCATAGGTCAACCAGTAGACTCAGAGCTCGATGTTGGAGCAGCAATCATTGCAGGAAAGGAGGTTAAGGTCGATGTATACAGCGGCTCGTCAGTATTAGAACCGGGCACTCCGACTGGAACAATTAAAGAAGTCGGAAAGCTTCTATCTCCCATCGCACAGTCCGAAGTTGGCACAATTAGATGTATTGGATTGAATGTAAGATGCATTTTCTCTGGGACATAGGAAGCATTGGCTAATGATCGCAGTATGTTCAACATGCAAACGAAGTCAAAATGGCTATCCCTGATCTGCCGACCCTCTTCATGAAACCTTCAACCTCTCTCGCAGATCCATATCCGTCTCCGACAATTATCCCAAAATTTACACTAGAAGACGATTGCTGCGATTATGAATCTGAGCTAGTGATTGTGATTGGAGAGAAATGCAAGGATGTCAGCGAAGCAGATGCATTAAATTATGTTTTGGGATATACCGCAGCGAACGATGTTAGCAGTCGCGCAAGTCAATTTGCGCAAAGTCAATGGTGTTTTAGCAAAAGTTTTGATGGAGCCTGCCCAATTGGTTTGTTTCCTTGACAAAATGAAGGAATTGGAGTTAACAACATCCTAGGTCCGGCTTTGGTATCCACGAAACTCATTCCAGACCCATCGAAACTTCGAGTGAGAGGTCTAAAGAATGGAAGAGTTATGCAAAATTGCGGAACAGAGTATGTATATCCAAGCACAATGTCAAGACTTTGACTGACCGTCAACAGTGATTTGATTTTTCCCGTTGCGAAAATTGTTTCTTTTCTCTCGCAGGGTACTACTTTGCTGCCAGGTGCTATAATTTTGACCGGCACCCCAGCGGGTGTTGGTAATGGCTTCACACCAAAGGAATATCTGAGAGAGGGAGATTCATTTTCGGTTGAGATTTTACCGCATATTGGAACCATGATGACAAAGTTTGAATATCAAAAGTGAATTTAGATTCGACGGTGCTAGGCGATCCATCAATGGACAGCAGCAATTATTAAATGCCAAACATACGCTTTTTCTAAGCATCCAAAGCTTCCCTCATGAATATTCCTACTGTCAGATCATCGAACTTATTTGGAGTTGCTGAGGTGGTTTTGCTAACCACTATATGAAGCTGTAAACAGCATGATTTCAAGTCGTGTTCTTGCAGCTACCGTTCTTCCATCTCTACCTCTGCCTCTATCTCTGCCTCTACCTCTCCCCCGGCCTCCATTTCTTATTCGGGGTCGTCTTCGTATTGGAGGCCTTCTGATCGGTGGTCTTCCCACACCTCGTCTAATGGGTCTCCTGCGTACCCGACCTCCTATTCGAACGACAAGATCTAGTCGAGGAGGCATCCTGATCCGCTACGTGTGGTTGATACGACGTGTTATGTGATTTGCATTGGGTTAGGTTACTTTAGACGTCGAGGCGATCCAAATTTGCTAAGGTATTCGACAGTTGTGCCTTGCCCAGTTTTGCCTATGGATGTTTTCCTATTGGCTGTGATAAATCAACATATTGTCATTTTAGACAAAGTCCCTGGTTATGATTAAAGGATGAGTTCCTCTGGCTCCTACTCCGGAGCTTGGGCGTGTCATTGTTTCTCATTCTTTGACTCTTTTTGATACTTTTTGAAGAATTCCAATGCTGTGCACTTCTCCAGTCTTGGATTCAAGAATAATCCATTAATCGTGATATGCATGAAAAGTTCCATTTGGAGCATTCTGCCAAGACGAGGCCACCTATCAGCAAGGCTTGAAGGTGGGCTGAACTGCAGAATAACGCTCAGCCACGGCGCAAAGGGTTCGTCATCCCGTTTCCTTTCCTTACGTCTTTCTTCACATTAGTTTCTATCTGCATTATGTGTTTTTGTCTTAGACTATTACCAAAACTTTGGGTTGTGACCTGGTATTATGCAATTTGTATTGCAACTTGTACCCCTACTTTCTAGGCAGACGGACTTTGCATTTGCGGCTGAGACAATGGATTTTGTATAAATGTAGCTATCTTCGTGTGAGGGATCACTCCAAATAACCAAAATCAAAATCAATTCAAACAAACAAACATGACTCTCATCACAATCAAACTACTCTGGTTATTTCTCAGTTTCTCTTCTGCCATCCATGCCGTTGTTCAAGCACCCCCATTGCCTGAACCTCATTCCCTCGGCACCACCGTCCTCCAAGCAACCGACCCCTCCACCTCTCGTAGTCTAATGCTTTCCCTCTTCTATCCAACTCCCTTCAGAAACTCATCAAACGACACTTTCGCCCCCTCCTTCCCACCAGCCACCGCCCTCCACCTAGCGCAAAGTTATTCCCTCCCACCCACCATCCTTCAAGATTTCATCTCCCGCTCCTACGAATCCTCCCACATCCTCCTTTCCCACAACAAATTTGATTTCCCAATTCTTCTTTTCTCCCCAGGCTATGGAAATACCCGTCTGATCTACACAACGATTGCCGAGAACATCGCCTCCCTTGGCTATCTCGTCATCACCGTTGACCACCCTTTCGATGTCGATTTCATCGAGTATTCCAATGGCACGGTGGCCACCTGGGAAGACGTCGACTTTGACAATTACACCGCACCCATCCCCTACGTAAACGCGCGGGTCAAAGATTTGCAATTTGTGTTAAATTCCCTCTCAGACCCATTATTCACAGCCCAGATTCCCGGGGTCTCAAACTCCTCATCTCACGCATCCGGCTATGGAAAATCCAAACCCATATTTCAAACCAAGAACGTCGGTGCATTCGGCCACTCGCTAGGTGGAGCAGCAGCATTCTCGGCTATGCATGCCGACTCTCGCTTTTCATCTGGCGTTAATCTTGACGGGGCATTGATTGGGGACGTGGTACAGACGGGTCTTCGATCCCCGTTTATGATCATGGCAAATGAGAACCATACGAGGACCGCGGATCGTGATCCCACGTGGAACGAGCTCTGGGGAAACTCGGTGGGATTGCGGGGGCGGAAAAGAGATGTTAGGGTGCGTGGGGCGGCGCATGGGAGTTTTACTGATTTGGCAGTTTGGCGGGGGGGTGCTGGGCTAGGGGGGTTTGAGGATCTTTTGGGTACGATTCAGGGACAGAGGATTTTGGAGGTGGAAACGGAGTTTGTGGGGTCGTTTTTTGGGAAGTGGTTGAAAGGTAAGGGGGGGAGGGTGCTGAATGGACCTAGTCGGGAGTGGCCGGAAGTGGTTTTTGATTTTTGAGGGGGGGATGGAAAGCTTGGATATGGTGAGTGGTGAGTGGTGAGAAGATACGGTCTTATAGTGTTTATAGATAGATGTTTGTGTAATGTATTCAATGGTATATCCTGCAGTCCCTATATCAAACGCCTGTTCCATCTGGAGATATCTGGATCTTTAACTTTTACTCGATACCAATGTTTGAAAGTATGCATTCCATTGGTTCTGGATGAATAGCTTGCAGATATGATAATTTCCTAGATAGATTTTCGTAGATGAGCCGCAGGAATAAGAAACGTATATCCGATAGGATGATTGAATTACTAATGACTCGTTAACAAGGGGCAAAGATGGAGAGTAAAAGAAACTATGTCGCTATCAACGCTAGAAGACTAGAGGCCGAAGCAGCAGGACTCGGCATTGGTAGAATTCTCGTACGATGCGCTTTGCGAAATTTTGTGCATACTTAAATATCACATATAAACAATTATGTATAATGCTTATGGTATGTTTGTGTTTCCTAAGATATCAAGAGAATACATTATCACCGTCCCAGCTGTTGGGGACGATAAAGCCCAGGGTTGAACCCAGGAATGTGCAAAACAGGCAGGCATGGGTAATCATGTACAGATTATTATTGAGCCTGAAGCAGCGGGAATTTACCCATTGTCCACTATGCCAGTGAAAATTTTGAAGAAGAATGATACATTCGTTCTTTGTAATGCTGGTGGTGGGTAAGTCAGTTCCGTATTTCCTTTTTCTTGTATTGTAACTGCCAATACAAGCCTTGCAACATGAAGAACTGTAGATTTAGTTTCCTATACTATCTCGAGGCTGAATCCTGTGCCAAGACTTCGCGAAGCTGCTCGAGGCGAGGGAGGACTTTGTGGAAGCATTTTTCTAAATCGGATTTTCGCCAAGCATCTAACTGACAGGTTCGCCCATTATTCAGCATGGGACGATGAATATTAAACAGATGCATTAAAATTCTTCGAATATTATATCAAAAAGAATTTCATGGGGAATGTAAACCAGAATCATTTCATTCCAGCTCGTGGTTTAAATAGACCAGAATTAGGTATTCGACAGAACAAACTCAATCTTTTAGGTGAGGAAATTAACAATATGTTCGAGCCTGCCGTTCAAGAGGTTATTCAGTTGGTCATAACACAGATTCATAAAGCTGCTAGACCTGTTACGGCGGTTCTTATGGCTGATGGGTTTGGCTCGAGCGAGTATTTGCGTCAGAGGATTCAAAAAACTGTTGGTGGGGGTATTGAGGTGAGGAAGGTGGCAAACGGGTATGTTGATTGCATCGGCAGCTTGTAAATCAAAATCTGATGACAATTAGTGATACTGCGATTGACAAAGGAGCATTGATCAGTGGACTTTCGAAGAAGGACCCTGGACATCTTTACGCTACGGGAAATTTTGGAATCGACTCGAGAGTAGCCCACAGGCATTATGGAACCATGGCGTATGATACGTTCATCCAAGGCAGGCATGACTAAAGTTGGAAGTAAATGAAAGTTGGATCATCTTTTTGTGTCTTCATTGATGGCTTTTCAGAGAACCGAGTCCCTTCTCGGCTGGTTATGTTGTGCCGTGCATGCAGTGATTTATCGAGAAGGTATGTGAAATATTTCGAGGTGAGATTCGCAGCCTTCTAATCACAATAACAGAACACCAATGTTGAAGATACACAACCTGTCGTGACATAAACTCTTTTGGGAGAAGTCCGTCTTAGAAGGAAGTCCAACGGCAATTGAAGCGACGGTATGTGTAAGTGAAAAAGAACAAGCACCAATGCATATGGAAAAGAGAAGTGAGGATCACCTATCACGCCAATGAGAATTACTAACCGTCCTGCAGACGTTTCGGAGCTTGTCAAAATACAAGCAGATATTAGAGGTGTTCCAGTAGAAAAATTTCCAAAAACAGTTCGTGTTAGCCACCAGGCGTTCCATCGGACTACGTATAAGATTGAAACGACGATTTCATTCTGGAATCATCACACTTGCTTTGCTATATGGTGATCAGCGCTATAAAACTATCAAGGAATTTCTTTAGAAAACCTTTGTTTGTTTGATTTTGTGGATGTGATAGGGGGTAGTCCCGGAGGATAATAGGTACATGTTTGGAACCATATAATCGTGTACGTGGTACTGCTAAGTTCGTTTGTTGTGGGATATTTGTGCAAGTAGTAACGATAACGATTAGATTGTTTAACAAAGAAGTCCATTGCTTGAGGTGCATTTGTGGAATGAAAACTAAGGGGTGTATGTGGGATGTTACTTCCAGCTGCTCGAAGCTACAATATGCGGGCACGAAAAAGATCGAGATTTGCGTGTGGCTCAAGTATTAGGAGTGTTACCCCGAATAAAGGGTTCGGGAACGAGTCGGGAATATGATAGGTCGCAAAGGTTTCAGTTACCCTAAAGGCGTTTCCAGACCCTGGGAATACTACCATAGTGTTACCACTCATGCAGGGTGGCTGGACTGTTCTTGTTTACATCTATCTATTCCAGTCTTTCGAGAACGTCTTCTGTTAATGATATGACTGATCGTTCTTGGGTCTTCGCTCTCGAACAGTTATAAGTTCTCCACATCGAGACTGAATTTATATAGTGTTGCTATCGCCGAAACTTCTTCGATACGCAGCGCCATCAGTATTTGCTGATTGATGACAAGGCTAGCCACCAGAGTCAAAAAAAAATACTTGGCATTGAGATAACCTCAAAAGCCAGTGCGTATAACATTTCAATTCCACTTGGAAATTTCTATATCTTCCGGGTCTAACACTCTCTCTATCTAGGCACGTGCCCGCCTCACATCGAGTCCTCATAAATAACAGCAGCTCACATCGCTACCCTAACGTACCCGAGCGAAGAAGATTCTCCCCGGACCTCATACAACTCCTCGCATAATGGTGAAGGAAAATGATGCTATAGCCATCATCGTGATTCTTTTGGTTTTCGCAATGATAATTGTCGCAATTTTCATATATAGACTTTCAAGTAAGAGGATATATGAGAGTGATTATTCTTCAAGTACGCTGTCTGAACAAGATTCGGCGGATTCTCCACGGCCACCTCCACCGCCTGGTATAGGAAGGCCTGTTGTGGGAGGTGGAGGACGTCCACCTTTTGGTGTCGGAGGTCCTGGAAGACCAATTGTAGGAGGTCCTCCTGGGCCGCCTGGACGTCCGGTGGTGGGAGGAGTGGGTGGATGGTTTGGTGGTGGGAGGCCAATTGTAGGTGGTGTTGGGGGAGCTGGGAGACCCGTGGCTGCTGGTGGAGGAATTGAACGGCCAGTTGTTTATAATGATGATTGAATTGAATAATTTAATTTTGAGGCGGTTCTTTGATTTGAAACATGATACCATGAATGTATATAGAGCCTAGCGTGAGATTTGGATCTAGGTGAGAAGATTTGTTATTGAAATTAAATATCACGATTGATATCAGCCGTAGACATGGTAATAAGCCCTCAGAACCAATGATATATCGCTATAATATTGATTAATTTGTGTTAATAAGCTGTAAATAGGCTTGCGGTAGCATGTATCTGAATACTTCTAAACGTTCATGTGCAGGAAGGCTTTTGATACAAGCCATGAGATCCCTTTTCAAGTAAAGAGATGGCATGGCGTCTTGCAGGGAATTATTGGATCATCGGATGTTTGATGATATCACTCTGTAGTCCATAACTGTGTCATGCCTTGGACTTGGATAAAGCATGTAAATGAAAGTAGACAGTTAAGATTGATCAGATGAAGTTGGATATAAAAAGCAAGTTTGTTCCGCACTCTCGCTTACATAATATTACGAACTAAAATCAACTAATGGATGATAACCCTAGCAAGGATTTAACACATCAAAAAATCTTTCGATCACATTACTAATTATATAACAGAAAATTTGGCTCCCTTCCATCAAACAGTTCAATCTGCAACGTAACGGTGAGATGGCCGAGTTGGTCTAAGGCGCCAGGTTAAGGTATTCAACTCTTAACATTCGATTGATTTCAATCTCCTGGTCTGGAAACAGGCGTGGGTTCGAATCCCACTCTCATCAATATATTTTGTCTTTTTTCGTGTTGACTTTTTTGGTTGGTTCGGAACTTTTCCCTTTTGCTTGTTTAAATTCCAATCTTTTTGATATCTTTGAGTGGCAGGACTAGATATCTGATGAAAGACCCTTCAACTGCTCTATCCACTTATTTCTTTCGCGTGGCCAGACGTTCTCGAAACTAGCCGTAGGAGAACGCACGAATCATGAAACCTGGTTCGGTGTATTAAGCATGGCATAGCGCCGCCTTACCTCGAAACCTATCAGAGGCCTTTTAGCATCTTCTAGAGAAAGATTTCAAAACTTCTTTTTCTTCCTACATAATCATGTACATGTGTTAACCAGTGAATGGTGTAGACTCCTTTGCTGAATACCTTGAGATCAATCAATCATGTTGGTGATCTTCACGCCTACCACGCAATGACGGTGAAAGTTCGACGTCATTACAATATATATATATAGAACAGAACCACATATTATTATAAAATGATATCGAACAGAACCACTTTATAATGAAACATGCATGAAAGCAGGTACATGCTGGTCCCGAATTCAAAAGATCTGGGCTTTCGTCTCAAGCTGGAATGACATTTATAAAAAACGTTCTCCCCGTTTTCTTGTCTCGATTTCATTTTCCCCAGTATAGCAAGTATGCGTTTTTCAATTTCACAATTGTCTATTCTTGCCATTGCGGCCCTGTTCACCTCTGCTGCTGCTGTAGATATAGAGGTAGGTGTATCTTCCAATACCAACCAGGACAACTATTAACAATCTTAACTCGTTAGGCTCGACAAACCCCAGCCCCTCCAGTAACCCCAGTCCCAACTCCTACATCCACCGTGAAAAGTACTCTTGATCCCTCTCAATCGGCATCCCGATCGATGGCGATTCAATCTGCACTGGCGTCCTACGCCTCATATCTTTCCGCGGCTTCAGCCTCAGCTCTCGCTGCCGGATCCACTCTACCCCCGCTCCCTAGCTATACACTTGCTAGTCCCGGAGCTTCAGCTGCTGCTAAAGCAGCTGAAGATACCTCTGGATCAGAGAGAAGTATGGATATTACGTGGACAAAACTAGGATTGGGCATGGTGGTCAGTGTACTTGGCTTATTATGAGCGGACAGCTTCAAAAATATTCCAGAAACATGAAAATCTAGACTTCTGGAATGATACACGAGCTTGGCCTCGAAGAAATGGAGATTCTATTTATTTAGATCTTGGTTTTTTGGGCCCATGTCAAGGAGATATGGGAAGATTAAAAAAATCGAACTTTCGTTCGGTCATTCCAGAGGCACCTAAGAACAGAGGAACATCTATTTTCAAGTTCAGATTATTACATTGAATGGTATCAGATGGGGAAAGACCATCATGATGGATGAGTTTGCTAGATCTTCCGCTTAGTCGCTGGACCCGAAGGAATGTAGGCATGTTCATACGATATAGACGATATGGTTACGAATCTTACGAATGTATGTTTAGCGAACTATGCCACTCACTGCAAGGAATGGTAAGGAGGTTAATGGATAGATAGCATGTATTGGTCGTTAAATCAAAAGCGAAGGAAGGAAAGAGATCAAAAAGTTGCTCTTTCCTCCACTACCATATCAAATTCCAAATGTGCTACACCCAGAATGAAATTTCCTTCCTAGTTAGTTCAATTAAACATACTCGTTTCCTGTTGCTGACATTCATTTCTGTGCAACAAATCTCGAAAATCCTCATTATTTTGACCGTGAATTCATCTTGGATATTGTCTCATTCCTACTCCTGAGCATATAGTTCTTGTATTCATTGTGCCCAAACCTAAGGGGTTTCAGCGCCATCTTGATAAAGTTCTTCGCTGCATACAGTCTTAATACAACCTCGATCAAAGGACCAAAATCATGTCGGATGTTGCACCACTGCCACGAGTGAAGGTTCGAAGGAGGGTACCAAAGCTTCCTGACGAGGATGTCCCCACCCCCATCATGCTCAAAGATGATTTGGATTTTCAAGCAACGTATGACTATGTCTTACAATTGCGTTGCGAAACTTTGGATGATCTTCGCCCTGGTTCCTGGCAAGAGATAGAATTGAAACCGATACCAGTTTATAGATACGTTAATGTAATTGATCCCATTCTGTCATTTCATTGTTTTCGCATTACTTATTTGTCTTTTTATTAGCCAAGAGTCACGCGCCGCCCTTTCTACAACACAGTTGAGAGACAAGTCAACTTCAACATACGCCTTAAGGAAAAATTTAACCGTAAAAGTAAATTTGCTGCAGCATCTGATACTATAGACGAGAACGTGGATCTCCCAACCTCCACAATAAATATGGCCAAGGCTGTTTGGTTCCGTTGGTGTGTAATTAGCAGACAAGCTTACTTGGACATCCGTCCTCCTCATCTATATAATGAGGATGGTCCAGAGCTCAGGAAGTACATGGATCTCTTGAGTAAAATCATGGACCAAATGGAATATGAAATTTTCCATCGAGTCCGACAAATTACATCCAGTATAGTTCTTGCCAATGTTAAAAGCGAGGAGTTTAAACGAAGATGTAGATCTGAAATTGGTATGATCTCATTGGCGATCTTCTTTTTCAAGGTTGTTACCGATGAGCAGCTATACTACATTTATGAACCTATTTGGTCATCTGTTGACTTTAGCTTCATTCCAGGTAGCGACGAGAAGCCTCCACATAATTGCTCAATGGTAAGGAAAGTCAAGTGGGATTTGAGAATGTTTACTAAATTAGGATTTGGAGTTTTGGCATCTCATTACTTTTCAAACTGCTTGCAAAGAACGGCAGGTAGACAAGATGGTTTAAGGGAAATCCCGAGGGCTGAGATGAGAATTGTCAGCGTGCCTAGAGAGCTTTCCATGGACTTAAGAAAAACGGAAGAGCAATCTGAATTCACTGAGCGTGCCAATGATAATAACGCAGAAAATGAGGACCTCTTTGCAGATGGTGAGGCATTGAACCATGAAGAAAATCTGTTTGGAGAATATCCTGAAGTTGAGGTTGGAGACCGAGACCCATACGTATCCAGAGATGATGAAGCAAGAGAAAAAGAAAGACACGCTATCGGGATGGAGAAGATGCTTCATTTTTAGGGTAGAACGCCAAGATCGGATATCAAGAGTCATGGGATGTTACCTGCTGCGTTCCAATTCAAGACAAAAGGTGGTTTGAGTCGTAATTTGACATCGTAAAGAGTCGAGAGGGTCAGCAAGCTGGGATATTTCTCCCATGGAAGATGCAGACTGAAAGAAAGTCCTCGATGTACATAATGCAGCGATGAGATATAAATAATCCACAGCGTGTTAGAAGAATGGCTTCAGTCTTTCAATGTGTTGGCATTATTATGTGTAGTTCTAGGTGCTCGAATAGTACACAGTATGTTTGTCAAAGTTTCTGATGCCTGGCTATCAGAGATCAGAGAATCAAGAAAGAAGAGATAGAAAGATGACTTCTGCAAGTCATTATATGGGACTCCGGACCGAAGCGTAAGTACTAGGTAGTTCCTGGCATGCCTGCTGGGCTTGCCCCTTTTCATCAGCAGTGCGTACGGCACACGTTCACAAATTTGACAAGTGAGGGTTAAACATATATGGAACAAAATCACAATATTTCTAAAGAATCCGTTGATAATATGAGAATCTTGGTTTTGTCCGCACCGAGTATGATTCAATTGCTGTGCAGAAACGACGGGCGTAATTCCTAGGTCCCATCTCAATAGCCAATCATCATCACTGGCTCAGATAGCATCTGCTTACTCCCCAATACTTACCTTCCATTCTCAGCAAGCCGCATTGTGATCAATGCAAAGTCTCACCAATTATACCTCAAACTTGGCCCCTGTCAAGTTTCGATGTGGGTTTAGGCTGAAGGATTATGGCAATGGAGGGCCTCCATTCTTGACATGAATACAAAACTACCTTAGATGTCAGACTTCGAATCTTCAAATTTTGGTGTCCGTATACTTCATCTATCTCTTACTCGAGTTTCAAATCTTCAAATCTCCATACCAATACTTCTCTCGGCCTTGTTGCCCAATGACTATCTCATTCACAAGTTAACCATATCGTATGTCCCATCGGAATTTAGAAGCCTAAAATGTTTTGTACATCCTAACACCTCACAGTATCAATTCAATATGCATGACTTTAGTCCAGGAGGCTCTGCTGCTATTCTTCTGCACAAAGCCCCCGATATTAGCAACGGCTTGTTAATGAGCCATACCGGTGGCCGATTTTACAATTTCGTCGAAGATTCGTGGATCCTTGCATTCTTAGACTCCAGCAATCTTCCAACTTCAATCACTAGGTTGCCATCATTCGGTTACAATGAATTCAACGGCGACAGCATGTTCAAAACATTAGAACGAATGACTTGTCTAGGTCCAATGGGACCAAAGGATGACGTTCACGTTCCCAATGTTGTTAGGTTGCCAGACAAGAGCGCGCGGAGGGATACCGCATATTAACTTTTCTCCAAAAACTTTCGACATGCGGCACTGTCATTTCAACGTTGGGCCCTCGAAAGAGCCAAAACTTGCCGACTTTTCTTTCCTTTACTAGATTTCCTTTCACGGCAATGGTCTATACGGAGGGAAGTGTCTTAAATTGAGACATGTCCCTCCCTCTTTCGAAGAACTTCTCATCGACATCAGTAGTTTTCCCATGGGGAGTTCGCACTTATGTGTCGACGTCAACAGATACCAATTATTGGTCTTCGCTTGTGGACGCGCCGAGGTGGAAGTATCACGCTTGATAATATCGAAAGAAACCTACCGACTTCTCTTTTATTCGCCATATTTCCTTATTATTTTCACCCGGTTTTGTTTTCGAAGCAGTTTAATCATCATCATGTATTCTTCGGCGATTCCCAACAAATCACAGGGGAATATCAAAACATTCGATGTCAACAAAACATCTACATTTTCATTTCTTGCAGTCTCGGTTCATACGGCCCAGTCACGAGATACTGCATAGATCCGGTATGGTTAATTATGGAGGAGGTGACAAACGACTCGATGATTCTTTTGGACATGACCCATGTACGTCTTAAAACTGCATACTTGACCGATAAATCCCTTTCAAAATCGCTTGTTCCGTCTGTAAATCATACTATAGGCCGACAAGCAGTCCAAAAAGAACAAAATCCAACCCATCGACCGAAACTCTCGAACTACCAACCATGACCAACCCTTCAGGGGGCAACCCACCTTTCTGGTCGCCAAATACTGACGAAACACAATACACTTACAACCAACTTGTCTGGGGGACAAGTATAGATACTAACGCTACTGAGACGCATGTGGATCAATGCTGGCTGGAAAAGGCTTCATTAGAGTCTAGTTTTCCACAGAATGATTCTGATATCAATGGGAACAACTTGCAATGCCATTCAAATACTAACAATAGTGAAGAACTTATTTACAGTGGCCCTCTTAGTGCGGACGCCTTGGATTCATTGTCTTTACCAACTTGGGATAGTCTGAACGACCCGCTATCCTTACCAGACTGGGATAATCTGGATAATATATTGTCAATACCACATCAGGATAATCCGAGTGGCAGTATCATACCACTCTCATCGCCGAATTATTCCATTGGCCAGGCCTTTCAGACTACTAGTCCAGAGCTACTCGGCACTGGTGCTTCATGGGATTCCTTCCAAGCGGCATACAATCATTCAGCGGCACAAGCTTATGACGCATATTCTCTCGTCTCGAATACCCAATTGCCAATACTGGGAAACTCTAACTGGGACACGACACATCCTCAATTATATATGAACTTGCCTCCTACGGGAGCCTACCTCTCTTCAGTGTCTCCAGCTATGCAATCTTCCACAGCCAGTACTGCCAATTCAACATCTTCCCCCACGCAGTCCCCCATTACCAATACATCCAACTCAACATCTCAATCTATATCCAACTCCACCACACCCTCAAGTGACCAACCCACATCCAACACACCACCACCACCAAGCGCCCAAAACCAATACATCTGCAAAATTTGCTTCAAACTCTTTTCTAAGCGTTTTGAATTCAAGTGTGTCCCCCTTTCCATTGCCCCAACTCCAAACCCCTTCAGCCGATCCACTCCGCCTTCTCTCCATTACTAACATCCCCAGTAAACACACCCCCCTCCACACCCTCCCACAAGCTTGTCCTCTCTGTCCTCACCGCACAGCACGTAAAAGAGACATGACACGCCACATCGCGGCTAAACATAGAGATGTAGGATCTTCCGAATCAAAACCTATGGATAAACCTATTTGTCGTGTGGAAGGCTGTGGACGTATTTTTGCGAGAAAAGATCATTTGCTTAGACATCTGAGGAGGAAACATGTTGGTTGTGAGTTAAGAACTTGAGGTTCTCTCTATTTTCATTTTGTTGTTTTTTTCTCGTTTTTTTTTGTTCTTTGTTTGGGCATGGTGTTAGGTTAATGGAAAAGAATAGCACTAGAAATAATAGGGTAGAAATCCACAATGAAAAGATTTTGAAAAGAATTGAATTCCAGGCTGGAGTGACGTGTCTCCTCTCCTAGATTTTTGGCCAACTGTAATCTGGACCTGGGTGTATTTAATACACAAGTCTCACCATGCTTCATGCTTCATGCTCCTCTCTTCACATGTGGGACACCCATTCATCTCTATCACCCTCACCAACCAACACGTCAAGATATGAGTCCACACTCGCCAAAAAAAAACATTATCATATTCATATAAAATCGTAAGAAAAACCCAACCCAGAGAATCAAACCGCAAGCATAGCCCCCAAACCCAACGCAGCCGGTACCGCAAAATTCGTAATCTGCGCCCGAAACATATCCGCCCCCCCACTACTGGTCGCCGTTGCCGTCGGCGACGACGTTCTCGTACTCGACACCCCGATACTCATCTTGATATCCTTCATGCGGAGCTCCACCGGCTGGGCCGCATGCACCGTTTCCGATCCAAATTGTATCAGCCCGAGGTACATGTCCGATGTTATGTTTCCGATGCGGACGAGTTCTTCGACCAATTCGAAGATTTCGGCGTCGATCGATTCTTGGTAGACGGTGGGGACCCATGAGAATACCGCTTGCTTTTGTCCTTGTTGGTTGCGGCCGCTGAAGAGTTGATAAGTTACGTTGCCCAGTTTGTATTCCGGGGCTCCGGTCGGTGGGTCGTAGTATCCGATTGGCCATACACCTCCCCATACGGCTTGCCAGACCATGATTTCGTGGGTTGCGCGGGACGCGTTGGTAGCATGGGTTTGGTCTTTGTCGAGGAAGATGTCGAGGGCGATGTCGGCTTTGCAGGCGACGGCGTTGAGGGCTGCTGTCATGTCTGGGGCGTCCTCTTCGCCGACTGGAAAGAAGTCCCAGTTGCCGCTTAGGTGGAAGGTTTCGATGTTGCTTACTTTGCTGGGCAGTTGGATGGACTCGAATCCGACGTTGGGGTAAGCATGGACCTGTAGATTGTTAGGATGGATTTCGAGGAGGGTTGGTGAGTGTTGGACACTGGAGACGTACGTATTCGATATTCTTTTCCCATATCCATGTGGCGTTGAAGGCTGCACCATTTTTGTCGTCGAGAAGAACCTATTGATGAATGATATCAATACCATATTCTCGTCATGCTCCATCGGGAGCCTCGGATTCGCGATTATTAACATACAGTCATGTTCTGACTTCCACTTCCATCATCACCCCATTTATTCGACCCGTAAAGATAATCCCCAGAATCCGTCAAAGCCCCTCCATATTGTTGATTCAATTCTTTGTACGTCTTCGACTTCGCATTAGCAGACTGAAATAAGCACCAGGAGAGTAGCCCCCATAGGGGAATACTCGAGCGACTTTTAAACATGTGAAGGAAACAAAGCTTGTGGACGGCTGTGGAGTTTCCGTGGGGAGGACTGCATATCTATATGATATGAATGTATGTATGTATTACGAACCAATCTTATGAAGCCCATATTTCCTAGTGGATCTATACGAGGTTCTTGACTGGTACACGCAATTTTGTTTAGCATCCGCCAACATCATCTTCCCTGAAAACCTAGATAGACGAAATTAATAGTGGGCCATCATCATCAAGGTTTGTTGATCATGATTCTGAGGATCGATAAATGCCAAGCTGAGCATCATTTCTCTAATGATGTCCTGTGATAGACTATAAGCTTAGCCAGGATAGCCAAGAGTAGATGAGACCTCAAAGAGGAAGAGACTTTTTCACAAGAGTTTGAATACGCGCTGTACGGTTGGCTCTATCTAGGCATTGAGGATGTTTTCCTCTCTGGATTGATGAACCACTCAGACAAAAATAGACCTGTAACCGGTATAGCACCGACAATTCCGAGTGTTAAACGGATCCAACGGCCACTACTGTACTCCGTACTGTATCGATAAGCCCATCAGTGGCCCACTCATCCAGGGGTAAATCGGCAATGAATAGAGTATTTACGTATGATGCACGTGATGAAAGAATACACGTGCCCTGAAACTTAGATTGCAGCATCGACAGGAACCCACAGAGCAGACGACTGAAACTTATTATCGTAAGACATCTCTCGAAATATATTTCTGGAGAAGGGGAGCTGTTTCCCCCGCACCCCCCAATGGAGAACCACTTTGCAGTGCTATTGATTAATCGCCGAATTATCAGGTGACTAGCTTTAGGTGGCCGATGCGGTCAATGAAACTAAGCGGCCAGTATTCGCATAATACAAGACAAGTGTGTTTAGAGATGCAATGCAATAAATTAGCTAACTGACTATCTCTAACAATCAATAAATAATTAAAGTCTCAGAAGAAGCTCTTTATTTTATTGAAACGAATGCGAGTTCTATTATATGAAATACAATTTAGGGCATTTTATCAACACCCGCGTTTAAAATTTCTTTTATAAGTGGACGAAAGAAATGAATTTGATATAAGTTGAAAGTCTTTATAACCCCTATCTTGTTGATCATTTTGAAAAGGGTAAAGTGCCTCCCAATTGGGCTATTTAGATGACAGTTCTTCGACCATTCTGAGGAATATGGGCCCACTTCTCCAAGGCGAAACCTTTTATGGGAAGAGTGATGAGCAGTTTATTGAATCTCTACTGTCTCTCCTGTCTCTACTAGGTAGAGCTAGAGTAGATAGATACTTTTAACGTCCAAGATAAATGCTTGAGGGCTGATGGGTGATATAATATGAACTAATCTCAATTAGAGTTTCGATCGTTAGAATAATGAATACCCCTGGGATCGTTTCAATTCTATTCAAACCTTTGTTTCTTACTTGGTATTCTTACTAACATAATAGTCTGAGTTAGATATCATACAAAAGCACAAGCAAATAATCAAGTATGTTTTAAGTATAACAGGACTACTTCCTCATTTCCAGACCTTTGCTTAACTGCGTAAAATCTACGACACCAATTTTACCTCCAAAAACCAAGCAACCTTTTTTGCAACATAGTATGACGAGCAAGCATTCAACTACCAGTAGCGATTTCAATTGAGGCGACAAAACTCAAGGTTTACAGTTCATTGAGTGTTGAGTAATGGCCAGTTGTCATTGTTGGGCCGGGAGCGACAGCCCTCGAAATGATGGAAACTCTTGCGGTGTTTTAGGGCGAAGGGCAAGGTCTTGGGGTTTCAATGGGGGAGGGAGAAGAACAACAGAATCCGAAGTATTAGATTCTGTAACAACAGTTTCTACATGGCTCTTAATAACAGGAGACTTTGCGAGAACAGCATTGAATATGTTGCCATTGGCATAACACAACAATCTTATATTGTCGGAGTGCCCACTAAGTACGGCAAGACCCCTTGCAGTATATCCATGGTTGTCCCGGACCAATAAGTTGACATGAAGATCCAGCAGAACGTTGATAGCTTCTTCGTTTCCTATACCACAAGCCAGATGCAAGCAAGTTTGTCCATCATTATAGCGGGCTTCTATATTTGCACCTTCCATGAGCAAAGCATACATGGCTCGGATGTTCTTTGATCGAATGGCAATGGCGAGTGGTGTGAAATACTGAATGTTGCGGACCTCTAAGTCACGATTGTGAACTAAACTCATCCGCAGCTTCCCAAAATTCGCTGGATCGTGGCTGCCTGATAGTATATGAAGATCTGCATATCTTCTTTCCCCCATGGCCAGAGGTTGGCTGCTTTCCCCTGAAAGATCGATCGACAATGCGTTTTCATCTTCCACAAAAAAAAAGCACTGTTTTCGATATTATCTCAATAAATGAAGCATCCCCTTCCAAGATTCCTAGGACAAACGAGCCGTCATTGTTATGTTCCTCTTCACGATGTAAGACGCCACCATCATCTGGCTTTACTACGGACGTGTTGTCATCGCTCTGTTCCTCGGTATATGAGATATTATTCACGCTCATCTCACTTCTACACCACGATTTGAAAAGTCTTATGTATTTTGCGGTACATTTGCTTGCCGAAAATTCTTTCAGGAGTTCCCTGTATTTGTCTTCACGATTCACTAGTTGGTTGAAGATACAATTTGCCATTTCAGGTACGTGCGTAGCTGAATTGAGTAGTCGTTCGGGTAAGCCTGGCAGGAAACAGCATAAGCTGGAGATGTTCCCCGATTTCTGTATTCTACTTAACCATACTTTCTCAAAATATTGTTCTCGTACCAGTATTTTTATGAAGGTTCTATTCCAATCATTGAGAACAGGAAGATCTGTTCTGTGATGGAACGTAGTCCTTGAGTCCACATTATTCATCATGTTCTTAACGGGGTTGTTGGAAGAATCTACGTCATCGCGATACTGACATAGCTTGTGCTGAAGTGCTGAAGTGCTTGATACAGACTCATATCTTCCAATTCGTTAGAACATCGCCAGCCCCAGTCTAGCCGGATATTTGTATTTTCCAACGTTTCAATAATCCCAGACTTAGTCCCAAAAGATTGTCCCGGTTCTCAACGAGCTACCATCCAGAAGAACGCTCTCTCGAGAGAGTGTGGAGCTCTTCCATTCAATATAAAGATCAATACCGAAATATCAACTTCAAGTTTCGTTATGCATGACCTAGATCGCTCATGTAGCACACAATTCACAACTGTACCGTGGACCCTTGCTATTATTTTTTGAAAGTCAATCTCAAGAAGATGTTTGAGACTGTTTATTGGCTCTGATGATGCAGCTAAATCTTCAAGAATAAGAGTGAAGATGATTGGTAATGTATCAAGAGCGAAATGCGCAAAGTTTGTTTGGACTCTCTATTTCAAGATTCCGAAGGCTTGAGCGTCCTCAAAAAGCTCCTGTCGATGCTTCTTAAACCTGTGAACATACACCAAAAATGCAAACATAGTCTCCGTGGAGAATCTGGGGTTTGTATTGAGAGCAAGTTGGAGAATTTGGTCGTCGGAATCATCTATACGCGCAGGCCAGTATCGGAATATGATCTCTATGACAGACTGAGTATGGCACCTTGAGCCATAGACATTGTTGATTTGCACTCGCATTGATCAGATTCTTAATAACCTTCTTTCTCGAAGGCCAATTCCAACATTAAAAGGCAATCAACGAAAACATTCCTGACCAGGTCACAGATTTTTGAGACACCAACGCACAGTAAATATGACTGCCAACAATGCTTTGTGCATTTCCATCAGTCCCGCAACCGACGAGAGCACTGCAAACATCTGGCAGGGCTAGTATTGCAGCCCGATGAAGGGCAGGGGGCTTTGACGATCCTGTCATACGTTCCATACAAGTTTCACGCTTTCCGAAGACAAACGAGAGAACCAACGCGAATAGTAGTATTGAGCAAATGCCCACAATTTGTAAACATTACCTTCTCCAAAAAGTAGTAACACTTCATCTGTAATTTCACTCCATGAGCTCTGGTGAACGTGCACAATCCACTGGCAAAGGGCATATTTCATAAATGAATATCCATCTTCAAAATCTTTCCATCTCTGACAAAAACCTGTTGAACCTATTCCAGGACTTACACCTGGTGTAGGTATCCCATCGACTCCCGAAAGATTTAAAATCCTTAAACAGGTTCTCGCAATGTCGGCATGACCTTCAGATAATCGATATTGTGAGAGACTTAGACTGCAAGACTCATCAAGGCTCAAAAGATATTCCTTCACTGTAGATTGAGCAAGCTCTGAGTGATCGGACTGTGATTTTTTACATATCAGACTGCTACACCAACTGAGGAGTTCATCCACTGTAGCCATATACTCCCTCTCGAATATCTTGTCGCCAGGTCTTGCTGCAAGTTCTTGAAGCAGTTCTATTGTTGTCAGTGGCTTTACGGCCTGTACCGCCCAGAGAAGTGTGTGCTTGACGAGTGCTTGATTCTCTTTGCTGCTCCGATTGGCTCTCTCAAGAATACGCTTGTATGATTTAGGTAAACTTGGTGGTACTCTTTCTTAAGGCGTCACGACGATCCCGGTCTGTACAATATTCGCAAATGTAGTCCATCTGACATGCAACCCACTGAAACCTAAATAGAGTCAATCTTAACGTCAGATGCAGTTGGATTTGGAAGGCATACATACCATCAGCACCCTCAGTGACAACCTTCACAATATGGTATGATATCGAATGCGAAGCTTACCAATTTTCGTTCGTTTTTCAATTTACGAATGCACATAAGGTCGTAAGTACCCACTCCTTGCTGCAATGAAGATTCTTTGAACAATCTACCAACATGTTGCCAATATCAACCTCATTCCGGCTAGCAAATAAGGTTTTGATCGTGCCCGATGCTCTATTTAAAGACTGTAGAAGTCTTGCGACCTCTGCCCAATCTTCTGCAACCTCATCTAAGCCATCTACCACGATACTGTTAGAAGTGAAATTATTTGTCAGTTCGACTATGAATTCACAGAAGTTTTTTGTGGTGGCCGAACCTCGAGTGGATTGCGTCATATGATGACTTTCGCAGAAAGTTTCAAACTGTTTGATGGCAGATGCATGCTGAAGAATTAATTGTTGTGCCAAAGCCCCTAGAATAGCCTGTGGATCATGAGTTTGTATGTCCTTATAGTCACAATGAAATATGGCAAGCCCTTATCATACTATTAGTAAGATCGAAGTACGATTTTGAAGATATAAATTTGATATTTTGCGTACCTTAACCTGTATCAGGGGTTTGCTTAATCTCCTGTATAACAGATGCCCTGCCATGTTCGATTAGTCCTCTGTATATTTGAAGCTAACTTGGAACTGGTAGATGACATACATCAGAACAGTTTTCCTGGCCCCAGCTAAGATTGTTAAAACTTGAAACTTTGACGATTGAGCTGCAACATACGTATTCCATAAACCCATGATTTCGAGTTATCTGTAGATATCCACCTCTTGAATTCCTTGCTCTCGGTGAACCAGACATCTGTTCCTGGCTATCTTAACCGAACCTTCAAATTTTGCCACTTATCAACATCAATGGTGCTCAGGAGATCGAGCTTCTTCCTAAAACTTCCATCTGATATAGTTGGTGAAAACATTTCAATTTCCATTGGGGATGGGACAACCGTTGCGGCGTTTCTGTCTAGCTAATCGTTCATTTTCGAAACTAGCATTGATAGTAGCCCCGCAATGGTTCCCTTCTTGAGTGGCCACTTTAGCCTCTGCGAAATCGACTTCGCTTCCGGTATGGCATTATCCAAATCCATGCTGGTCTTCTCAAGGGTTGTTTGATAAGAAACGATGTGTTTCATCTTGCTGAAGCTTTTTGATGTCGAATCCACTGCCTCCAGTTCTTGTACCACGTTTTCAAACTATGTAGTACTCCCGCCAGACTGTTCACTTCATCAAGAAGACTTTAGACGGACTTTTTAGCATCTTTGACTTCCCTGATATATTTGTAGCCCAATCGAACGACAGTATCAGCGAGTGATAAGAAGCCGGCAATGCTTGATGCTACACTAAGAGCCTCGGCCATCTTACAGAACTTGGTATCCGAACCCTTAGACCAAACCAGAATCTGGAGACTTCAACATTATAACTGAGCTCATGTAGATGGTTTCTTTGAAATAAGCGTAGAGTCTTAAGCTCGCGTTTTGTATTGCAAAATGAGTATTATTTCAAATAAGAAAAGCCATTGATATTCATATAGTATCTGCACAGCAGATACCAAGCTTTGAACAGCCTGTAATTCTCTTGGGAAGGCAAGGCAGATTCTTGTGTGCTGAGCTACATGTTGGTATCTATAGCTTGGTCAGATTCGTTATTGCAATTATACTACATGCTGCAGCCTTGCTGTGCGCATAATCTCGAGAAATGTTCAACAGAACATGAATGGTTGGATGTGAGAGAAAGACGAGGGAGGTAAACGTCCAGCGATGGAATATCAACATTGCATCGAAAAAGCGATTAGTCATCAGCATTCTCGTACAGATTTGGCCCTCTCCAAGCTGAGAGATGATACTACTGGTGTCCAACTTTCCTGGGGGATTTCATTAAGAACCATCATTGCTCACCAGTGTACATCAAAACACATATTTCTTGGTATCAGAAAAGGTATCCATTGTTCATTATTCATAATATCACCTCAATCTTGGATATCCATCCTCATCCTCATCTCCCATATCCCAAACACCACACCGAATCCAAATTCAATAAAACAATCTCGCATTCCCAATTGGTATTTCACAAACCGCCCCCTTCACCTCCCTCAATCCCCAACTAAAACCTCCTTCCGTTATTAAAACAGCCCCAGTTCCTCTACATAACAGTACAAGGAATAGGAATACAACAACACTCATAACCATCACATTCCAGACACTTAGTCTTTCCGGTAGTGTTTGTACCCTTCACGATATCAGAGATGGTAGACGAGGCTGCGGAGCCTGGACCATTACGGTTAACAAGGCCCGTAGAGTTTGATGTGCACATTTCGTATGGTTTTTGATTTGCTTTAAGGTTGGGTGATGCTGTGTTTGTGTGTGGGTTTGAATTATATGTCTGCGGTAGGAACAGTTGTTAGTCTTGGGTTCTGGATTTATATACTATGGTGGTATTCTGATGTAAGCTGGGAATGAAACGGCTGTGGCGTCGTCATATTTATGGTGCCATCTGCTATCGAATGGCAAGGCTACAGTAAGAAGTGTGGGGAGTAAACTTACATCGACGTTGTTGTAATTCTTGATGGTTACTCAATGTTGACAAGATCACTTGAGAGTTTATTTGAATGTCCACGGGTGTTTAAGACGGGAAAGGTATGGCCAAGGAGGGAAGTAGATAATAATATATAGAAATCTAGGCGTGGCTTGATACAAAGAAAGTCAACTGTTTATGCAATGAATCTTGGAAGCTTGGAACACGCCTAATTATTGGCTGATCGTCATTTTGAACGATGTAATAGTGGAGGCGCAATTAGCGGACAATCATTGTTAAGTTTTTATAAACTTGGTTAAGTTTCGGTATTCAAGGATTTAATTCATTAACTATTTTGGCTTAGGGTATATTCGGCTGTCCCGACCAGCTGTTAGAAAAAAGACCAAATGGGCTGTACAGAGTAGGTTTTGCCCCCATCTCTCTTCTTCTTGGGTATACGGCGAAGCTAGGCTTCAACAGATATACCAAGCAGTCCAGCAAGTTGGGATCAGCTGGGAGATGCCAGAGATGGACTTAGCCAAGTGAGGCTGTGGCTAAGCTAAGCCTTGCCATTGTAGAATTATTGATTTGGTTCTTCGTGTATGAAATTTCAGGAAGACTGACGACGCCTCGTTAGATATCCTTCATCAAATAACCTCGTTTCGGGGTTTGACCGCAAATGGTTGGCGTATGTCACCATCAGAGAACTCGCATGAAGACGTCGAGAATCGGCTGTACAGCCATCCTTCAGCCAAATTCCAGGTCTAACTGCTCCCAAACATCCTTCCCATCGTCGTCAATTATATTCTCATGAATTTGGCTACCGACAATTTCCTCATCTGCGAAATTGATTTGGCCCAAACTTTCCAATAATCCTTCAACTTTTTCCTTCATCTTCATGATACCCTCAGTCTCCGCTCTCGATCTATCCAATTGATCCTGCATCATCAGGATCAATGATTCTCGTGCTTGATGTGGCCGATATTCATTCAAAAGATGATGGAAATTAACAAACAAAGTGTTCAGATCTGATATCTTTTCATGGCTCTATCGACGTCCCAATTAGCATATTCTTCAGTGAAAAGTAGAAGCGGTTACTCATACCTGTTCTGGGTTGATACTCATTATACCAACTAACTCCAAGTAATTCAATAGAAGTGATTTCGCAATTCGTTTAAGAATCAATGCGCGATCTCCATGAGTTCCGGTACCTGTTGGAGTGTCGGGTGGTGTATATAATCGTTCAACTTCAGACTCTTCAAGAGTTGGGAGTTCATCTTTGATCTGCCGTAGGAGATCAGTGTTTCTAATCGCAAGTAAACATCCTAATATGTAGCAATCAACATACTTTATGAATCTGACCAAGGGTCCTATAACTTCCGCTGGTTGGTGGCTCTGGAGGTTGTAGATATCGTAATTCCACCGGAAGATCAAGAATGCGAGGAGGAAGCTTGTAGGATGGTTTATCAGCGCCCTTTTGATTTGTAGATTTCTCCGCGCGCAGCTTCTCTATGCGTTCGATATTATCAGGAGTAAAATGCTTCCAAAATGATGGTGGACCTGGGTGGGCTGCAGCGAGCTGGTTTGGTTGCGGTGGTGGTGGTTGCTGTTGGTCTGCCATGACTTATCTTAGAAGGGGTATTATTTACATGAGGTTATGATAGGTAGGTAGTCTATGGAATCTGTAATAAATTGAGCTCTCTCAGTGTCAAGAAGTGGCCGAAACATGAATACTTTGTTTCGTAAAACAATGATGAATCGATGGACAATTATTGATTAGATAGATTAGCCTCAGTACCGAAGATACCCCGAGACAAGGCAAGGCTGAGGAATGTGGTGTCTTGCTTTTCGCTTCTAATAAAGCTACCTAGGTACCTACAGTGCTACTATACTACCACCGTACTCCGTACCTAATAAATACATAGCTAGTTCGCTATGAGTGCATCTTCTCCACCTTCCCCAGTTTGTCAAATCAACAACCTAAGGATCCATACATTCTGCGGTAATTCTTGAATTCTAGATATATCTTCGTTCAATGAGGAGGACTTGACTACTGCCATTGCGCTGTGTCGCAAAAATGTCTCGAATTGGACGGAATAATGGAGGTTTGACGTCAAAACCTGGTTGGATTGGTGCAGTGGCACGTTTCTGGGAGGTAAAGTTGTTGAACTGCATCATTATATATAGATATAGCTATATATCTCTGTTTCCACCTAACACTTCTACTTCAGAAAAGCTATGCGCCAGATTATGTTGGCTTTATATTACTGTTGACGGCATACATCTTGGTATATTCCCCTAATCCCTTTTCACCTCTTTCAGACAGATACAAGTTTTAATCTCCATTCATTCAGATCGAATTCCTTCAAGAGCCGTTCCACCGCATGTTCTTTATCAATAATATTAATATTCAGTATCCACATGCCCTGGTGGAGAGAGTATCTGTTGGATGGAATTTGATATATGCAGGAGTTGTTCCATCCATAACTTTAGCCCTCTGGTTGGGAATCTCGAGAGCGAACCTGCACAAATGCCATGTTACTATGCTAGGATTTTTTATTGGACTGGTTCTTACATCTTTCATTACCGATGTTATCAAAAATGCTGTTGGAAGACCTCGACCCGACCTTATTTCCCGCTGCAAGCCTACACAAGAAACGCCAGAGAATAAATTGGTAACCATTCATGTATGTACGGAGAAGGATCACCATACCTTGCATGATGGGTGGAGAAGCTTCCCTTCAGGCCATTCTTCCTTCGCGTTTGCTGGACTTGGGTACCTCGCATTTTTCTTCGCTGGGCAGACGCACGTCTTCAGACCTAGGTCTGATCTTGGGAGAGTACTCTTAGCTCTAGCTCCATTGCTTGGGGCTGTCATGATTGCTATAAGTCGATGTGAAGATTATCGGTAAGTTATAATAGTTATCGAGCTCAGGTATCAAGTACTGACACTTTCACAGTCACGATGTATATGATGTTACTTGTGGATCTATTCTTGGCATCTCTCTCGCATATTTCTCATATAGAAGGTATTTTCCAAGGCTACAGTCCTCTAAATGTCATGAGCCTTATCCCTCACGAGAAGCTGTATTCAATCAAGGGTTTGGAAAGATCAAGAATGATGAAGAGACAGAAGTAGGGAGGGCTAGAGAGTTTGATGTTTCTGACAACGAGAGTGACGATACAACCTAGGTTTCTTACAGGCCAATTTGGTCATATCAGCCACTTTGTACCTAGTGTATTATACTCATTTTGCACATTTTTGAGTCATGTGAAATCAGTTCACCCTTCACCGCATTTAGGGAACAAATGACTTCCCTTCGCTCTCTATGTGAGTTTCAACAATTGCCCGACAGGACTCGTGGAAACCCTTTGTTATTGTTCTGGTTCTTTGTCTCAAAAAATTTCAATTTCTCGGGATGTTGATATTATTCCTTTCCTATTTCCCATCAAGTTCTGAATGTATTTGATCACTTATGCTACTTACATCTTTGATACAACCCTTCTGGTACATAAATTTTGAGGAAGCCAATCTGCTCGTTTCCTGCCTCTGCAGTTTTGAACTCGCAATTCAGGCACCTCATATATTTCCTTTTCACCTTTTTTACATGCTACGAAGATAATTGGCCTGCCAGCTCGAAGTTTAGGAGCCTCTTGAAGTGGAAGCAACGCAATATGGCAGCCGTGATACCGCCAGCTCCTCCACCCCTTCCACCCCGGCCGCCTGTTGAACCTGTTCAACCTGTCCCACCTTTTTCATTTTGGTATGGCCTATTATCATATCTTGCCAATCGGGGCACGTTTTGGTTAGGCAAATCTCAAATAGGTTTCCAGTGGCTGCAACAACATTCACAATTGCTTCTTGTTGCCACTGGCTGTGCGGTCATGTTTTGGATGTTCGACGTACCAAATCTGTTGTTGCGGTGGGCAGGTGGAATAATATATTATTACAAAGCGTATTGGTTGACTAATATTCGCATACTCGATAATATACAAAGATGCAGCCAAGAAATGTGGCAAGTAGATCATGGATGGCCAGGGTTCGACTTTTGGAACATGTGTAATGATCAATGGTGGTTCTATATGGCCTGTAAAGGAGATGAAATGAGTCGACGGAAGATGGTTGCGGACAGTTGGGTGAGCAATCCCAATCATGGACTGCATTTTTATACTGACAGCTAAAGGACGCTATTTACGAGATATATTATAGGCTGCCTAAAGTTTTTATACCAGGTTCTTACATGGTGGAGTGGGCACTGGCGTTGGTGATTGTTAGTTGGCCTACTCCTTCCTGATCATCATCTAACAAATTGTCTATAGTTGATCGCCTGGTTTGTTGTTTATTTCTACCAACTAATAGTAAGCAAAGATATCCATAGACTGTTATTCTTCAAGAAGTTGACAACATGGAAAAGTTTAGACAAACATGCCCTGAATGGATCTGGTTCATTCTGGCTCTTGCCACAAATTCGGTTATCAACAACCTCGTTTATGCAGTCTTCCTGATACGTACTGGCCCAACTTTCTTTTTGCTCAACTTTGTAGCCAGTCCTCTACTGAAATTGTGCTTATTTGCTGTCAAATTCATCGGATTCTTTCCGTCGTTCTTGTGGTATGGGTTCCAACTTGGTTTCCCGGTTTTCTATCTATGCCACCTACAGTGGATACCTCTACATACTGCATCAATAGCCATTGCTCGCGAGAGAAGGTTGAGCGCTGCTGGAAGACATTGGACAGAAATTATAGATCGACAAGATGTTGAAGAAACGGCGCTTATCTGGTCGTGGCGAACAGGGTGGATCAGAATTGCATCTCTGAATGTCGCGAAATTTATTCTTCGCGTTTCAACACGTGTGACCCCATTCTTCGCATCTCGCTGGCATTGGGTATATATCAAGACTTCCTGGACATTGAAAAAGCGAGTAAACGATCTGATACAGCGAGAGGTTGATATTACCAAGCAAGTGAAGGATCTTCAACAACAGTTAGATACTGCTAAAATTTATAGAGCCCGTAACATGCTGGCATTACGGATGTCTCAATTTTTGGTGAGGCGGTGCATCAATGAACATCGAGCTTACAACAATACAGGTGAGATGATACGCAGAATACGTGAACTAGAAAAACAGAGAGACCACAGGCAGACGGCACATGATGCACTTTTGGCAAAGTGTACAGCAATGCGTCAAGCTTCAAGTGCCATAGCCTTGGCAGGTGGCCCAGTCAAGACAGTGGAAAGATTGCTCCAAGCAGCAGTTCACACAAAAGACCTACACCGTTTACAAATCCGTAACCTAACCGCTTCACTTGAAGGAAGTGACACACAAGTGGCGATACTCAAAAACAAGGTCGAAAATTTGAAGAGAGATCTTGAGACCGTCAATAATGGCAGTGCAGCAATTTTGTGGCGAGAGAAGGAGAAGGAGTATCTAGAATTGAAAAAACGAACTGATGAAGGAATTTTGGAGCGTGATTTGAAGATCAAGCGACTTAGAGATTCTCGAGATGATAATCCTGCAACGTCTCTTGGTTTAGATACAAGAGGGCAGCAGACTTTACGAAGACAACGAGAGGAATTAATCACGGCAGAAAACGAACTCGCCCATTCCGAAATGTTAATTGAGGCACTGATGAATAAGGAAGCCAAATTTGATGAAGAGATGGAAAGGATAAAGAAAGAAGCAATACATGGTACATCGGAGAGATTGCAAGAGTTGTATACGAACTCAACTATTCAGGTTGAAGAGTTGTCCGAAAAGTTGAAGAGACTTGAACACCTTGAACAATCCGAAGATAATATCGAGGCCTTTCAACGTCAGTGTAAGGAGGAAAAGGAGAGTTTGCAACAAGATATTGCGGACAAAACCCAGCAAATATCAACATACGAGGCACTAATTGATCACGCAATGGCCTCAATGGACTGGGATGACAATAGATTCCATCCTCTAGACAAATACTACGGCTACATTCCTGGAGTAAAAGCGGAGATCAGACGCTTAAAAGCTGAAATTCTGCAGCTTGAAATCTCGAGCTTACCACCCGGACGCCGAATAGAGAGGTTGGATGAATTGAGTCTTGAAAAGGATCGTTTGTTAGATGAAAGGGAGGTTTTGAGGAAGACCCGTGATGAGCTTCAAAATACAAATATCCAGCATGAAAGGAACTTGATCAGATCCAGAGAGCAGTTAACTAAGAGGAATACACAAATAACTAATCTTCAAGCGCAAAACACGGAACTTACGGCCGAACTCAGAGATGGGCGAGCGGTGGTACCTCTAGCTAGACGATTAAATATTGTGGGAATAGCAGCTCCAGTGATTGAGATTCTCATAAGGAATCTCTTGGCTCTGGAGAGGGAGATACGAAATAGGGGCAGAGAAGTAGATGAATTGCCGGCTCTTCCAGGAATAGATGGTGTACCGAAGATAGAACGCGAGCCGGGTGATATATCTATTCTAAGAATTGTCCTATGGATTGGAGACAGATTTGACTATCTATCAACGCTGATTGAAGAAAGTGAGCCGCCTTGGCTTGGAACGGCAGATGGTTGGTTTGATGACGATACGAATTCTCCAGAAAATATGGACGCGCGCAAGTTTAATAGGATTTTACGAATGAGGGAACTTTGGGAGTATATTGGAACACTAAATTATGAAACCATCCTATTCGTCCTCGATGTGTGTCAAAGGGCAAGTATAAAACCGGGTGTTGAGCCACCCGAACCACCCAGGACACCATCACCTCCTCGTTCCCCACCCAGGTCACCGCCACCACCTCGTTCCCCAATCCCACCTCCCCCAATTCACCTATTTCAAGCAGCATTTACACCGTATAAGGAATTTGATATGAAGAATTGGGCACTTATCCCGATCACGCATCAGTGGAACTCTTCTGCGCTTAGTGCCGTGGATGCTTTGTTAGAGTCCGTTTGTGCACAGCTGCCAGGCCACCCTGCGAGCGTTTTTGGGTACGAAGACTTTTTATTTTTCATATGAGGGTCATCACTGGGAGGCAATTAACGATGATGATAGAACCAATAAATGAGCGTGATGTAGCTGAAGCCTTGTACAGGATTGATCATTCATTGTTCTTGGAGACCGTCGTGGGACAACAACAACCAGATGGCGTCACATACTCACATCATTCTCGTGAGATCGTTTATCCAGATCATTTGGAAGTACCACCACCTAAGAGACGTGTTGTATTGTTTGAATTTGAAGAGCTTTGGCAAGGTATGCGCTGGCAGCCAGGAGATGATGAACAGCTCGATCTCCCTGGAGGGGTTGAAAACGGGTCTGGGCATACACAGGATCGTGAGCCTGCAGTATTCGACATTAAAGACTGGAAGGTAGATAGGCATCCAATATCCGAGTGGACAATATCTGGAATCCCAGCAGACGTTGTTACGCGTAGAAATATGTCTTCGGTCTGTGCAGTCGCACGATCCTTCCACTGGCAGTTTCCGGGCATACCATTGTACCAAAAGACTGCATCACAGGCCTACGAATATTTCTATGAGATACTTTATACAAAGCATCCACAGCACGAGGGTAAATATTTGCCTCTCCATATTCAAGCGGCATTGGAAGATATATTGGTTATCCCAGATTACCGACCACATTATAGACTGGCAATAATTGCGGAGCACCAGATAAATGAAGCCTCGGTACATCGTGCGACTATGATAGCAGATTCCGAATCAAACCGACCTATACTGTACATATATTGTGATAGGGAGGGTGAATTTCGCGCTATGCAAAGGAGACGGGAAAATGACCTGGATGATATGTTTGAGATTCTAGCCTGGAATGATGGAGAGACAGACGATAGAGAACTATATAATAGAGAGATGGAGTTTCCAAGGGTCTCTCTGAACAGGATTGAAAATTATGAGATGAATCACACTCTAGCGCCATTCAATAGGACTGACTGGGAACTTGTTTTTGAAGACAACCATCTTGAAGAAGGATTGCAACGCGGCGATGAAAGATGGATACATACTTGCGCCCCACGAGCATTATATGACTCAGTGATAAATCAATATGCTTGCAATCTCCGTTTGGATCATGTATTTCTAGCTTTCAGGGAAGTCTTTCCCAATCACTACGATTGTTGGCATAACGAAGAAGTTGCTAGAATGCTATCCCATCAACTCCTAATTGGACTTACACTTGGTGTTGTCCACGGTAATGTGTACAACAACAATCTTATATTAATCAATTTTTTGGGACCAACCAGAAAACTATGACCCTTCAGTTAACAACATCGTGTATGTCACACAACTTACTGATCTGCGACCAGGGGGGTTTAGAGATAACAAATATCACTGGGCAGGTATGAGGTATAAGGGGCCACGACCTATACCAAACCCTCCATTACATACCCCTCCAGGTGTACCGGTATCAAATTTCAGGCGTCTGCTTGACGAATCAACGGGCCTTCAAGGGGCAAGGAACGACACTGCAGACCCAGGTGGCCTGCTTGATTGGCCGGGTTTTCAGATGACTGGAACCCTTGGTCCAAGGTGGGAAGCACCACCACCCCCACCAAGACTTTTACCACCAGCCCCACTACCAGCTGATGAAACTCCTGGGACACATCCAGAACAGCCCCAAGATGGCGAGAGAGGTAGAGGAGGAGCGGGAAGGGGGGCGGGACAAGGAGAAGGAAGAGGGAGAGGGAGAGGGAGAGGGAGAGGAAGAGGGACAGGAAGAGGAACGGGAAGGGGAGAAGGAAGAGGAGCGGGACGAGGGGGTGCTGGTGGTGGTTGGAATCAGTATCAACATGACCTGGAAGAGGAAGAGGAAGAGGAAGAGGAAGAGGAAGAGGAAGAGCTATGAGATAAATTTGTGAAGGTTCTGAGTATGTTCGGGCTTGATATTGTATATTTTGTGCAAATTGTGTCATTTCGAGGTCGGCTATTCCTTTTGGTTGAACACTCCAATTAAAAATGAGAAAAAGGATAAGATTGGTTCTAAAATTGATTTGAAATGGGCCATCTGTTCTGGCGCAGATATGTTAGGGTTATATTTACAAAAGTGAAATTGGATAAATTTATTGGATATTTACATATTTCTGTTTCGGTAATGGCAACCTTGTTTGGGCTTCCTTGTATAGTCGTAAAAACTCAAAATGCATCAGATATTAAGGGAATGTCACGACATTGATAGTATATGTACTGTCAAAATTCATTGAAAGTGGATTGTCTAACACTCTGGGGTGATGAATGAAGAGCGAGCTGATGACTTAATGAAAAATTCATAGCCTTTACACGGAAAGAATGAGGTACGACAAACCAAGTGCCGAATCTCCATTCCAACATAGTAAAGCTTTTTTTGGCTGGCCGAATGATGTATATCATGAGTACACAAGCAATACTGAGTTGAATGTGAGTATTCTATACAGACAATCTAATTCAAAGTGTTGTCCAACGAATAGCTGATGAGTAACAATCTAAGTTAATAGCCATTATCCAAATCTGAAAATAAACATTAGGATATGAGACAGTCAGAGTGAAGAATTTTTATTGCTAGACCATTATCTATGAATATGAAGCGGAAACTTGGCTGTAAACTCGAGTTCAATACGATCAATCATCAAATGCTTCTCAACACTTCTCGTCATAGTTTTATATTTTTGAAAATATTATTTGCATTTCTCCGTGTTTTCCACCGAACAAAGACCAATCGGGTACTCAAGACATACTGCTGGTTCGACATAGAAAGGCCCAATCCCCGTGGAAGGAGTCAGCAGAACTCAGGCTAGACTCGCTTGCTCTTCCTTTTCGATGTACCGAATTTGCGTGCCTCGTTGTCTTGGAATTCCGAATGGGTAACTAAAAGTTTCAAAGACATGGTCTCGGTACTTTGATTTTGTTTGATTATGTGTGCAGATATTGTGATTGTGAATGAGCGAGCTGAAAATAAACGCATCATAAGATCATATTCTGGAGAGCGCGTATCAGCGAAGGTTGAACCACCTGCCAGAAAATCTCTTTACAATGCTCTTTAAAGGGTTCGATATTTCTCAGCTCTAATCCATAGCAGGAGTATACAAAACGGCCAAAGTTTACGATAGATTCAATGTTTTTGACGCATTTCTAACCAGTAGTTTTATTCATGGGTTTATTTGGATATCAGCAAATAAGAATAAACTACCTTTCGCGGATGAGTTTCAGAGTATTTACTAAGACTATGATTTTAAATATTAACCTGAGTCCTTGTGGTTACTAGATTGACATAGCTAACCTAATGTTTTGGAAAAGCACCCAACGAACGATTCATGTGCCTGGCATGAAAGTAATTCAATTTTGCGAACAGAAAACCAACAAATGTAGAGATAACTTGCAATTAATCAAACTAAGAAATGGGAGAAAAACTAGGTGACGACTGTTCTATTTACTGCAGCTCTGCAACCCAACATAAAGGTTACGCACTGCAGAATATATATCAGACGGAGTCAGGGGCGGCTTCGAGTAAGAAAATGGGTTGAAAAGAACTATATATCAACCTTTGTCATTGTCAAGCACTCTTGCAACGATTTTCACTCATTTTGTTGTTCAAGAAAGAGGAGCCAAAGACGAAGTGGATATGGATGGTTGTAAATGGGGAACTTGTAAGAGAAATCGACCATCCCAATTCTCTGATACTTTGAGAGAATGAAAAGTATATGACCACTTCTTGGGACTTTGGGAGACTCTCATTCGCTGTCTGTACAACTGAAAACTACTCAGAAGGCAGAAGACTACTCAGCTCTCCAAAATGCATTCGCGCTTGTAGCCTCCAACCAACAACACCACCACCAACCTAACTCCATGGAGTGTTGTCGATTGCATTGTTTGTTCTTATCATGAAGATTGAGATGGTGAAACCCAACATATGCACGATCAACATGGTGATATTACATTGCATATGCGGGGTGCAAGCGCCACAGAAACTTCGCCTCAACATCTTTTCCAGCTTCGGAATGAGGCAGTGCATGACACAAATAGTCGTACAGTAAGATTGATTTTGCGAAAAATATCTTCATCAACAATTATTTGAGAAACCTTTGTAATTCGACTTTCGAAAAGCTGAAGCGAGAGAAGCGAGTACATAGATTTGAATTGGCGACAGCCAGAGACTGGCTCAAGATGGCAGGCTTAGTTGATGATGGGTGGACAGTGGTAGTCGGCCAACCAGCTAGTGAGATTCGTGAGGAGAAACAGATTGAAGAATGGGAGAATTCTAAAGGTGGATGGTCGGGATTTGGTAAACATCCTCAGAATTGGATAGGCCATAATAAATTACACCTATCGCCAGACAAGGAATTGGGATCTGGAAGCTATGGGCTTGTGCAGCGCGTTACGTATGGTGCCGTCACAATGGCCCGCAAACAGTGAGCATTGCCTTCAATACCCCGGCTCTGTGACTCAATATGGCTGCTGATTGATGAATCTCAGCGTGGTACCTCGTGGTGGAATGACAGTCGAAAAGCTCCGAGAGGAAGCTAATGCGATGGAAGAATTGGCGCATAAACATATCTTGAAGCTGGTTGGGACATATACGTGGAAGCGCAAAAATCTATATCTTCTCCTTTACCCCGCGGCGACATGCGATTTGGGTACATTTCTCGATGATATAGAGGGGATTCGCTCGGACACTTGCGCGGATAGGGATGATGCCATGAAAAGACTATATGCTCTCGGACTCAAGGATATTGGAAAAATCGACGATTTATGCATGTTGAGACGACCAATACACCATTCCGATTGTTCGACACATATTAAGAGAACAGAAACAGCATTGGGATTCTTACAACAACTCATGGGATGTATAACGGAAGCATTAGTGTTTGTTCATGAAAAAGGGATTCGGCATCGGGATTTAAAACCTAAGAATATTTTATTGAGTCCGGGTCGGGTATATCTCGCAGATTTCGGTATCGCGAGGGATGTCAAAGAATCAGATAATAGCATAACCTGCGGCAGATGTGGTACCGCATCTTGGATAGCTCCGGAGGTTTATGATGGAGAAGATCATCATATGTCAAGGGCAGATGTGTTTTCCCTCGGTTGTATATTCTTGAATATCGCTACGGTATTATATGGAGATTCAATCGAATTAGCGACATTTGACCAAGTAATAAAGGAGAAGGAATGGCCTAAAAAATACAAGATGCTTTCAGATCATCTCAACAAATTACGGAACAAGGCAATTAAGGCAGCGCTGGCTGATGAGGAAGAACCCAATTTTGATGCAAAAAATATACTAGGCCTGGTGGAGAAAATGCTATTATATGATTCTGAAAAACGACCTACGGTAAAGGAGGTTAATGAAAGGTTATGTGAACTTGGAGGTTTGGATCAAATTTATCATTTATCTTGCTGTCATAAACAAAATGAAATTATGTCCAAATCAATAAGTAAGCCCTTTCCATATATTAATCAATTAGCAACCATCCTAATCATAATCAGATTCGAAGATGAGAACTATTTCTGAGACTAGTCTTTCCTCTAAGCTTAAAATCTCTGAGCTCGAGACAGAGAATCGTGCTCTAAAAGAACGACTAATATCTCTCCAAAGCAAAGACCAAACCTACGAATTAAGAATCGAGCACGAACGTAATCATGCAAAAAAGCAAAATGAAGTTCTTAAAGAGCGATATGAAAAACAACTCAAGACACAAACCGAAGCCTTAACCCGTGCAGAGGAGCGAATAAAGGCATTAGAATCCAACAGCAACCATAAAAGGCGCCCATCCCACAACAGAGGCAGAGGCAGGAACCTACCTCATGGAAGTCTTCATACAAACCCCAACCCCAATATCAACAATCTCGCCGCCCACACCACCAATCACCTCTCCAATCAAAACCCCAAACCAAACCCGGGACCAAAAACCCCAGAAGGATATTTCCCCCACATCCCACCCCGAAATCCCAGCTTCACCAACTTGAAAGACACCACCCTCCAGCGGCGTCCCTCCGGCATCCCAATCCCAACTCGCTCCCCCACACCCATCATCACACCTAATAAATCGATATTCAATTCTCCAGGAAGTGGAAATAGTACCTTGGTCAGTAGCACGCATTCAGTATTTTCGAACCGGAGCACGAAAACGGACGGGAGCATTACTTCAGTGGAAAGTCTTAGCGAGACGATGAGTCTGCCCGATAGTCCGATTGGTAATGCGAGGATGGAGGAGACGAATCTGCAGTTGATGAGGGGGCCAGTATTGGGGATGAATTTGAGGATGCAGGGGAATGAGAGGGCGAAGGAAAGGGAAAAGGAGAGGACAATCAAAGCGCCTACTTCCTGGGCAAAGATGGTTAGGGGTAATAAATCTTGAGGCGAGAGGCCACCCATATGATATGATATGATTGGAAAAATCCAAAATCTGTAATGATAGAAAGAGAATAGAAGCAAGGAAGACCCAGACTTCCTTACAAAAGCAGCTGGAAAAATATCCTAGCTGTCTTTTAGATGATTTGTATAAGTACCCCGTCTCTGTGCGTCGGAAACCGTGCAGGGAATATCGCTTGAGAATATACCAGTTAGAGCTATTGAAGAGTATGGTGAATGTTTTGATTTATGTTCATGGCATTCTGATTCCCTATTTTGCTACGTTCCTGTGTAGGTGCTTGCTAGTTATGATGTGATGTGGAACGAGATGAGAAGAGCGATAAGCTACGAGCCATCAAATAACATCCATTCATCCCTTTGTTTCCCGACTATCCATTTCCGGTCCAAAACCACCGGATACCGCATCATACCCTTCCCACGTTTCCAAGAACCAATTCCCAACTTCCCAACTCCCGTCTCCCCTGAAGCTTTGCAGATTTTGAGATTTTTAGATTCCAAGGCTCACACTACCACGACGGATTTTCTCATCTCACCACTTCACAAATTCACAATCCCCACATCGAAAATGCCTTCCTCCCCCCTCAACTCCTCTTCCACTTCTCTACTCACCACCCCATCAATACCCAATATCATCAATGCCTCATTCTTGATGACATCATCTTTGATATCTGTTTCATCGCCGGCTTCTCTGACACCCCCACCTGCACTCCCCCGCCCACCAGCCCCCTCCTTATCCAAAGCAGCCACACTCATAAACCTAACATTGATACCAGCCCTTCCCAAAATCCCCCCCACAACCCCAATTTTCCCCGGCTCATCATTATTCCTCAACACACACAACGTCCCCTCCGGAGCAAAACTCGTATTAAATTTATCGAGTCGACTGATGAATATCCCCCGATCACTCACATAGCCACTAATAACCTGTTCCGTAGCAGCAACAGCCGCCTTATCCCCCGCACTCCCCTCAACCCTCAACGTAACCAAACTAGCATAAACCAGATTCCTGCTCTCAGAAACATGCGTCTCACTCACCACGATCCCCCTCTCCCTCGCCAACAACGCCGCATTAACAATATTCACATCGCGGCCCCCACGCTCACTTATACTGCCCACGAGCCCCTTCACGAGCGCCGCAAACAGCGGTCGCGTATTCGCGATGCCCGCCAACTCCCCCTCGTAAATGACCTCGAATTTTTTCCTACCGACGCCCTTTCCCCCATAATGCTGCGTGTAGAGGCCGCCCATCTTCTCCATCAAGCGGACGAAGGGCTGGAGTTTTTTGAATTCTTCGGGCAGGATCAGCGGGGCGTTGACGGCCGACGTGGGGAGGCCTCCGGTGAGAATCGAGCGCACTTGGGTGCAGACGTCGACCGAGACGGATTCTTGCGCTTCGATGGTGGAGGCGCCGAGGTGGGGCGTTGCGACGACGAGGGGGTGTTGGGTGAGGGTTTGCGCGGGGGATGTCGGGAGGGGCGGTTCGGTGGTGAAGACGTCGAGGGCGGCGCCGGCGATGGTGTGCGCGTTGAGGGCGTCGAGGAGTGCTTGCTCGTTGTATATGCCTCCCCGCGCTACGTTGAGGACCTTGGCCGTGTTCTTCATCTGGCGGAATTCCTCTTTCCCAATCAGATCCAACGTGCTAGCAATAAGCGGGGTGTGAATCGTCAAGAAATCGACCACGGGCAGTAAATCCCCCAAGGCCTCTACAAGCACGACCTCATTCGCCTCTGCAATCTCAGGACTGGCATACGGATCCAACGCCAAAACCTTCATGCCCAACCCCACGGCCAACCTCGCAACCTTCAGGCCCACCTTCCCCAGCCCCACGATCCCCAAAATCTTCCCGCCCACCTCGGTCCCGACTAGTTTTCCCCTCTCCCACCCCCCTGCCCGCAACGATCGATCGCCCGCCGGAACATTCCTCGCCACGGCCAGCAATAGCGCCATCGTATGTTCGGCCGCGGCAGCAATATTGCCGCTCGGAGAATTGACGACGATAATCCCATGTTTCGTCGCGGTCTCGACGTCGATATTATCAACGCCGACTCCGGCTCGGGCGACGACTTTGAGGTTTTTGGCTGCGGTCAGGATCTCGGCCGTGACTTTTGTTTCGGAGCGGATGATGAGGGCGGAGTAGTGGGTGATTATGGAGAGGAGGTCCATGGGGGAGAGGTTGTTGGGTTGGTGGATTTCGAAAGTGTTTCCTAGTAAGGTGAGGCCATCTATGGATACTTTTTCGGGGATGAGGATTTTGGGACGGTTTTGGAGGGTTGGGGAAGGTTTGTTGGAGGTGGGTAGGGCTGAAGGTGCCATTGTGAAGTTTGAATTGTTTTGTGAGGGTTTTTGAAGTAGGAGATTCCAAACTTTTTGAGTGTAGGTATGGAGATCGATTCGTGCAACTGATCTTAGATAATTGTCTATCTCACAACTTATGTTCGTTTCTTGTTAATTAATCTTATAATCTGCCTTGCAGAGTTGCTCTTTGTTTAATTGGTAGGCAGATAGCTATTCAACATTGATACAAAAGAAGAGCAAAGAAAGAAGTGAATGAGGAACAGTAAAAGTAAACAGGAACAGGAACAGGAACAGGAACAGGAACAGGAACAGAAACAGGAACAGGAACGGCTTTTCATAAGATCCATAAACTCGACAATAAACAATATAAGATCTGATGAGATGAGCCGAGATGACATGAGATGACATGGAACCCCCACCCCCGCGTTTGAAACCCCGCATTAGACTACTGCATAGGTTGCGGTATATTGTCAAGATCCTCCATCCAGGAATCGTTTGCATTCGAATTGTCATCATCATGTGTAATGAGAAAAGGTTGAGATAAGTCATCTGAAATGATAGAATACATCTTCATTCGCTTTTGTATATCATCATTAATGGTGGCTGCAGTCTGTTTCGATGTGTCATGTATCTCATTAGGCTTTTATGTTATCCCACTCAGACTTTACCAATTAGCTCTTTCTTTCAACTTTTCATTCTGAACAACTTCAATCCAGTAATTATCAGGATCAAGAACAAACGCCACATTTTTCATACGACCATCAGTCAATCTCTTCTTCCAATTGACCTTCAAATCATCAAATCTCTTACACGCAGCATCTAAATAATCCACTGCCACACCTATCATGACGTTAGCGTCACCCATATATACCTACATGAAGATAATTGTGTGGCTTACAGATGTGGCCAAAGCCTTGTGGTTCATCATTACCGTTGTGGTACTTGAAGTTTTCATCCTTTTCCGTACCATAATTCCATGTCAATTCCAATAAACCTTCACGATCCGCTGTTGGATTGACTCCATTTGCAGATGATGTAGGAACACCCTTATCTCCAGGATAGCCAAGGAAATAGAGGTTGAAATTGGCACTTGGATTTTCACTTGTTCTCAAGAGTGACATTCCCATTACTTCTTGGTAGAACTTCAATGACTTTTCATGATCCTTGATACGAATCATGGTATGGTTCTACGACTTGGTTAGCTATCAATGCTTCAATTGTGTGTCCGAGGAGACGTTACCATTCGGTACGTCTCAACATCTGTCGTTTTGATATCCTCAGTTTTTTCAAGAGGGTTTTGTCCGATAATTTCCACCCAATAATTATCTGGATCTAATGCAAAAGCAATATGCTTCATACGTCCATCGGATAATTTCTTTTGAAATTTGTATCCAGCATCCTCAATTCGTTGACAAGCTGCTTGAAGATTGTCTACAGATATGCAAGTATGCCCGAAACCTTTATGAGGCTCAGTATTTCCATTTGTAATTTTATAATTTGGATCGTTCTCGGTTCCATAGTTATGTGTCAATTCGATTAATCCTTCCCGATCACTCCAATGATTTCCGTGAGATGCAGCTTTTGGTGAATCGTAGCCCAGGAAGTAAAGGTCGAATTTGGCTTCTGGTTGTTCAATCTTTTTGATCAATTTCATGCCCAAGTATTCATAAAACTTGACTGCACAAATCGTTACAAGGTTAGCCATGAAAGATCATCGGTTGCATAAGCTATAGACGGGATACAAACTTACCAGATTCCTTAGGATCTTTAACTCGAATCCTATGAATCCATTAGCATTCTGCCATGATGGAAGAACCGATGATATATTCGTACATCGAGTGATTAAGTTTATAGGTCTGTGTATTTGTAGACATTGTTGCGTATGATCTGCTAGCTGTGATGGTACTTGATTGTTAGGAAGCTAATAACACGGGCAGGATTGTTTGAAGAATTATATCATTTTGGAGACATACCTGAGTCCACAATACTTCGTCGTAAAAAGGATGGTGTGATGAATCTGTTTAAAGTTCGAAAGGAGTACATAGAAATGTATGTGAACGTAATGGAGGCTATAATGAAGAAATAGAAAGCCGTTTAAATTGTATTGTAAGGACAAAAAAATGATGATGTTATTATAGAGAAACCCCTCCTCGGCTATCCTATGACGTGGGGGGGTAAGAGAAGAAGAAGCAAGAAGAAGATCAGAGTTGATTGAACGAATGAATTTCTAAGCAAAGACAAAAGATCTATTCTCGGATGAAAAGAGAGGTTAAGGAAGGATTATGCAACATCAATATGCCGGTATATCCGAGTGATCGATCAACAGCAATAGATACATACATACATACATACAGTATGGATAAGGAGTATTTTCGGTACCGAGTTTCTTTTTTTGAATGCTCTTTGATGATGGATGCTGTAGATTGATTGACCGAAGATGAATCAATTGAACAGTATTTCCATTCGTTCAAACTCTTCTATAAAGAAGACATAACGAACAATTCCAACAGCTCCGAATGCTATGGATGTTAATAAATCCTCCGCTTTCTCAATTGTATGTTCGATATCTTCAACAACTCGAACAACCATGCTGTCCATGATGGCTTTACAAAGGGTAGTCCACGCCATGTAAGCAATCAAAAAGAAGAGGGAAGATAGGAGTGAGGGGGAGTATCATTATCTATCCAAAATTTGAAAAATGAGATTGCCATGTTTGGTCAGGAACTATAGTACTAGGTAGGGGCAGGAGTACTAGACAGGAGTTGGAGTACTAGGCACATATGGTGGGTGGGAGTCTGTAGGTACTTTTAATACTGGTTGATTGACACTGGTGTGGAAGGTTATTGTCTGAGGGTCAAACTTAATCCTCTGATGATTGAAGTGGTTGAGATGATGTATATTTATCGAGTAATGAATGATGGATGGATGAATGAAATGAAGACAATAGATGCTGTATTGTACGTGAGTGATTTGAAGTATGTAGAAATCTGAGGCTTCAATACAAATAGATGAAAAAGAAGAATCGTAGTGAGACAGGTATATATATATATATATATATATGTACATATCGCAGAATAGATATCCATAGATGTATATACATACAAGATACTGATTCTAATGCTGATGCTAATGCTAATATTGACGGTATCATTTTATTAGCATTCTCCAAGAGCTCATCAGTCAGTAAGGTTATCCCACCGTTAGTATCTCACCAGTCAGTCTCTCGCTAGTCAGTATCCTATTAAATCTTCACTTATTAGATCAATACTAGATAACGTTTTATATTTAATGAAGTCATAAAGCATAAAAACATCTTATTATCTTATTATGTTATTATGTTATTATGTTATTATCTCATCATGTTATTATCTTATTGTTTTGTTGTCTTATTATTTGAGAAGCTAGCTAACTTTAAGGATGATTTATGATGAGTTGGTTCATCCAGCAAGTAATTACAGTACTCCATAATATCTACTTTATATAGTTTAGTATGAGTGTTGAATAAATTATATGAAGCTATACTCAATTTGATATGTGATAGATATATACTAGGTGTATACTAGGTATATCTATGTGTATATACACAAATAATAATCAACATCTTCTTACTCGAGGTTCCACCCTTCATCATAATCCATAAACTAGACTTTACCGAGAAACGCTCTCTAGCTTCCTCCGTACATTAATAACGGAATAACTAATTGACTATCGAATAACTTAACTGTGCTTACTAATAAATTATTATTATTCCTTACCTCTCCTAGTAGAAATCCGATAATCTACCTACCTACCTACCTACCTACTACTTTACCTTATTAGATACTTCCAAGGTCAAGCCAAACTTCCGATTCTAACTCCAACCTTGACGTTCCTTCGTTCACTTCATCCCTACTTCACTCTTACTTCACTCTTACTTCACTCTTACTTCATCACTCACTAACTTCACTCTTCACTCGTTTCAACCAACCATAAACCATGTACTACTACTGCAACTACTACTGCAACTACTACTCCTACTAATAATCCTTTCCCCGCCGTCGCTGAACTCTCACAATAACCTCTTATCAGCTTACAATTGCAATTCACTTGATTTCCCTTATTCTTCTTCTTATTCTGCTCAATCAATTTTATAATTTTTCCCAATTCCATGATATCGTATGTCTGCCCGTCCGCCTGTCTGTCTATTCATTCTTGTTCCATTACGAATGAGACAACTCTATTCCTCAACTAACATCTTATCATACACAGAGCTTAACAAATTCAACGGATAATTAACAATGACGTCCAATCCTCCACATAAACAAACCATGCTTCTTACCAAAAGGATATCCACCTTCCTACAGCATAACATATCGCCACATCTCCATACATTAATCCTCCTAACACCCACGGGCAAACTTCTCAGTACCTCTTCAACTTCTCCAGCTTCCGTACTACGTCACCAAGGCACACTAGCCTTATCACTTTGGACTCTTTACTCTCCATTTCCTTCACAAACCGTTTCGGATGCTCTGCCAATCAATGACTCGGCTTCAAATGGTCAAAATGCTATACCCCGAGAAACAAAAAGTATCTTAATACAAATGGAATTTGGGATAATGGTTATAAGGATGTTAGCTTGTGGGTTATTATTCGTGGCGATAGGGCCAGCACCCGGAGTATCAGGAACAATAACGCCACAGATTCAGAGAGAAGGTCTAATATCCATATCGCAACCAGGGTCACCAGATGGAGAACATGAGAGAGGAATTATCAGGAGTGGGGAGGGTAGTGAGACGGCGAGTTTGAGGAGTGCAAGAGGAGGTGGCGTGGGTATTATGGGTATGAGGAGACAGGCAGAAGAATTGGGAAGGTGGCTAGAAGGTGCATTGCATGGATTGGTTCTGAGGACTGGGGAACGATAATACGGAGCGTTCGATTGAATTGGGATGAACAGGGGATGAAGAGGGATGAAGAAGGCTGTTGCAATGGAATCAGCCTTTTTGCTATAATCATACTGAAAAACGGGCATGAAAAAGAGATTCTTCGAACATGAGGAAAGTGAAAAGATGTGCATTGCACAACAGTAGTCGGGCTGGATATAATGGAACAAACGGATACAGCACAAAATGGGTTTGGGAACATCAGCATTTGGATTGTATGGAGTGTTCATAAAAGGGAACGCTATAAGGGAATTGGAGTTAAGATACCATGGCAGAAAGTAAAGTTTTGATTCTGGTATACTACATTTTCAACATATACTGATTGATGCCAAGCGCATAATCAATTTTGTATCATATTGAGTGGGTGTTCCTGTGTAGAAACCAAGAGTGAAAAATATTTATAGTGAAATATTTTATTCTGCAAATTACTACCTGGATATCTACAGTTTCAGTTCTTACTACGTTTTACAAAAAGCAAGTAAGACCAGATCAGATAATCATCTTTGTTAAAACTGCTTCCGGTCCCCTCCGCAAAAAAAAGGTCGACTGCCCTTCACAATCCCCCCTTTGTTTTCTTCATGCCACAAGTGTGGAAACTGTTAACCCTATTCGAGACATACAAAGGAAGTGTCCAGTTACCTTCCTTGAAAGAGCGTAGAATTGAAGTGTAACTTCAGATTTCGGGATGTTGACTTCTATGTGCTCAAATTGAATAAATCAAATCAGTCGCTACCCTGACAGATCGGGGAATAGATCAGTCTAACTGTCCAACAATATCAGAGAGGAGTTCCTGCGGGCCTTTTTCTTCTTTGCATACATATTTTATCCACCAAGTACACATACTATATATATTCAAGATCCATGTACTAAACTCTCACAATGAATACAACAACCTACTTCCCACTTATCAAAAAACCACACATTCCTTCACCCTCGAAACCCCCTTCTTCTCCCCCAATAACAATGGCGATGACAAGTCTCCCACCCCTATCCAATGGCCTCCTCCTTTCTTCCTCCTCGGATCCGCTTACTCCAATTGAATTACGTCTTGCTTCTTTGCCTTCGTATCCTTGTACTGCTATTGTATCGCCTATTGTGAGTTCTTATGCCTTTTCTCTTTGCTCCTCCTTCCCTCTCTTTTCTCCTCCTTATCAAACTAACACCCCTCAAGTCACAATCCCCTTCCCTCTATCCCATCACCCACCCCGCAAACCCCATAACAACAATCTCCTCCTCTCCCCTCTCATTCCACGCCCCACCTTCTACATACACACCCCAACTCTCTTTACCAGGCCTAATCGATCAATTATCCGGACCAGAACTAATAAAATGGAGAGAAGAACACTGGCCCGACGGTTTAAACGCCGGAGCTTGTGGCGTAAGTCCCAGTTTTCGGCTCGGGGGTCCAGGGGGCCCGGAGAGAAACCCCAGTAACAAAGACATTACAGATATATGGAGGAACAACAGCGAAACAAAATTGACATGCATCGAGCCTCACCAAAGACCAAAGTACATCATCCACACCCATGCCCCCAATTTCGCAGATAAATCCTACAGCACCCCGTTGGTCAAACAGCTGCTGGTCAATTGTTATCGCGGGGCCTTGGTAGAAGCCATGAGGATTTCGGAAAAAGAAGAGGAATTACGAAGAGTGGATGAGGAGGCAAGGTTTGCGAATGTGATGGGTGCGGAGATGGAAATAGAAATGGAAGTGGAGATTAGTCCAGATAAAATACACGGAGCGCACCGCGGAGATCGTCTCGGGTACAAAGCTGTAAGGGGTACAGAAACAGATTCAGACCCATCCGGCATCAGCGCCCCTATCGCAAACACAACACAAACGCAACTCCCCAACAAAAACACACCAAGCAATCCCAGTTCCCAAACCACATCCTCCTCCCCCTCGTCAAATCTCATCCCAAATCCCACATCCCCAACTCCCGCTTCAGTAACAAAACACACCCAAGGCATCACCCTCGCATTTCCCGCTCTCGCCACAGGCTCCAAATGTTTTCCGCATCGCCTCGCGGCGCGCATTGCGGTGGCGACTGTGCGGGATTTCTTGAAACATCCGGTTTTTGGGGGGGAGAGGAGGAGGAGGATTCGGAGGGTAGTTTTCTGTGTTTGGCCGGTTGGGAGGTGGGTTTCCTTTTTTTGTTTTTGGCTTGTTTGTTTAGGAGTGGATGGAGAGGGAATGATGTCATGTGTAGAACGGATAAGCTAATCATTCCATAGCCCGAATCGTAAAGCGCTTCAGATTGCGTTTGGAATTGTGTTTCCTCCGCCACTGCCGCAGTCGGCTCCGCTGTCGCCGGTTTCGAATCAGTTGGTTACTCCACCTTTTTCGCCTTCTTCGAGGGGGAAAACGGGGGGTGGGTTGGTGGTAAGGGAGGTGGAGGAGGTGGAGAAGAGCATTATTGGTGCGGGAGATCTGGGTGGGAAGATTGCGGTTGTTGAGGGGCAGGGGGATGGAGTGGAGACGGAAACGGGGGTTCAAGAGGGGGGTTTGGAGGCTAATGAGGCGGGGAATGAAAATGACGTGAAGATAGTCGGTGATGGGGTGGTAAAAGGCAGAATCAAAAAAGATTCCTATAAACAAACGAAGAGGAAACAGGGGTTGAGATTGGCGGCTTTGAATCGGGAGAGGAGGGAAAGGAAGGCATTTCGTGGGTTGGGGAACGGAGATCAGGGTCAGGGTCAGGGTCAGGGTCAGGATGATAGTCAGGGTATTGGTGATGGAAAGAGCGGTTCTGTAAATTGTAGTGTGGTGGTGCGGCTTGGGGAGATGGATACGGAGATGCTGGAAGGGGGGCTAGGGGTGGGAGATAAGGATGCGGATGGGGATCATGTGTTGTGATGCACACACATACACGTACATATATATATACAGCATATAACAAGCTTGAACCCAGATACTTGAATAGCGAGAGATCCACCAACAGGTGTTTCTACAAGAAGCAATACAGCCTTAGCATTGAGATGAAAAGTGAGTATCTATGAAAAATCTCCATCTCTGAATCATCCTCCTCAAATCATTATAATTGATTCCATCTGCAAAAATAGTTACATAATGTCACGGAATAAAGTGGGAAGGTTTCAGTGTACTTGCATTTATTGTGGTTAGGCCACTGGTGGATGTCATGGGAAAGGGAACTCATCGTTATTACAAATATTGGTAGGACCTTCAAAATTCAGTTGTTACGCATCTTCTCATGATCTAATTATATATGTATACCTACCGGCCGCGTAGGTCTTTGTGGAATTTTGCTATCTCCCCTGTCACGCTGGGAAAGTCTTCTCTTTAGGTATTTCGTCTTGAATTCTGCCTCTCTGTAGCTAATCGCTCTCTATCTTAAATCCTGGTAGTCTTTATGCGATGGATGCCGAATATGGCGTTTGCAGTATATGTCATCGTTTGTGGGAATAGTTGTTTCCTTAATTACTTTTTTGACGTGTAGTTGGATGTTGGAATGGGTGGTACTGCGTTTATGCTAGATAACGTCTACGCCAATGAGTCCACCAGTGGTCTCGGTTACTTGCCAGTTCTTCATGATCTGCATACCCCTGATTACAACACCATGGGTTTTCGGAGGAAGAGCACATCAAGCTTTCTGGAAGTGGAATCTGTTGTTGTATTTTGATATACATTTTATCATTGCTAATGGTAGAAACTTCCATCGTCAATCTGGACGAAATACAGTCTGATCTGAAACTTGCTTGATCAAAGTAGCCAGAAGCTCATCTACCCCAATCCCTACAGCCATAACATTTCCATCCAAAGTACCTTCACAACGCTTCCGAATAGAGAATTTCTCCAACGTGATCCTTCTTGCTCCGTTGAAATCCATTCATAGCTCGATTGTGCATTGAATGCCACCTAAAAGCAAAGTCACAACGAGTCACGAACACCGCTGCCTTCTCATTTAACCCGATAATCATGTATAATCTGAGGGTTCTAACATACATAAAGACGGAGCAACTTATGAAAAAGATCCAAGTTGCTCTACACCCATCGATGTGATCACGCTATTCGGGAGAACTTTGTCTTCCTGACGGAATAAGCTTCAGTTTGGTTTTCTGATGGAATCGTATGCATGTTATCTATAGCTACATATCATTTGGTTCCCATAGGACTCGTAACTTAATCGCCGTTTCGGACAATCTTACTGTTGTTTTGAACTTCGGCTCTTGTTCTCGAGGTATTTACTGTCGTTTCTTTGGATAAGGTTGAGGCCTTATTACTTTCTAGATGCGACATAATCAGCCCTTATCTTCAATTACATTACATCACTTGCTAGATCTTGATATCGCTGGTGTCACTTAGTATGTGATACACTAATCATAAATCACTTTGATCATAGTATGATTTGATTGTGGTACGGTTTGTGCTATTCTAGATTCAGCGATCGCAAAGCTCAAGGTGTATATGCCGAGGCGGATCACGTGATCTACCAGCGCGGAGCTAGTCCATATACTCGTATATATTGCAACAGGTATATTTTGACAAAACCATCTCCTGGCTTCCGATACTAATGATCTTCATGTTTTTATTGCTTCAATTAATTAACTCGGGAATATTCCGTAATAGACCCTAAGAGTTTTACAAGTTCCGTCGAGCTCTTAGAAGTTACTCTAGCTGCATGGGAATGCATATGAGAGTTGGAGAATTAAGGTACTAGTAGAGGATATGAAGGATCCCCAGTATCTTCGAGATACTGAGTGAATGAGAAAGACCATCCAGAGCATTTTGGGCCAATTTTTGCAACTTATTCGCGATCGGACGAGAGACTTATTGGAGAGATGCAAACGTGAGCGGTACTGCTCAATGGTTTCTTTCTTCAGCGTGGCGGAAAGCCCGCAGACCCTAGCAAGAAGCGTTCCGCCCGAATTATCTATCTATGTCCACTGGCCGTGGATAGACACATTGATTAAATCATGTTGCGAGATCGATGCAAATATTGGGGAATTTGTAGTATTGTCTGATCATGATATGAAGTGATATGTTCTCGCCTTTCATCAGTCATTTTTACATACCGCTATCATTCTCTTTAAACTTTTCAATATCTAGGAAGAAATTATGCCTACTCTCAGAATTTCCTGAGAACCAAGTGTTTCTCCTCTCATAGTTCTGGGGAACTCATTCCATAAGAACGTTGTCTTTGCGGTGGAAGTTGTACTAACGACCATTCCCCTTCCTTTTGGCGACTTATCTATGCCGGTAGCTATAACGTGTTCATTGTTTTATTTATGAGACACTAGCGCTTTGAAAAACCTAATTGGATAGTTTGAAGAGACTTGTGATTCAGGTCCAGATGATTCACTCCAGATATGCGTAGCCCTCTTCCTCCTCAATAGCTTGGTGTTCAAACTCTCTCTAGAAGAACAATATGGAGCTTATGGTTTAGCATGAAGATCACGAAACCTGTCGTGGTCTATGAGTTTCTGCTCAAAGTTCTATCAACTTATCGTTTTAACTTTCCAGGTGGCTTTCGGTAAAGTCATAGATGATCTGGATGGGAAGGCTTGCAACCATCTAGATTGCTTTATGACCCGTGGGCATTATTGGCACCTGAATTGATAAGAGAGAAAAGTAACGGTTCTGGGCTCAATTATAAGGATGGTAACAAGTATCCGCTATTAAAAATACCTAGTACTATCGATATATTGCCTTCTAAATAAGAAATGTGAAAGCTATATTCATTCATCAAGCGTGAGATATATATAGACAAGGATCTTCTGGCTGAGGATGGGTTTTCCCTTGGGCCGAAGAGATTCCAAAGGCTGGACCTCTGTACAGGCGGCTTTTGAGAGGTTCGATGCTCCTAGACCATCCACGGCCTTGAGTTCTGATATAAAGGGCCATTGAAGATTAATATAGTTTGTATTCACTTGAAATTGTCTGTTGTTTTGCAATCATCAACTCTAAGTTCATCCTATGACAGAGAAGGTTGATGGGAGTCCTCCCATCATCATCTTAAAATCATCCCTAATCTCGCAAAATCAAGGCATACCAAATATAAAACCCTAGTGTGAAAAATAGGCTCCGAAAATATCACCAGATGGCATTCTTGGTGTCCATTGGTTCAACTTCTCAAACAATTTCCCCAAATATTAAAGGCATTAACGAAAAACATGATTAGATCCCGCACACATGATATGTTGGATCACTTTTTCTGCCATTTATTCTTATAAGAGAGAACCATGAAACCTCTTACCTGAATTTATTTTGACACAAACACACGCTACCAAGGCTGTTCTCCCCTCGATTTATTTTGGGATTGTTCATGCGAGTACCCACACAAGCATTTGTGTTTTACTTTGTCTAGCTTATTGGCATAAATAGTTTCTATTTTTAAGATCGATATCCCTCATTTGTTATTACTCTTCTTATACTATTCTCTGGGAGACGTATCACTGTTGAATCACTGCTAATGTTCAACCCACAGGTTTCCCTGCTCTCCTGGAGAGCTAAAGATGAGAACGAGGTGGTTTTCTTCGTCAGTCAAGGCTTTGTTGATTTCTCCTATCTTTCCACGAGTAAATGGGAAAACCACCTCATTGTTTATCGAACTACGAACACTTGGGGGAATGGACCAGACCACTGGGTTAGAGGCATGAAAGGTTTCGTGGAGCCTTCCCTCCTTACCCGTGGCTGATCCACTCTCCCAAAGGACCAGAATGATGGTGGTATATTGGAAGACGAATTATATAAAGATGCTGATATGACCATGGGTCCTTAGAGATATCTTTCTACATGATTTGTTTCTAATAAGAGCTGACGTTTTTTTGCAGATACAACAAAAACAATTCAGACCCTATCTTCGCAGCTCAATCAAAAACCATGAGCAGCATTCGAAGGAACACTTCTCTGTACCTGAGCAATGTTGCATAACGAAGCAAGTCATTTCTATGGTCATCTAAATCTTTAATCATGTGAACTTTGTTTCAATCATCAGACTCAATGGAGAAGGGATGGCTCATCACCATCACCCGTTCGGCAGGACCAAGGTTGACTCGCCTATGAATACCATCAGATGTTGCGAAACTCCTTCAATATTTGGATAGGGATGACATTGGTAGTAGAAGTGGATGTCTTGATCAACAATATGTCGGGATTGAGTTGGTATACCATAAGGATTGGTGAAGCAGTTGAACTTGGTTCTTATCAAAGATTTGTAGAGCTTTTGTAATAAGTAACCAACAACAAGTAAACAGACACATGGTTATGCATGCGCCTTTGCTGGTATCCTTTGCGTTGTAGTGAAGAAATAACATGCAAACCTTTTCTATATCTAGATTTAGCAAACCACACTGCAATTTATACATTGAGAGTATAGTTCTAAGTTAGATTTCATGAATTTAGCCACAAAGAAAACAGTGATCAAACTTCTCTTCCTTTCAAACATCAAATTTGGTATCTCATCCATATCTGATAGCTATCTAACCACTACCAAGCCCCCGAAAACAAGGCTACTGTGCCCAAATACAAAACTGATGCCATTCAGGACTCGGAATTCCATGAGAAGGCTGAATCTATCCCTCATTGACCCAAAATGTAAGAATGAATAGCTCGAATGAGTACTAGCGCCATCCATCCTCAGATCTGGGTTTTTACTTTCCCACAAAACTATATATCTTCCTAATTTGGAATATCGAAAACAGATCCATTTAGGATATATACCGATCCAGAATTTGAAAATTTCTTTCTTCTTCATACAAGTTATCATGTTAGAGCAGTGTCTCTAATCACACTCTCGTAAGTTGAACATGTTAACAACCATTTCATCTTTTGGTTTGGTCTTCAAGTATCAAGTCTCGAGACTTATCTTCAATAAATTATATTTAGTGTAGGTTACTGACTAGGAGATCCAATAGAACATGATTGCTTGCACCATGTAGCACCATGTAGCGCCCATCCAGGTGGCTACGAACAAAACAACGAAAATGGTGTGTGCGCTCCATCTCGCCAACAGCAGAAGACCCAGTAAAGCGGCTCATGTCTATGTATGGTGATTCACCAGATCTATTTGCGCAGCAGGATGACTGTGCCGAAGACTTTTTTGTAGTGGGGATGCAAAGACCACTCTCTGGTAAGTTTCAAGTTCCTCCGTTTGTGACTTGATACTTGGATTGGTTTCCGATCTTGGCATGAATATCTCTGGAAGTAAACTATAATGCTAATTATTTTAATAGAGGGAACTGGAGTGGTTTAATCGACAGGAATTCATTCGCTTTACCTCATAAAACTGAATACAGCACTGCTATCCTGAGGAAAAATTCATCAGAAATTAGCTACTAGCATTGTGGCCAGGCCTTCAACACCACAGTTGTGAGTATCTATCCCTCTCACTCCAGCCTATCAATATATTACCATGATCTACCGGATGCCTTACCACAAGCTATTCAGCTCAAGACTATAAAATTGCATTTGCTGACCAAGTAAATCATTACAAATCTAGTGAGTGGCATATGGCACAAGTTCCATCTCACACTAGGAAACCTCTGTGGCTCCATTGCTGCAGACTATCTTTGAAGATGAATCGAGACGACAATGGTCCAGAGTACGGTGCTGATATGAAGACGGGAAAGGCAGAGTTCTGGGAACTGTGATCTGAAAAGTAAGTGATCACTTGTCACGGCTCCCCAATCCATACCCCCTCACTACCATTTACTACACATGTGTTCAAATTACTCGAGCTCTTCTAAGCTTACCAAGAGTAGATATGCTAACTTTACCACAGGTAAATACCCTTACCACCTTCACCCCACTATTGTCCATCAAGCTCATTTGGGCTTCAAGTGGTGGTTCAATCTATCCTGGGCAAATAGTAACATACTTGACGAAGTTGAAGCTCTGGTGGATGACTATTGTGTCATCCCAAGAGTTATCCTAAGAGCAAGCTGCTTGGTTTGAGGGATAAAAACTTGCTGGGGGCATAAAGGAGATAGGTTGAGGTGCCAGTGGGTATTATTGTATTTCTCAGCCAATAAACCAGTCCCCCAACAATACATACTGTTTTAGTTGGTGGTCTGTCTGGATATGTTATTTACTTTAGTTCTGTATGCAAGCTTCAGACAAACAAATAATTTAAAACTGTATACTTCTCAACTGGTTTCGATCTCCAGCTAGATGATATGATTGAGATGTATAAGTGCTAGCAATGAAAAGCAGACTAGTAAATCTTATATTAACTCGAAAATATCTATTTGAAGCTTATTCGCATTGGACGGCCCTGTTTCAAGTATTGTTCTAGACTAGTACCACTCTAAAACTCCTACTTCACTCAGAAAGTCTAATACTCAAACATCTTACGAATATTCACCAAAGCTCAAATTCAGCCTCGTGAGACTAATAAGCTGCCAATCTCTCAAACCGACTGTCCGATAAGCAGATTTTCAATATAGAAATCAAGAGCAGATTAGGGCTCAAATTGTTTATATACTCGCTTACCGAATTTAAAAGCTGAATAAGTTCTTAAGCTCTCTTCAGCCCAAAAATAAATTCTGCAGAATCAACAACTTTGTCGATCTATCAACAAATCTTGATGGATTAATGCCATTAATCTTTTGTTCTCCTTATCTCCTGTTCTCTCTTTTGAGATGTGGGACTATCATCAATGTCCATTATTGATGCTTTGTTGACTTCTCCTCTTTGGTATACTTGATTCTTTGCTGTTTCCTCTTTTTGTCTTGTTACTAATACTTAATAGATCAGATCTCGTCATTCATCCCCAATTTAATCAACTACCATGGTGATTACTGAGTATCTGTTCTGTTCGGAGTAATTCAGCTTCTCTTACTCAACAACTATGAGCCCTGTTGACTCAGGTCCACTTCTCTTTCTTCGATATTTACCTGATCGGACCCAATCATGGCTATCAGAACCAAGCGAATAAATAGAATATGGTACAGCTCCTGTAGGTCATAACTCCAAAAAGAAGATCCGAAACTTTTCTGACCATGACCAATTTTCAGAATGTCACCACTTCCGACAGTACTTATTGAGTCAAACAAAGTGTTACTTCCTGTCCTTACAGCTACCGTAGGTATTTTCCTATGTTCTACACCCAAGATTAAAAGTATCCCAAGAGCAGGAGCTAACACTTGCTAGCCTCTAACTCACTTCTCCGAAACACACAAACAACATTCCCACCCTTTACCTCTCTTCTCACCCACTTCAACCAACCATCTGATTCACTCTTCAAAAACTCCCCAAGAAAAACAAATCAGAATCCTATATACATCATCGTGTTTAGATTTTGCAAAGATAAGAAAAAGCAACACCAGAAACTACTGCTCTTATGGTGGTGATGTGTGTCGTAAATCCAGCGACACACACATCACCATGAGAGTAGCGGCTTCCTCTCAAACCCAACGTAATGGTTTAAGAACCTCCCGAGACATCATACTAGAACTGGGTATCTGACGGGCAGATGTTCCTTGCGATGGGCAGGAACATTTTGCCCCTGCAAAATTCATTTTCTGGTATGATGTCTCGTGCTATATGCGATTATGGGTCGATTGGGTATGTAATTCCCATTTCTTTTGATCCCATCCTTCCACCCAATTAAAAACACCTCACTGACCATCCACAGTATTGACAAGAAGTGTGTCATACACACACCAGAAACCAGCCATTCCCGTGAAGGAGTCCATCTTCATTCATCTTCTGGCAAGATTTTTGAACACTCCAGATCGACGGTTATTCAGGGAATGGCTGGTGGAATGGTTTTCGGGGATGATTGGAAACTGAAGCCCCTATAATGTTTCTGTCATGGGCTTCTGTTCCGAATAAGAGGTGTTTGGTGTTCCTTCCTGCAGGAACACCCCTGCAAAATAACAAGAGAGAGCTGTTTAACCTTCTTCAGTTTCTTCGACATTCCAATTCCTAGACGACTCTATGAGGAGGAAAACGAGGAGAGAGAACATAGAGTTGTCTAAGAATTGGATTAGGAATTGAAGAAGGTTGAATAGCTCGGGCTTGTTGCTCCATGGAGAGGTTGGCGGGTGGGGGCGAGGGCGAAGGTATTGGAGGATTCGTTGATGCAATAGAAACAATAGAAAAACAACAGTTTAACTCATCATATTCTCCCATTTCTCAACTACTATGATAAGCGATGTCTGAGCTCAAGAACATAGCACCTCTCCAAAAGACACCCACATTCTTCCAATTCTTCTAACTCAATCACAAACACTATTCAGCATAAACACATAAATGCACATTCCCAACAACCAAAAAGAACCCTTCTCATTAAAACCACAAAGCATCACTAAAAACCCCATCTTGAAAGAAATGACCTAACATCCAGAAAACCAGAACGAAACTTTTGAAGCGAGGAAAATAGATCAGGTTAACATCACGCTCCCGTATTATGTCCCTACAATAAGCTGTTCATGATACCTATCCCATGATATGGGATCTTGTGGATATACCTGCACTTTAAACACCAAATCATGTATTCCAATGCAAAGTTTGTATGGGACATTAATGCTGCATCGCCATCTCCGTCCCCAACATCCATTTTTCATTGCCTCATAGAAGATTCCCCTTGAGAGTATATCTAGATTTCTAAGCCCCAGACTACCAGTCATCTAGCTTTCAGAATCACTTAGTAATATGTACCGATCTAATTGAACCCTACACCCATGCAACAAAACTCTGATATCACAATACTAGAACCTCCCGAGGCTACCAAAGTCCACCCAGCTCGGTTTCTAGCTCAAATCAATACAGCAGCCTCCTCCAACCACTCACAATAATACCTCAAGTCCAATTCCCAAAAACAGTCTAGTGCTGAAAACCTAAACCCTGCCATCCATAACCGAGATTGTGCTAAACAAGACTCTCCTCTATCCGACGCCGATAGTTTTTGTTTTCTTGTCAACAAGCATTATCAGAACCTTTTTATGCATGAGACTTTTGATCTGTTTCTTGCAATACAATTACAAAGAGATATTGCACAAGAGGGACTTTTTGTTCATTATTTGTGCAACCAACAGGACCTTTCTGAAAAGCACTTCCTTTCGAGATATTTTGACTCTGAACAGAACTATCTGTTCATTTATTACAAGAGACGAATCAGGATTACTTGTCGACTGGTTAGTAGATAATATTCTTTCTCCCTTGCTCATGGCTCTTGAGTTTGAAATGCCTTATCTGATTTCTTTCATCTAATTCCTTCCACCTATCTAATTCATCGGATTACTAAACTCGATCTAACAGATCTAACAGATTTAAAGAATCTTCTTAGTCGTCCAAAAAATGGCATCCTCATCATCCGATGAAGATGAAATTAGTCCAGATATGATGGAGGCGTTCTTAGCTTTGTTTCACAGAAACAATATATATGTAGCCCGAGATCGAGACGGCGACACGGAAACAATGCATGCTGTGTTCCGAACAGTGGCCGCTGCCACTACTGGCACATCTGCGGCTTCTGCTACGGCCATGGCCTCTGCTGCTGTTGTCGACGCCTCTGATCCTGTTGCTGCTATTGCAGGAGGATCTGCCGCTGGCGCTACCCCAACTTTGGGATTAGCAACCTCTGAAGAATCTAACAAGGCTTCTGGGAAAACCGACAGCACTGATCTCAAACCTTTCAAAAACACCGAATCCATTGACAACGACACCAGTCACCAAGTACCAGCAGCAACACTAAATGAGTAGATTGTTAATGATGGTAAGCATTCACTTCAACGCTTAGGTTGACTGTCACTCAATATGAACACAAACCAACTGACAACAACAACAGTCCTCTCGTCTCGCCTTTTCGAGATAAAGCCCACTCCCCTAGGAAACCTTCTATCAACCACCTCGTGCCCAGAAGAAGGACTCTTTGCCACACACCCTATACCCGCGTATTCAGAAATCTTCCGCGAAGCCCCTCTCATCAACGGAGGCCCCACTTGGCTCGGACGCGAAGCCGCTGTTAGATCTCTCGATTCCTCGAAACAAGATGCTGCTGGGCGACTGATGGGGGTTTGCCATTGTGATACCGAATATTGTATTAGTGAGACGGTCTTGATGATGATCTGGGATTCCAATAACCACGCAGCTGATGGTCAAGAGGATTTCATCTACGCAAATGGAAGCAAGATCAACCATGCTTGTGTTTCGAACTGTACGATGGCCTTCACTCCTGAACCCAAGTCTTATGTATCGATTAGAACTAAGAGAGATTTGGCTCAGGGTGAAGAAATCACCATCAATTATGGCTGTGAGGGTCCTTTCCGATATAGACAGGAGAAATTCGCCAAGGAATTCAAGTTCTTATGCAGATGCGATGCTTGCATCAACAAGCTCAACGTTCCACGCACCGATCATGCTTACCGCAGTGAACACAAGTCATTTCTTGCAACCGATACAACACCCACCACTGTACTCGGTATTGAGACGTCTGCTGAGGCAGCCGAGTCTAAAGAAATTCGGGAATGGGCCGCAAAGATAGAGAAATACGCCACTGGAGAGGAACAAAAGTTACATCAGTTGTACAAATCCTTGATTTACGCGGGAGCTCGGAGTTTGAAACAAACTCCATACTACAGACCCCAGCCCGTGCGGACATGGTTCGAGATGGGTTTGATGAAATACTTGCGGGGGGATAACAAGTATCATCTTGATGAAGATACTTTGCAGTGCTATCTTAATAGGACTACAGAGAAATTCGTCGTTGATTTCAAGTCGTTGAATATGTGCCCAGGATTCATATATGATTGAAGTGTACAATTGATGGCAGGGTGGATCTTAGGTGATGGAGCTGTTTTTATTTGGTATTTCATGGAAGACTGTTGGCCCATCTCTGGTTTTGTTTAGGCTATGGTAGCTTGCAAGGAGTTTAAGATACCATGGATCGCACGTAATATACCAGCTTATTTGATAACTTCATGGACGGGTTTCGGTTTGTTACGTTTTCTAAGGTGAGTGCACTTGCAAATGTATTCAAGGCAGCGAAGAGTTTCTCCTAATGGCAATATTTTCTGTTATCATGCATTCCACTTGAAATTGGCACGTCATAAAATTGAAGAGAAAGGTCAATAGCAGTGAAAGGTACTAGTGGCAAAGGGGGAAGATGAAAACCATCTTTTGTAGTCACACCATGGGTCTTCTCTCAGACCAGAGTATACACAATCACCAAGCTAGATTTGAGCATCCAATAACAAACTCACTAGATTACAAAGAGTAGATCATCAAAAAAAAAAAAACGCAGTACATCTTCAAATCCAAGATAACCATTTGGAAGTGTAGCAAAATCGCTGGATTTCACGGCTGGTAATTTTAGATATGAAATGCAGCTAGTCACATATCACAGTTCGGCTAGTTGAGCTCCCCGAAAAGTGTTAGTGGAAATCAAGTGATATGCACGCAAGAGCATAGGTCGATGGCTTGAATAAACAGAGGAGGTCTACTTGATACCGATTCTGGTTCACAGGATACTTAACGAAGTTTGGATGATTCATCAACTATATTTTGGGTTGCCAAGTCTGGCTGGTATGAAAGTACATCGTATTACTTGGCTTTTCAAAGTAGTATTTTCGGCCAACAAATTGAAGGTTCCTTGGCAAAATCTGCGAAGCAAAGAAGAAGGCTAGCAAGGTAGCCCAGGTCATGAGCACAAGCAAGATTCTCGGCGTGACAACTACTCGCTCCAAGTAGTTGTTACTCGTAAAATATGACAGCTTCCGCTAGAATAATGTTTGGTCAGAACTGAACGCCAACGTTTAGTAGCGTGAGAATCGGGAGACAACAAGAGGCTTGCTTCGTATTGAGTATGGAACTTTGAGGGTATGATGGTGTGGTGGGTGGTGGTATGTGTTTTCGGGCATTGGGAGAATAAATTTATCGGTGGAACGCAGAAAGTCTTCTAATTAATGGGGAAGAATAGTAGTGGATATTAGAATATCAATTCATCAATAAGTGCTAAACGCAAGCAGACTGAAGAGTTTTCAGGTGGAACGCCTTCCATATTATTGCTGCTCTTCATCTTAGTGCGCAAATATTCCAATATCAATGAAGGGGATCATGATACCCTCGGTCAGTGTTGTCATCTCAATTGGATAACATGAATATATGAGATATCTCCGCCTAGAACACAAGGTACTACAAAGTACTAATGATGCGACTAGAGTGTACCCAGTTGGGAAAAGAAACGGTATATCAGCCTCTTGACATTAGGTATATCTTCCGAGTGTAATCCCAATGCTGCCAAAGTTGGAACACATCTGATGAACATCTGATAAGAATGACCGTTATGAACCGACAGAAAAAGCCAACAGTGGGCGGAATACGAATACGAGAAAAACTCTTGTGCTGAAATCAAATAGGTGGGATTATTTTCCTGTGAGTGACTTGCGTGATAAAAATCTCCGTAGCTTCGGCGAGAGGATTCGTAATTATAATAAGGATATATTGTTCCGATCGAAAATACTTCCCGATAACGTGAACAACTTGAAATTCCAGGAAGTATTCAAGACTCAAAGAAAGCAAAGTGATTCTGCTATTAGCAGGGTGTCCGATAGTCCACACTAACAGACAGACCAGATCCAAACGATTGAATAACCCTCACTGCCCGAAAGACATTGATTTTAATTTATTAGTTGAAATCAATCCAATATATTATATGGTTGAATTTTTCAAACAAATTGAAGATTCAAATTCCTGATATATTGGACTGCAAGTCGGACTATTAGATGCCCTGAACTGTGATGGGAAAGTATTCCAAGATTTCGTATACAGCATCTGCGGCCTTGATTTTAATCTGAAGATAGTATTTGAATAAAGCTTAAGAAGACTTCAAATCCGCCGGCGTGCAACTGCGTCGACATCTGCCACGCCAGAACTCAAACTCTACACATGTCATGAGACTTCATGGTGCGTGACCTGAATATATCCCGAGGTTTGATAGAATCTATGAAGATCTTGTATGACTGACAAGACCTTGTGGAGCCTGATATATCAACCTGAATACAGCATAAGGATTCTGCGACGGGAATACCTTCAGCTCTTATCAGTTCTATCTCTTCACCTGCAAGAGAAGAATTAAACTTTTGCCAAGACGAGAATATGAGCATGACGAAAATATGAGCATATATTCTCGTCTTCTCTTCACTCTGCGTGTTATATTTTCTTGGCGTCTTGGTTTTTATCCTCGTGCAAGAGAAAAGAGAGTATCTCGAGGATTGACTTAATCAACAGTCTTTTGATGATTGATTGAAGCTTGGAGATACGCATGATGGCTTATTTATCACTCAAACCCAGAGTCCTTAAGCCCTTCCAAGCCAGAAGATATGTACCCATGACGGATCAAGATATTACAATCCATGCATGCAGTCAGATCCAACTCCATCTTTAAATGAGCGAAACAACTTCGATTTCCTCTAAGATTAATAAGAATTGATGGAGCTCTTCGGGGGAAAATGTTCCTAAAGCATAGGTACCTACCTAGCGAGATACAGTACTCTTATATGAAGGTCATCGACGACGGTGATGATGGTGGTGGTGGTGGTGGTGGCGATGATGATGATGATGATGATACTAGATAGGGTGTCAATAGTGAGTGTCGGCTGAGAAAATAGCAAAAGTAAGAAAGAATTGTGATGCCAAGAAATATAAAATAGATAAAAAGTGGAGTTACACTATCATCACCTTGATATTTCCAATACATTGATTGGTTGGAATTATTTAAATCCCCTGAATTTATTTATTAGGTAATTGATGGATTGATGGATTGATGGATTGACCCCTTCCAAGGTTATGGAGATTTATTAGCTGTTTACTACTACCCAATACATACGACACTACGACGTATAGATACTTTTGATGCTTCTTCTCTCTTTGTTTTTGTTTGTTTGAACTTTGAACTTCTCCAGGTCTTCATATTGATCCCGTCTCAAAGCATAATACAAATACAAATACAAATACAAATACAATTCAACAGTTCAGACACAATTCATATACAATTGACATACAGTCCAATATTCCATACTGAACCAACCAACCAACACACCCATCTTTCTATCACTTTCAACAGTACCTACCTGCCTGCTCACCTCCCTAGGTACCCAATGCTATCACTGTTGTTATATTGTGTTTTTGCTGCGATTCTTCTTTGATCCATCTTGCAACCAGGATTTGCCATATTTCTTCTGCAAATCCCCAACCTCATTCATATATTGATTGATTGATGCTACCTACTCCGTACTGCTACCCTACCCCTACTGTGCGAATCGGATATCTTCGGACCATCTCAACTCAGACTAAAACAGAAATATACGGAGGCTCGAGGATTGGATCTATTAGAAATCCCAGAATCCACCTTCTTCTGCAGGTTATGTAAAGAAGAGAGGAACCCGAAGAATCCTGAACTTGAAGAGCTCCACCTATTTAACATACACTAAAATACAGGGAAGCTGTGCCCAATTGAATTACTGTCGTGGACAGTGATCATTGGAGAATTCATCACAATCATAGAGCTGAGATGACCTCGAAATCAATTATCGGAAGTCCTCGCTCAAGCTTCACCAGCAATGGCTACACTTCAACAAGACCTGCGATCTTAGGTTTTGCGAAGATTCTATTCTTGAGCATCTGCCAAATCACTTCGGTATCTGCTGCTCCTATTACAACCTTTCTCGGAATTGCCAGCGAAGAGGACGCACCAAAAGATGCAGATGATGCAAGTTTGTGGCTGTATCTATCAGTTGCGGCTGTCTTGGTTTTGCTCGGTGGTGCTTTCGCAGGATTGACCATTGCGTGAGTTTTCAATTGAAGTCCATTGAGGAGGTACCGTACTAATAAAAGAATTTTCATTCAGATTGATGGGACAAGATGGTGTTTATTTACAAGTTATAGCGACTTCAGGAGAAGGAAAAGAACAGAGACATGCGCAAAAAGTATATGGATTATTACAAAAGGGTAAACATTGGGTTCTTGTGACATTACTCCTCAGCAATGTTATCGTCAACGAAACCCTTCCCATTGTACTGGATCGATCGCTCGGTGGAGGATGGCCTGCGGTTCTTGGTAGTACAATTTTGATCGGTATGCTTGAGAGTTCCATCTCAATGGAGCTTATATTGACTCGGTTTAGTTATTTTCGGAGAAGTTATCCCACAATCGATTTGTGTGCGATATGGTCTTTCCATCGGAGCATTCATGGCATCACCTGTTCTCGGTCTTATGTGGCTCTTAGCACCAGTTGCATGGCCTACCGCAAAGCTTCTCGACAAATTACTGGGAGAAGATCACGGAACCGTATACAAGAAATCTGGTTTAAAGACCCTCGTCACTCTACACAAAACATTGGGAACAAGTCCTAGTGATCGATTGAATCAAGATGAAGTTACAATTATCAGTGCAGTGTTAGATCTCAAGGAGAAGGCAGTTGGAGATATCATGACACCAATGGACGATGTATTCACGATGAGTGCTGATACTGTACTTGATGAAGATACCATGAACGTCATCTTAAGTGCCGGTTACTCACGTATACCTATCTATGAGCCTGGAAATGAGAAGAACTTTGTTGGTATGCTCCTGGTCAAAATTTTGATCACTTATGATCCAGAAGACTGTAAGCGTGTCAGCGATTTCGCTTTAGCTACTTTGCCAGAGACACGACCCGAAACCAGTTGCTTGGATATCGTAAACTTCTTTCAAGAAGGAAAGTCTCATATGGTACTTGTGTCCGAATATCCCGGCGAGAACTTTGGTGCTACCGGTGTGGTCACACTTGAAGATGTCATCGAAGAGCTCATTGGAGAGTAAGTAGAGATTCGAGATTATCTAGTTGTATTACTCTAACATGTTACAGGGAAATTATCGATGAGTCGGATGTTTATATTGATGTCCACAAAGCTATCAGACGAATGACACCAGCCCCCAAATCTTTAAGAGTTAAGCAAAACCAAATTGTCGAACAAGGAGCCAATGGTTCCGTCCACGCCACCGATGACAATCTCATTGATATATCTGACGATCACCCAAGTAATCTACAGGTTGGCAGGAGACGTAATCAAACTGAGGTTAGAAGTTCCAGCCCTGCCAACCATTTTGGTACAAGTCCCAAGACGACTTTCATGCGTAGGGTTTCAACGGGTGATAACGATAGAAATGTTGTTGCCATCAGAGGCAACATGAACGATATGCGCGAACACTTGAAACATCTAGGTCCCTCAAATCTAGCAAGCCGACCAAAGATGACAAAGTATCAATCCGTCAAAATTAAGCCTGGAAACGGCGGTCATAGGACTGATTCCAGAACCGACTCGATCACTCGCCGTGGATCTATTGCTGAGGAACCTGAATTCGAGCCATACTCGGATAATCCAGGCCCACAAGGTGGTGAGGGAGAAGGTTTACTTCGATCCGCCGGAAAGGACGCAAAAGATGGAGTTCAAGCTTTGCAACAAGGTTATGGCACAGTAGACAACCGCGTTCCTCCTGGCAAACTTCCCGAAGACACAACAGAAGTCAACGTACCTCATAATGGTAGTCCAATCAGTCCACCACTGCAATCACCTGGAAACAACCTCTCAATTTCTAATTTCTTTAACAAAAATAGAAGTACTGATACAGTCGGGTCCCTTCCCTCTCCAAAGAGTGGTACGAGTCCTCCAAATAAAACACTAAAGAAGAAAAGTACGGCTAGAAGTGGAAGTATCACAGAGAACTTGGTAGATGCAGGTGGAATTAGAAAGATGGTTCTGGAGACGAACACTAGTAGTGGGGAAGATGATAAGGATGGCAGACTCCTGCATTCTAGTAGTACCGGTAGTGGAAACAAGAGCTCAAATGGAGGCGAGAATAAATTCATGCAGTTCTTAAGTAATGCGGCATCGACTGATAGATTGGCGGATGGAGAGCGTAAGAGCCAACATTCGAGTCAACAAACGGAGACTGATAACACGGCTGCTGAAGATGGCCCTGCAACTTCAAGTACCGGTGGTTCAAAACACAAGAAGAAGAGCAAGAAGAAGAACAAGAAGAAAACCGGTAATAAGTAGACGAGATGAGAAGCGTATGTATAGTATACGACTTTTCTTTGGGGGTGCAAGGGTTGGGAAGGAAATTGCTTTTGGTTGTGCTATAAAGGACGAGGAGAAGACGGATTAATGATATTGCTGGCTGTTATGCCAAATGAAGAGAAAGTTTCAAGATTGAGGGAGCTGTGATTAAGAGGAGTCATGTATTTATGTATGTATAAAAGTTATCCATCAAATGATGTGGTCGCTGGCGGTCGCTATATATGAATGAATTGATATTTTTGACATGTCTGATGGCTGTATTCCCAAAATGATCATATACAAGGCTTGTGTATGATGGCAGAGGGTAGCAAGTTGCACTCTGAGCAGCTCATAAGTATCGGGCGGTTCTCCGCAAGTCTCAAAGCGTTCATGTAGCTTAGGGATATTAATATTCTTTATTATCGTGATATACTTAGCATGCGACGAAGATATCAACTCTCTATCATGCATCCATATTTTCAGGAAATCGACCAATTTTTAAATTCTCTCTTCCTATCAATATCTTCTGCGAGATTCATGTGCATTCTTAGTCCTCATCGCATTCTTAGTCCTCATCGTATTTAATGATATCTAGGTATTCTCGTGTGCGTCTAAATTCGCACGGGAAGCGGAGTAGATGGTAGATTTCATGATATTATATATCATTCAGATCTATACAAATTCACTGTAGCTTTCCCTATCTCGGACATTTGTTATGGAGGATGTAGTAGTATCATTTCAATGATAATTAGTGGTCAAGGTTGTAAATCATACCTGAAAGACATAAATACTTGACACTTATGTACCGTCTTTCTGGAAGTTAAATACCACAAAACTAACGGTATAGACGGAAAGTCATAGCAAATGGCCCAAAAACAATCAACAATCATCCCCGAATTAAGAATTCAACATTTCTAGGCAGCTCAAACCCCAAGTCATCCAAATCCCATCACGTGTCCGTAACCCCCCCCCCCCCCCCCCATCTTGGCCCCCACCCATCAACCCCCAATTTAGCAGCAACATTCATACATCCCGTTTCATGCACTCACATCTAACATCATCCCCTGTTAGCATAACATAACATAGCATAGCCGCTGCCTGTTCGCCAAGCTTCGTCTCATGGTGTTGGAACCAACTTTTGCGATTCGCATGCTGTGTTAAGCGAGGGGGTGTGATTGGCGCTTCATGGGGAGGGAAGAGGCGCGGTTCAAGTTTTGGTGCGGCTGTGTTGGTTTTATGGTGGTGTTGATATGTGGTGAATGGTATATTGGTTGCTGGTGCAGAGAGGTTTGTGTTTGGCTTCGGGGTTGAAGGATGTGGTTTGGTGGTTTGATGGTTTACTGTGCCTTGGGCTGGGCATGGGCTCTTTGGTTTGGGTGGGTGTGCTGTAGAAGCGGCATTGATGTATAAGGTGGGTGATTTCTCGATTGTGAGATTAATTTTATGGTGTTTTGTGCAGTGTTAAGGTTGTTGTCTTTTTTATATCCATTTGTTCTTGGCGAAGCGAAAGTTTCTTAGATTAAGATAGCAGTTGGCAAGATGAGGTTCTCGTTTATGACTGTGGCAGCAGTGTCAAATATACTTATTCATTGTACGTATATATATGATCTGTTACCACAATCTCCTATTCTATAATTCACGTCGTGTGCCTATATATCTACACAAGAGACTACACCACAACAACAGCATTGATATCTCCCCCCACCCAATTCCCAGCCCAAAACTAACACTATCCAGCAACCCAAGCCAGAGATTGTACATTTATACACAGCCTTACTATCTTCCGCATCCCACAACAACTCTCCAATATGTTCAACTGCGGTATATTTCCCACCACCGTATACATCTCGTCTACATTTCCTGGTACCTTTTCCCTTCCAAATATTGTTGATATCACTGATTCTATATCCATATATCATGAATTTGGTCCTCCTACTCTCACATCAATTGAAGTAGACGATTTGAAATATCTAGGTAGTCTAAATCTCGATCAGAAAAGTTGGAATGTGGATTTTGTGTCCATGGCGAAGTTAGAGGCTGGGGGGGTGTAACGATCAGTGTGAATAATAAGAGTGGTATTATATTTCCGGAGTTGAAAAGCGTGGAGTTGTTGAGTTTGGAGGGAAATGTATCAGCGTAGGTTGGACTTTAATATGTTTGTTGATTAGACGAAGGAGTATGAGGAAATCGATAGGCTAATCTTGATATATCAATAGTATCGATTTTTTTTCTTTGGGAAATGCATCACAAGTTGTCATTCAGCAATCTGTTGCCCAGGATTGGGATATGACAATAGCAATGCCGGCTTTGAACGTCACGTTTCCAGCTTTGCAATCATGTGGGAATATATACATGTCGGGGAACTTCTCAGAGTATGTATATTGAAATCTTTGCCGTCTTCTGCTATCTATTGATAAGAAAATCATCTAGCAAGACCAACTACAGAGTATCGGTGCCAAAATTAGTCAGGAGCAAAAATATAAATCAGTCTGTTTCAATCGATATAGAAACGCTTCATGACATTAATGGCAATCTGTACCTATCAGTTTGGATTTTCTTACTAATGCAATAGATATAAATATAATTGGCTCGAAAGTTTCGTATGTTTTCCCATTCTTTGACCATACGTGACCAGAGCATCAACTAATCAACTGAATCCTGCATAGTCTTCACCTGGCACTCTTAGAAAATGCAAACTCTATCTCTGTGGCTGCCGATGGAAATATAGATTTCCCCGCGCTGATAAACGCGAGTGCTATACATATGTAGGGCAGAATCTCTTCGTACGTAACCTCGTAACACAATATCAACATCCCATCCAATATCCCCACACAAACCATTCACCATACCTAACAATAACCAGCGTGTTGGACTTGTTAGACTATACTTTACAATGGAGCCAACCAAAATTAAGCCCACTCTTTCTCTTCCCTCCCACACATCATGCATGCTACTGTCTTGTACATACATCATACACAATCTTTTAATATTACTTAGATACTTTTATATACATTCTCACAACTCTTACAACTCCCACAGCTCGCAGCTCTCAACTCTCAACTCTCAACTCTCAACTCTCAACTCTCAACTCTCAACTCTCAACTCTCAACTCTCAACTCTCAACTCTCAACTCTCAACTCTCAACTCTCAACTCTCAACTCAACTCTCAACTCTCAACTCTCAACTCTCACAGACCTTACAACTACAACCACAAACTCTTCCTCCTGCTTCCACTTTCACTTCAACACTCTTACACCCTCACACCCTCACACCCTTACACCCTTACACCCTTACACCCTTACACCCTTACACCCTCCACTTTCTCACACACTGGCCACACTATAATCCAACGAACTGCGTCTTTGGTTCTTGTTTCAACTATATCATCGACCAAATTTAAAAAATACTATTGTGGATTGATTAAAGGTCACCGTATTCCTCATATAATTCAATTCCATCGCCCAGTTTTCTTATAAATTCTTAACTCAACTTTTATCTTGTCCCCCAAACAAAGGAATCCAAACCATATCACTTGGTAAAGCCCAAAACCGGCCTCGGTGTCCCGCTGTTCTAAGCCGGCGCCAGACGGTGCAAGGCTCTGCCATTGTATAATACCGTATAAAAAAGAGGTCCAAATAATATATCTATATATATTGAAAATCTCCTCTCAATTCTTTTCTATTTTCTCGGATATCGCATCTACCCGGCGGCGTTAGAACAAATATTTAAATTTGGAGTCAACAGGGCATATACCATTCATCATATACCATATACCATATACCATATATATACCACGGAAAGCGGATTTTTACTTTTTTTATTTTTATTATTCACTTGGGAATTCTCAGTTATTTTCAATCTTACCTTTTATTTCATTTCATTCGACTCGATACCCTCGACTCAGTGGTTCACCTGAACTGCATACAATTCTCAGATCTTATCATCTTGAGGGTGGTTCTTTTCCCATCTTGTTCGTTGGTGACGGCCGATTGGCAACCACCCAACTTTTACTCTTGCTCTTATTCTTCTTACCTTACTCAAACAAATACCTCTCAACCTCGATCCATCTCTCTTCAATATGATCATCGACGGAGAAAAATGGGCGTGCGATGCTTGCGTAAGAGGGCATCGTGTTAGCAATTGTCACCATTCAGAAAGACCTCTGCAACACATCAACAAAAAGGTATACCAATTGGATTCTTTTCTGCCCAGCTTGCTAACAATAACTTGTTTAGGGTCGTCCAGTCTCACAATGTGCTCATTGTCGAACGATGCGCAAGTCTAGAGCAGCACACGTTCGATGCGAATGCGGTTCAGAAAAAGCACATGCGAAAGGATCTTGTCCGGAAAATGGAGATGCACAGGGTGAGCTTTTGCGGGATACCCCTGGCAAAACCGCCCCAGTTTCTGATGTTATTGTAGCAGATACCTGTTGTTGCAGCCATGGAGCCCGATGCTCATGCGCTCTGAAAAGCGACCATCTCCCTCCAGTACCCGAGTCCGACTCTGACCAAACCCCTTCGATGTCTGTACCAATACCCAAATCAAGAAGACCACGCGCCCAAACTGCCCAATCAGAAAGCAATTTAACAATATTCACAAATGGTCACCACAAGCCTGTACACAAGAATAACAACATGGCACATAAATGCGGTCTTCCATACACTGTCCCCCGCGCGCATTCCATTCATGGCCAATCCTCATCATCGAGTCTCGCGAACAGGTCGGTCGATAATTTACCATATACGAGCACCGTCGATGCTCTACACGGCGAATCTCAAATCAAAGATTCGATAGTGAGCGCTCAACAGGAACAGCGAATGGTGAAGTCGGAGCATGCATCGCCACTGGTTAGCCCTACAGCGGATTTTCAACAAATCAGTAATCAAGTATCGCCTTTGGACTTGGCAACCACAGCCAATGACTATAATAACGTGTACCAATTCGATGCATACACCCAGGCCATTGCAGATCTCGAACAACCAATATTTTCTGCCGGAATGAGTTCTGCGTCTATTGATTGGTCCCATTACGATGGGTTAGATTTCAACAATGATAATTTCGCAGCCTCATCGTATAGCCAAGCAGCCTCATTCAATGGATTTGACTTTTCCAGCATTGATCAACCCGCATTAACGACTACGTCGACCTCTGGTGAACAATCCGAAGTCGAAGATTTTATTGGTGTTTCGGATACTTCTAGGCCAGCATTGATGAACAACCAGTACGGATCGGATCTTGATGCGTCAGAGTTTGGTGGAGAAATTGATAGATACAGATTGAGTACGGCATCATCGTATATCGACATGACGCAGATGCAAATGCTTGCAAGCAATGATATCGAAACCCTTGGACTCGATGAATTTTTGAAAGGGGGCTCCAACGGATATTTACCTTTGACATGTTCAAATAACTGTCTGCCTACGACAGGATATCCCCATGAGATGAAGAATAATCAAGCACTGTCCTACGACGAGAACCACTTTTCCTTGCCTGTAACAACCGAAGAACCAGGAGCTTTTTGGGTGCCCGATTATGCAGCCGCAAATAACATTGCAATCAGTCATGACAGTGGAAGACATGAGGGGAATCTTTGGACACAATAACAATAGTAGAAAGGCCATTGGCCCTCTCTGCGAGTTCCAGATCTCTGGGCAACTCTCCCGAAGACTTATGGTGATTGATTTCCCAACCAATCCAAGTACCGCATGGCGGCAACGGCGTTTGGCACACGAAGTGCAGCATTTCCTGGTGGCATTATATTTGATAGACGTCTCTTGCGAATATTGATAAATGATTAAATGAAGAAGAAGAAGAAGAAGAAGAAGAAGAAGAAGACGAAGGAGAAAAAAAAAATTCAAATATCATGATGCATCTTGTGTGCACTTTTGATATACATGTGTTTGTCCTTTGATATATATGTGTCTGCACTTTTGATATACATGTGTTTGCCCTTTTGATATATATATATATATATATCTGCCCTTTTAATATACATATATTTGCCTTTTTAATATATATATGTTTGCCCTCTTGATATATATATATATATATCTGCCCTTTTAATATACATATATTTGCCTTTTTAATATATATATGTTTGCCCTCTTGATATATATATATATATATCTGCCCTTTTAATATACATATGTCTGCCCTTTTGATATATATATGCCTGCACCCGTAAGCGACGATCATAAACCCATCTCGCCTCTTTCTTGTCACTTCTTGCATGCACACACAAACATCCGGGAAGAATGCATGGATGCATCTGTATCTGTCCGTCGGTACCTGTATGCGAGCCCAATTGTTTCGTCATTGGTAGTTTTGGCGTGTTGTGAGTTGGGTGCTTTGTACTTGGAATGGGAATGGGAATGGGATTTGGATTTGGATTTGGTACATTGTATCTATTTGCCTATCTAGGGATGTGTAAGTAGGTATACAAAGGGTGGTTGGTTGTTTGCTTCTTTGATTGGGAGGTTGGTTGGGATGGGATGGGATTATTATTATCATTATCATTATCATTATCATTATCATCCCTATCAATCAATGGATTTTGTATATATTTTGGTACAAGTTCCTGGATTGATTGATTCGCTGAATGCATTCTTGAGTCGTGTGATTCTTGGGTTGATACATGGGGTATGTGCGGTTGTGGGAATGGTGGGAATTGTGGGAATGGGAATGGAAATTGGAATTGCTCCGGGATTTGAATTGGGGTTTGTGGATGGGATGGGATGGATGGATGGATGGATGGATGGATGGATGGATGGATGGATGGATGGATGGATGGATGGAGTTTAATGTATTGGAAATAGATGGGTTTGGTTGATTGTGGGTTGGATTGGATTGGATGGTTTTGATATATATGATGAGGTAAGGTAGATAGGGTAAGGTGTTGAGGTGTGCATGTATATATGTATGTATGTATGTATATGTATATATATTATATATATTATATATATATATGTAGGGATGTATATATAGAGTGTGGAAGATGAAAGATGAAATATGAAATACGGAATGTGGAGTATATATTGATGACAGTATAGTAATTACGGTATCTCATATTCTGCGGTATAATAGTGGGGCCGCAAGTGGAGTTTAGATTAGGTGGTTTCTATTGTATTATACGGAGGACATACTCCGTACAGCATAGTACGGTGGAGATATTTGAAGAGGGGTGGTGGGGTTGGTGGGTGCATTGGTGGGTGTTATTTGTATTATTTTTTGGTGGGCTGGGGGATGGGGATGGAGGAGGAGAGGATATTGTGGATATTGTTGGGTAGATAGGTGATGGATGGTTGGGTTGTGGAAAGTTTGGTTGGAATAAAGATGGAGATGGAGAACATGGAGATAGAGATAGAGATAGAGATGAAGATGGAAATGGAAATGGAAATGGAAATGGAAATGGAAATGGAAATATAAACCCAAATCCAAAAAATCTCGGTATAGCATTACAGATCCCACCGAAGGTATGATCAGTGGAGAAGTGAAGTGGTAAGCTTGAAATTAACATACATACATACATACATACATACATACATACACACACACACACACGGTAGGGAGTGAGTGGGTGGGTGAATGGTGGGCGAGGGAAGGGGAAGGGGAAGGAAATGCTGTGTTGTGCTTGCTTGCTTGCTTGCTTACTGTTGGTGGGTGTTGGGAAGAGGATATTCATTCATTGGAGGGTGGAGAATTAACTGTGGGGAGAATTAACTGGGGGAGCGGATGCGGAGAGGTGGGTTGGGATGGGGAGTTGGGTTGGAGGAGAGGAGAGAAGAGGAGCGAAGAGGAGAGGAGAGGAGAGAGAAGAGGAGAGAAGAGAAGAGAAGAGGAGAGAAGAAAAGAGAAGAGAGAAGAAAAGAGAAGAGGAGAGAAGATTGTGGGATACCAATTGCAAAAGGGAAATTGTTTGATTGTGATGTGTATGAAATGATTATGCCGTCGTATGTCGGTTTTGCTTCGGTACCTAGTACCTTACATAAGGCATGGTTGATTTGATTCTATACTCTATCCTACACCCTTGATAGCCGGCTGAAACGGCTGATGAGAGGATGAGGATGTGAGGGCTATCGACTTGAACGAACGTTACATTGCTTCGATGCATTGTTTTGTTGCAGCGGGTGTGCATTGTTTCTTCATCACCCAGGTAGCTATAACTCGCTATAGAAACACAAATCGAAGGAGCGCGATAGCAGTGCGAAACTCTTATTGAATATTTATTTATACATTGGGTGTTTGCGTCGCATGATGCGATTCGCATGTTCTTAGTGGTGGTGGTGATGATGCGTGTTGGACGGAAGATTATGTTACTTTCTTCCGGAAGATCAGCCTTCTCTCGGGGATTATCGATGAAGATTCTTGAGTGAAGGCTTGTTTGTTTGTTTGCTTGTTTGCTTGTTGGTTTCTTTCCTTTTTTTTCGGCAGCTTGATTCAGGCTAATGGCTGCATGGGGGGCTGCAAGTGATCAAGTAAGTGCAGATTTCATCGAGTTCATCGAGTTTATCACTTGTTGGCGGATGGCTGGTGGGAGGGATTTCGTGCTGTGTGATGTATGGGCTGAGTATGCATGTGCTCGTCTCCAGAATTATAAAAGGGGGGGTTGACATGGGATTGGCAGGGAATTGGTAGGGGGGATAGGTCCAATGAGGAGGGGGAATGATCATCCTCATCCCTTTCTGCAAGGGCTCCCGAGTGCGCATCTGGAGGCTGGTGAGTGTGAATGTACATGATGAGGTATGTGACCCTAAATTGGTCGAGGAATGGATTGGAGATGGATTTGGAACCCTCCGATGGACCCGGTAGTTGACCCGTTCGTGTTTATATTGTTCCATATGGGATGGCATTATTCTTACATACACACATACATGCATACATGCTCCGTACATAGCTACATTCCTTGAAACGCAACCTGGCTTCCCCCACATTTCCATCTTTGTACGGAAGAGCGTCCCTTCTCTGGCTCCGTGGCTTGGAGATCTTCAGCCGAGGGAGCTTACTTTAGTGATGGGTGTGATCAATGATCATGATCATCATGATCATCACTTGTCACATACGAAGTGCAAATGATGAGTGAAAGGTTAATGCAACGGTAACTGCAACCGTAAACCACAACATCAGGATCAGCATCAGCATCAGCATTATCATTATCATTATCATCAGCATCAACATCGATATCATCAGCATCAACAACAATAACATCAACAACATCAATAACGTCATCATCAACAATTAAACGTGGAGAATTCAACGTCGGATCTACCCGGTACACCCTTCGTATCGACCAAGTTGATATGTATAACATTAGACAAAAAGCTGATAATCGATAGGTTATCTAATTCTCCGGAGCTTTCTATCGCTACTGTGTGATGTTGTACAGACGAGGCATTGTGAAACAACATCTTGACGGCATTTCACACACACACACACACACACACACAGTCTTTCTCTCTCTCTTTCTCCCTCGTGAAGAGTCTCTCGTCATTAACATGAGAAAGTAGTTCAATGCCTAGTCCCTACCTACCCATAGAAAGATATCTCAACCTTCGGATAATCATTCCATCTTCCTCTCCATCGGTTGAATCTTTTCTGCTACTGAAATTACTGCTTACTTTGCTTCTGGTTTTCATTTCGAGGGTTTATCCGAAACTCTCGCTTGTTTTGATTCAATATTTGTTTATTTATGGTTCATTCATATATCCTTCATTTAACTAGGTAATCATTCATTCATTTAATCGTTCATCCATCCATCCATTCGTTCATTCATTCATCCATCCATCCATCCTTCCTTTCCATTCATCAACGAAAAGGTTGAATTTGGTGGCTTTGGTCTTCAAAACCTTCTTGTGCCTAATAGAAAACTTTGGTTGAATAATAACTTCCACTTTATTTTATCCATCGGACTTTATTATCGCCGAGGTATGGATGATTGAGCGACAGGTCCACTTATTATTGTGAATTTACCCTTAGCGTATTATTTTATATCATTTTCATTGGATCCTTCAAATCCACACACCTTTAAGGGACCTGGTCGCTGCTTCAACTTTTCTAACTTTGTACAGCTTCTCGGACAACAGTTCTTCCATACCGAAAATTTCCAGATTCATCATTCTATCAAAAGCACTCATCGATAAGTTCCGGTTGTTGTACAGTGAGCATCTACTTGTTTCTTGTACTGCAACTCAAATAATCAGGGTCGCGAATATCTTCTCCGTTGCCAGGTTTTTCAAGTAAGTTCATTGAAGGCAATCCCATTGTTTGGGAATGTCACATCTATCATGAATCTGCGACAGCTTGGTGCATGAAAGTACTCGGGTTCAATATCCTGAATTAACTTTTCGACCAACAGGAAAATAAATAATCTTCCTCCTTCTTGCGTCCATGACGATAAATTAAAAAAATGAATCAAAACGACGCGCCAACCATGCAGTCCTATCCATCCCCTAACGCGACTGCTGCTGATAGTGGTGGCGGTCCTTTCTATGGACCAACTTCCTCTAATCAACATCCACATCAGCATCAGCAACCCCTCCCGACTCCCGATGAGCTGCAACTTGCAGAACAGTTATCTGCCGATGCGCAATTATCACGTAGCTTGCAACCAAATATGGGAGCGGGTCGTGGAATGAGCGAAAATCCAGATCCTCGAAGTCAAGCCAATGTCAACTTGAACCATCAATACCAGCCAGAACATCAGATGCATGGAGGACATTCACAGATGAATCAAGGTCATTTGGATATGGGACCTCAATATGAGGACGATTCTAATTCTCCAGCTGGAAGAAAAAGATCAAAAGTTTCAAGGGCTTGTGATGAATGTAGGAGAAAGAAAATCAGATGCAATTCCAATGAGACAGGAAATGAAGAAATGTGTTCAAACTGTAAGAGGGTTGGAGTTACTTGTCAATTTAGTCGACAACCTATGAAGCGGGGACCAAGCAAAGGGTGAGAAGATGGAAGAAATAGCATGATGAAAAAATCCACTGACAATAATGATAGCTACATCAAAGAACTTGCGGATCGCATCAATTCATTGGAGGGTCAAGTTCAAGGAAGTGGAAGTGGCAGTGGAATACCTCAACATTACCAACACCCACAAGAAGATTTACAAAGGAGACCTTCCTGCTCCGAAGAGTTTTCTCCGACTCCGAACCCTGAGCAGATTAACCGTAAGCGTGACTATTCTTCAATTTCCGGCTCCGGCGAATTTGTTTCTCCGTATCAACAACAGAGATCGGCTTCCAATTGGCTCCCTCAAGAACAACAACCGAGATCTTCTATAGCGAATTCGCAATATCCTACTTCGCTACCCACCCGAGAGCAAAATTATTCGCCGAATTTGATGGTATCTCAGCAAAAGTGGTTGAACGCCCCTGATGTAGGTAACACTATCGATGCAATCCCTCACGCTTCCCAAACGCATGGTGAAGGTGCTGTTGATTGGATTGATGACTCTCTTCTTGAAAGGTATGCAATTTTAGATTCCGTCATGTATACGATGACTGATAATTGCTAGTTACTACAAGTTCATACACCCAACTTATCCTATGCTTTCCCTTACCAAAGCTAGATTAAATGCTAGACTTTCTGCCTGTTCGGGTCCGGTTAGGTTTGCATTTTGGGAAGCTTTATACGCGGCAATCAGATCATTTCCGGCCGCAATTCCACTCAAACCACAGGGTATCACAAACGCCATCAGGCTCATGCATACAGCTCCGTATGATTCTCAACCTACACGGTCTCCTTCTACGAATATCATATATCTTCAAATTATGATGTTGTTGGCGATAGAGGCTAATAACCAACCTCGGGAGCTAATAGAAGGCGAGATAGCTCACTCTCCATCCGTTTGGATTGGCACTGCTGTTGGTTTCGCCTACTCTTTGAGATTACATCTATACAAGCCACTTGACAAGTCAAACAACGATCCAGATTCTGATGATAAGCTTGCGCGTCGAGTTTGGTGGAGTCTTGTTATGATGGAAAGGTGGAATGCTGCAACTACAACTTGTCCATTACAGATCCCTGATTCGGCAGCACAAATTTATCCTGATGATCAAAGTCTATTGGGAGAAGTTGCATACCATTTAGTTCGTAAGTCAAATCCTACCGCTCTATATTAAGCTCTGGCTAATGATGCAGGCCTTGCTATTGTTATTGGAAATTACTCTGAAGTGAAACTTTCTTCGTCTGACCTACCTCCCTATGCGGTTCATCGTGGACTTCACGCCAGGCTTCTCAAAACCCAGCTGGAGTTATGGCGTCAAGATCTCAGCAAATCCGGCATCACACCCATTGACTCTCCTGTAACTCACATCGCATACTGGTCTGCTTACCTTCTGGTACTACTCCATGCACCACAGGAAGACCGTGATGAACAAATAAGAGCAACTCATTACATCATCAGCCAACTTTCGTTTAACACCGAGATGAGATCTCCTTTGATACATTACTTTAAAACTTTCGCAGCGCTCGCACTTCCCAACCTCCTTCAATTTGAAGAGACGAAAAAAGACGCCGAAGCTACATTAAAAACCTTCCTAGAGGGTCGTCTCGCTGCTTCCACCTGGGACAACTCTATTAGAGAATACCTGATCACTAATCTCGAGACTCAGAGAAGATTGTCCATCAGTCAGAGTCAGGCCCAAGCTCAAGTGATTACTCAGCAACCCACGGGCACAGGTGCAAATGCAAAAGCAGATGATAACCAAAACATGATCACGGCCGCAAACCAAGGGCTTCAACGTCTTGCAGATTTGGCAACGGCATCTACCGAAGATCGAAGCGAAGGGCCAACATCGTCTGCGGATTCCGGCGCCAGAAACGACAAGGATGCATCATTCCCGGCTGCTGCTCTGGGTAAGATGTAGGTCGGGTGAGGAGAGGAAATAGAAGGAGATGATTGGAAAAGTATATAACATCAAAATGGCTTGTGTGCCCCGGGGAGATGGCGCTTGTGCAATATGGAGTCCTTGGCATGCATGGATTGCTCGGTGGGGTTTGGAATCTTTTATGTAATCTACACGTTTTTGTTTGGTGTATACCCCTTTTTGAGTTTGAGATTTGAATCGTGCGTGCGGATGGAGATGGGGGTGGGGGGCGGTGAAGAATGAGATTGAGATGTTATTTGCTGTGCTTGCATGTAGAGGTGTTTTTTTCTCTTTCCCTTTTCCCTTTTTTCTTCTCGTCCTGTTTGCTTGTAGTGGAGGGAGATTTGGGGTAGGTGCGGATATGGAGTTGGGGTTGGAGTTGTGTGGGTTTATGTGATAACTTCAACTTTAAGTTTGGCGTGAGATGGAGATGGAGATGGAGATGGAGATAGAGTCAGAGATAGATATCTATAAATCAGGATATATATTGAAAGGAGAAGGGGAGAGGAGAGTAAAGGAAAATGGGGAGTTTATATATATGTATGTATGCATATATAGGTATAGGTATAGGTATATAGATATATACATAGGAAATAAAAGTCAACAATGGATAGATGCTTTAAGATTAAGTGGGAGAATAAATTTTCGATTGTGGATTGTAGACAAGAGCAGATGTATATTTATGTTATGATATATTTTATATCATACGTTTGGGTTTGATATGTGATTTTTTATTATATTATATCGTACATGGAATATAATCGGGAATGAGCTGAAGTAGAAGAATAGAATAAATCAGAATATATTCCAAGCTGGGCTAAGCTGGGGTGAGATGAAGTGAGGTGAGATCTCTTTTATTTTCGCTGGTGGGTTTAGTTGTGTTATACTGGATTGTATCAAACGGTGGTAATGATGGCATGGTTGAACGATAGAGTTTACGCGACATGGAGGAAGATGTGGATCTCTAGAAACAAGACCTCCTTCCCACCAAGAACCCCCGTCACGATTCCCCCATCCCCATCCCCAATCTCCAAATCCTCTTCATCGCCTCATATCACATGACCCTGCCATCCTCCCATCATGATCAACTCCCCCACTAACAAGTACGCGCCTTGTCACGATCCCACATCCCGCTATCATGATCGTGATCACTGAAACGGGGGGGGGGGGGGGGGGGACGGCATCGAAGTAACGATCTTCGGATTCGCTGGTCTGTGGATGCGTGTTGATGGAGATGGTTTCCGGTAGCTACAGGTAGTCTCTCATTTGCAAAGCCCAGCCTACATACACTCCAGGGACGCCACAGCCCCAAACCATCCGCACGCAACCCCGGCGTCCCCCGCCGCAAGAACCCAGACACAAAGCCTGAAAGCCCCCCCCTCCTCCCATGTTCTAATGCGGAAGTTGCGTCGGGAAGACGGGGTGAGATGAGGGGAATAGCTGGGTCTTGACGTCGACACCACGAGTGCGCCATGGATGGAATTGGATTTCTGATTGTGAAGATATCGATCGGGTTATGGTGATTGGTTATGCACAAAGTTACAGGGAGGTAGCTATAGGGAGCTGGAGAAGGAGTTGGAGCGTTTCGATCGATCCGATGGTCATTGTGGTTGGGTGGGAATGATGAGGTGGGAAATAGTATGATCCCCCTTGTGAAAAGGAAGAGTGACTTTAATTTGAGAGCGTGATTGCGGTGTGGTATAGATTGGTATGAGGAATGTACAGTTGTAACCAAAGCACGCATTCTGTTGCGTGACAAACGGTCCGCTGTTATTCGTTGAAAGTTGAAGGAGAGAAAACCCCAGTGATCATTCGAGTTGATCAATATACCATTGCAGATTCTGAGAGGTTTCATTCTTGGGACAGCAAAAAGCGAATACGGTATGAGTGGCTGAACCGCAACGTACCGTTCGACATGCTTGAGATCAATCTCGCCGTATGTATCATTTATTCAATCGTAAATACCAATTAACCGCCTAACTATGTACAGGATATCTACCTACCAACCCAAAATGCAGTCCTTTTGAATTTCCTTTCAGCTTATTATTTATTCCCTCCCTTAGCATCCAACTCATATGTACGTATATATACACAAATCCAATTAAGCCCATCGATAACCCTTAAACTATACCACCAATCTAATTCATACATACTCAGCTTCTTTCTATATGCATCTATCATTCATATCATCGTGATACTTTTTATTCGCTCTTTCCGCTAACGCCATGCATCGTCGATCTGTCGAGCAAGTAGTAACATCTAATAGTACTCGGGCAAATCACTGAAATCCGGTACCGTTGAAGAACATGTAAAATCCGGTTCGTAGGCTAATGTTGGAAGAATCCCTGCAGCTAATCCTCTTTCGTAACCTATTATTTGCCATTATTAGTACCCATTTAATCATTCTCCCTACCACTCTTTCCTCTCGAGTAGATTCAACAATATAAAAAGAGTCGATTTGATGAAAATGAAAGGCAAAAAGGAAACTCACTCCACTGCGTCCCACCCCCCTCACTAGTCTCTGTAGTCCAAGTCCAATAAAACCAGCCCCATCCCAATTCAAAACTGTGCATTTGCGCCTCGGCAAACATTTTCAAAAAGCTCTTGTAAGAATCACTATAAGTACTTGGATCTGCATTCGCGTTCTTGCAACTACATGTACTGTCTTTAGCTGGACAATCCGGCGTTGTTTGAGCCGATGTTGGGTCTCCAGTATTGTATGTACCTTCCCATCTATTTCCTTGATTGACATTCGTGAGATAGGTTGCACAATCTGTATCGGCTTGGGACCATTCGGCTACCATCGTCGGTCCGAATCCCGTACTTTTGTTCATGGATATCTCTGTCTGTTGAGTCCAACCATTACAGGCATATGTGACTTTCTCGGAATGGTTAAAGACAATTTGACCACTGTTGAAAATGACGTATTGATGGACGTCCAGAACAAGATTGTCATAGCCTGTTAAATCGCCCTGCCAGTTTTCGAGTCCGCGGAATCCATCTCCAATTACAACGTATGCTGAGATGCCATTGTTTACGACCAAATCTGTGACTGTGGATGTCCAATTTAGAACAGAGTTCACGTCGAGAGCTGTCATTCTAGGTTCATTGACGAGACCATAGAAACTAAGAATATTCTTATAGCGGTCCTGAGCAAAGAATTTAGAGAGTCGATCATGGACTTCAATGCTGCGTTGAGCATTCAGATCACCATTTGTTCCGTTCAACCAACCAATCACTCCTTGACGACCGGAGTGATTCCAACCATTTTGTGACCCAGGAAGCGCGTGGAGATCGAGATTGATGCGGAGGCCATACTTGCGAGCCCATTCTATACCGCGGAGGAGGTAACGCCATGAGGTTCGAAAAACGTATGGATCATCATCATAAGTTATCACAGCCCAATAAGAGAAAGGTATCCGAACGTGATCCAATCCAGCAGCGGCAATGTCGGCGAAGGTTTGTTCCGACACAAAAGTTGCATAATGCTTTTCGAGGGTAGACGCTGCGGTATTGGGCCCTAATCTGGTGACCAGTGTCCACTCATCGATAATACCATCTGCTGATGAGTAAGAATTAAAGAGAGATGGCGTAATCCATGGTTCGATAGAAAGCCAGCCACCTAAGTTGACGCCTCTAGCTGGCCTTGAAGTATACGCCCCCCACTCCTCCGATATTTTGGGCACTTTAGTGTTTGGTGCTACATCATCGCTGTAAGAGGTATTTAGGCCCATGACCGGAAGATCTCCAACAGTCTCGTTTGTATAGGTGACATTGAAATCTAATGTATCGTACCATGTAAAGGGGTCCAAATATGTTCCTCGAGCTCCAACTGGAATATCATTTTCTGACATCCCATCGAGATTTGAATTTGGAGGAGTTCCACTTGCTGATGCAGGTGCAGTAGATGGTGAACTTGATGCCTGCTTTTTGTTGGCACTTACAGCAACTGCTATTATAATTATTAAAATTACTATGCAAATGCCAATTCCAATCCCTAAGTACATGATCAGCTCTTAATCTCAATCTCAAGCCCTTTTCCCTTGAGTAGAAAAACTCACATATACGTCTCCGTCTCTTTCTAAAATCCTCGTCACTTTCAATATGCTTCTCATGATAACTCGATTCCGTAGGCGCATACCCTCCCCTCAGTCCTTTAAGATGTCTCAGGTCGTTTTTCAGCCCCGCGCCACTAAATATCCTTCGTTGCTTTAGCTCGCCTTCACCTTCTTCCAAAAGTGCTCCACTGACAACCCTCCGCTTCTTTGTTTTGGGTTCTTTGGGAGGTTTCTCATATACATTCTCATCATCTATAAATTTGTTCGGTGTCTTCGAAGCCCGTGGTTCTTTACGCGGAGCATCTGGTTTCGGTTTTGATTTTGGTTCGGGGATGCCATTCTGCTTTCTTCTCTGCTTTGCAATTCTCAAAGCTGTTTCTGCAGCTGTCTCGTATTCGGAATATTCACGCTCTCCATTCTTTTTGCCAGGGTATCCGGATTCATCATCGGTAAATCCTCGTTCGTGTCTTCTTCTGTCCTTCACTGGTGAACCAGACTCATCATCCGTATAACCGCGGTCTCGCCTTCTCTCCTTACTTGGTGATCCTGGAACCTCATCGTAACCGCGCCCCCTCCTCCTATTTTTACTCGGCGACCTGGAATCCTCAGTCGTATATCCGCGTTCCTTTCGTCTCCTGTCTTTGCTGGGTGAGCCCCGTTCCCTTGACCGCCCATGATCCTCCTTCAACGGTGGTCGCGACCTTGATTTCCTTCTCTCCTCTCTCCTTTTCTCTCGTTCAATGGCATCATTCAATTTTGTTAAAGTATCAATTGATAAAGTCTGAGATTCGGTTGGTTCAGAAGTCGCTTCGGATTCTGCGGCAATGGCTCGTGATCTTCGTTCTGCTCGTCGTTTTTCATGCAGTGTGCTCTTTCGATATGGTCGCTGAGATGTCTCCCCCGCCATTCTCTTTCCACCTCCGGCTCTCGTCAAAAGTATAAATGCGAAAAGTGTACCAATTTAAGTGAAACTATCGGTGTGACATGGTTTATATGTACAATGAATTGTTATCGTGCTAATCATACATCAGAAACTTTTGGATATTCGTCATACGTATGCACACCAAATGTCCAGGGGCTCTTGTTGTGTTCCTACAGCAACATCCGTGTAAATTTGGCTGGGTCTATAAAAGCTTGGCAAAAGTTAAAGTTTCAGTCACCAATCATGTGACTAATCACTAGGCTCAATCGGCTTATCAGACAATCGGTTATGAACGGCTTACCCCAGGCTTCTCCGCGTTTTGTTCTATACTGTACATCAACATTGACATCAATTTCCATTTTATCATGGAGATCTCTTGTTACAATACAACCAATTCAGCCGACGTCTTGTTGTAGAACGTTATACTTGATCCATCATGCGAATACCTTCAAGATTATCAACTTCTTTGGCAAAAGCAATCAAACCTTCAGGAACAACACACAATATAAGATTCCTCAAAAAATACTCGACCCATCCTCCACAAGCAAGACTCAATAAGAAAATTGATTATGGATCAACTGCCATGCTTTGCCATAGCACATCAAGTGCATTACAGAACCCGGAGCTTCCACCAGAAATACAAAATGGCACCACTGCGCGAATGAACTTGTTTCAATCCATTAACGATGCATTATCTCTGGCATTATCCATCGATGAAACAACTCTGGTTTTCGGCGAAGATGTAGGATTCGGAGGGGTATTCCGTTGTACTGGAGGACTTGCAGAACAATATGGATCGGAAAGGGTATTTAATACACCATTATGTGAACAAGGGATTATAGGATTTGCGATTGGGGCAGCTGCGGAGGGTATGAAAGCTGTTGCAGAAATTCAGTTTGCCGATTATGTATATCCAGCTTTTGATCAATTGGTCAATGAGGCTGCAAAGTGGCGATATAGAGATGGTGATCATGGTAGAGGCTTAGGTGGCCTCACTGTTAGAATGCCGTGTGGAGCGGTGGGCCATGGAGCTTTGTTCGTTTTGACTTTTCATGGACCCTTTGGAACAGTTCAACTAACGGTTAGCATTCAACAGATACCATTCCCAGTCTCCAGAGTCTCTCTTCACACATATCCCCGGTCTTCGAGTCATCATGCCACGATCGCCAATTCAAGCAAAGGGTCTTCTTCTCTCCGCCATTCAAAGTCCCGATCCATGTATCTTCATGGAGCCCAAAGCTTTGTACAGAGCGGCCGTTGAACAAGTCCCAATAGATGCCTATACCCTTCCTCTATCCATTGCAGAAGTTGTTAAGCCTGGAAAAGACTTAACATTGATCTCTTACGGTCACCCAATGTATACATGTTCCGCTGCTATAGAAGCTGCAGAAAGAGATCTCGGAGTTAGTATTGAGTTGATCGATTTGCGGACTGTATATCCATGGGATAAAGAAACAGTATTAAAGAGTGCAAGGAAGACTGGAAGATGTATAGTAGTACATGAAAGCATGATAAATGCTGGAATAGGCGCGGAAGTAGCAGCGGTCATACAAGGAGACAAGGAGACATTCTTGAGAATGGAGGCACCAGTGACCAGAGTAGCTGGCTGGAGCATACATATGCCACTGATGTTTGAGAAGTTTAATGTACCGGATGTTGCCAGTAAGTTCAGTAGAGCTCAGTAGAGCTCCACAGAAATCTGATCAAAGGCTAACAATCGCAAAGGGGTGTATGACGCTATCAAGAAGTCTATTCAGTATTAGACGAGATTTGTACTTACGAACATGGTAATGACTTTGGGGGCCTCTTTCTGACGTTATGAAAACTAGCTATTAACTTTACTGCATATATCGAATAATATGTCACCTCACTTTAGAATTGTGATTGGCACAAATTGAAAAATCACACACTCACCAAATACGATGCATAGGCATATCCATACAACTTTTTCCAAGTAAGGTCAAACTCGGGGTAAGCTTCAGGCGTCCGTAGCAATATCCAGCTTCGGAACCACCTAGTGACATCCCATGGCATAATCGCCAGACACGTACAGATATAACAAGTAACTATCAATTCTACCCACAAAATCAATGGATTCCATACTTCGAGTGGGCACTTTCTCAAAAACTATTCATCAAATGATTACCCATCTTTCTATGAAAAACCACAACTGAAAGGTCAACTATGTGATATCAGATCCATCCTATCATCGGATCCACCCAATCCAAGACATCAGAGTCAACAAGCCTTCTATCTCCCCCTTCTCCCTAATCCCCAACCCTCAAATTCCTCTACACACATATTTCCACCATCCACGCATTCTATCTCCTCTTTACCCTCATCTGTCATGATACATACACAAGCTGCTTCTCCAAGTCAATATTGTGAAGTTATTAACAGGGGTCAGTTATTCAACATAAAACCATCGCGAGTATATCCAAGTCCGCTTACGAATGACTTCTTTGATCAGATTCCAATTTAATACATACTGAAACAGCAAAAACACTTGACCCTTGCTATGTATTTAAGTAGTGAAGAATAATTAGGCTACCATCGGGTTGTGGGAGATTGAGAACATGCAGCGCGATTCTTTTGGTGTGGGTGATATTCTGAGATTTACAGAAGAGGGAGAGAATGCGGTAGATTAAATAGCGAACTTTTGTGTTGAAGCTGCAGGAGTCGTCTGCACTTCTATCGGTGATGGTAGAGTTTATAGGTACAGATAATGGCGTGTAATGCCTGACCCAGTATAGTTCCTGTTTGCTTGTTATTCTCCCTTCTGCTTCTCCTTCGATTTTAGTCAGCCACCCTCATCTCTGAGTTTGATTTAGCTCAGCTGTTACTTCAAAACAGTCGCCCGCACTTTCTCACCAACACTACTGTCATTCTCACTCTGGATACTTCTCTACATTCCGAATCCCCAACCCCGAGTCCCTTCTTACTTACTCGCGTTCGTCTTTCCTCGTATCTAGCGTCCTTTGGGTCCAGCCTTGAAGTTCTAGGTAGCCAACTTGTCTAGTATTGAATTTATAATTCTCTAGTGTTCTATACAGTCCATTTCTACATAACCACCTTGTATTCATTTTTTCTGTCCTTCCAGCCGGTTCCTCTGTATCTAAAATCCGAACCTCTCATAGCAAACAGCCCCATAACCGACATGCATCCGGTTTGTTCTCGAATTTGTCCATTCATTGAACTGTTATTCATTTTCATTGCATCCGGATCATACCAATTTGGCTTTCTTGACACTTATCCTACCTTCCAAGCAGTTCTCTTTTAGTAATTCGTACTTCCTCTTAGCTCATCCCATTTTGTAGTCTACTTTTCCTCACAATTTGTTCTTCCCATAAATTCAGTCAAGATCCTCCCTCGGATTTCGAAACTTATCCTTCCTCTCAACCTCGCTCGCAGTTCCCCACAACCAGTAACTCAAAGTACATCCCCTGTTGACAATCTATACCTAGATATAACTCATTAGCCTTTGTAACTTTACCTTCGTCATCCTTTCTCATGGTTCTTCGTTAACTTCACCCCTTGAGATTTTCTCTTTTTCAGACTTGTCCCACTTATAGTTCACAGTGCTGCCTCATCACAATTTCTTTCCATACATCTTGTTGTTCCCCGTCGCAGTTCATCCCTCCATGCAGGGCATTATTATCCACAATTCATCCTGCTGCACTTCTTGAATTTGCCACCCCTCTTAGTCTGTTACTCTTTGCAGCTTATCCTTCTTCTCGTAATTGGCCCTTGATCATAACTTGCAGTTCGTTACTATTTACAGTTCGCCCTCATTCTATGGATCTTCTAGTCGTCATATTCTCCTGTTCGTCCTCCATTTCATTCTTCAATTTATCCCATACAGAATTTGTCGTCAATCGCATTCGTTCACCCCCTTCAAGATATTCTATCATTTTTCTCAGTCAATTCAACACCCTTTCCATTCGCCCTCTTTGAATTGTCCTCATGATGGTCATCTCATTTATCTTCCATCGAATTCTCCCTCAAATTCGTCGATCATTGAAATCCACACGATATGTATTCGCCGTATTCCTCCCAATCATCCCATATACCATGAATCGGATTCGACTTTCATGATTTTCTTTTTTCTCCGCAATCGTACGTTCGTCTTTCCTCGTATTCGTTCCATTCACAATCTTTCCTCCTCCCCCTTTCATTCGCATATATCGTAGTTGTCCTCCTCATAGTCGCCGCAATCGCTCTTTGCCACAGCCATGGACATTCGCATCCAATCTCGGTCAAAACCTGTCTCCTCTAGTGCCCAGTTTCCTTTCCTGCATTCGCATCGCATTCGTTTCAGTACTTCATTCCCAGCCGTCCTTCATTCCCAGTCGTCCTTAACGGTATTTATCGCATCCATCTATCCTTTGCTATGTTCAGGTCCATCCTTGTTTGCATTCGTCCTTGATCCTTGTATTCGTCGCTCAGGCTAGGACTTTTTGTGCTTTGTCGTCTATCTTCTATTCGTCCCTAATCGCATTAGCCGTCATATCTAGATACCTCCCAAGTATGCAGAACTTCTTTCCTGCCTATTTTATTATCCCCACCCATTTGGTGCCTGTCTTTTCTATTGCACCATAGCTTGGCCATTTACTCTCATTTTCCGATCCTCTTCATCAGTTCTACCATCGACTGCTCACTCCCCTTTCATTACCTTTACTCTGACTACCTTTGATTCTTTGCTTATAAACTCTTAAACACTCCTACTACTTCCATCTTCCTCACACACACTGGTCGACCTGAAGTGTTCACCATCGTGCCGAATATCCACCAAGCCTTATCCTGCGAAGTTTTCTCAAAATTTTGCTTGTCGTTTTGTTCGTTGATAACAGCCCAGGTGTTTTTTCATGGGGCTTCGGATACATATCCCTCTCTGTTGTTGCTGGTCGCACACTCTTTCTAATTTCAACTCGACACTAATAAGACTGTCGGTCATCCTGATTTTTCAGAAGCATTTCTAATGCACGTCAAACGCAAGGTAAAAGTCGATCATGACGGGTAGGTCGAGCTAAATGTTCGTGTTGATGTCGTCTTCTGTTATCCTATTCCAGGCTGCGCGCCTTACTCAGTCCTATACCCACTACACCAGTAAAACCTATATAGATCCAAAATTAAGCTCACTTCATGGCAATTGTGGATCATTAGCATCCTAATCACGATTCGTGTGTGCGACCTTTCTTCCCTTGAGTCTTTCCAACCATCACAATAATTTGCTTGGGGATCCAGGATGTAACGAGCATTTCGAATCCTGCGGAAATATTGTTTGATAGTTGAAATCCATGGTTAGGGGTGTGCAGCTTGCAAGTAGTTAAAAGAGTACCCGAATCGGAAATTAATGCCTTCGTCGTTGAATTCAGTGCGCGATGATTATAAACCTACCCTCACGTGTCAACTAGTGCAGACTCATAGTTGCATCTTAATCACGAGTAATTCAATTCCGTCTCATTGGAGTTCTAGCATGAAAGGCAAATCGATATAAATGCAAAGGCCCGTAGTTGTCGATCCAGTCTCTGTCTTCCTTACCCATTCCTTACTATGCGAGAAGACCGAATCCTTCCTATATGCATATCGATCACAGCTGCATTTCCATTCTATTTCCATTCTATCGGCAAGAGTGTATAACATGGATAATGAATCGATTCGATAAGTATACCTCGTTGATCGGTCAAATCTCGTTGATTATTGTCCATTCCGCATTACCTCGAGCCTATCCTATTATCTGCGTTATCTGTTAAGACTTGAATCTGCTGAAGTCGCATTGCGAATACAAGCGAAATTCATTTGATTCTAAAACACAAATTCGCACAACGAATAAGTGCCAATGAAAATAAACACCTTTTTTAGTTTTCCTAGCGCGACTTCTCTGGCCCTCATACCCCGTCTGCGTTTGCCACAGTTGATCTTAAGTCAACGCAATGTCGGTCGCATCCTAATCCAAAAGTCCTTTCATCTCATAGGAATGGCTAAGGTGAAAAATAAATCGATGTGAGTGTTGGCCTTAGTTGTTGATCCAGTTGTCCTGGTTGATGATTCAATGCGTGACTCTCCCATTATCCATAAGATTCTTTGCCACAAGCCATTTGTCGTTTTATTTCAATTTTAACTGCTGTGAAATTTTAAAGCGTATGTATCGACAAATATGTCGATTTAAAGATAGGCGTGTGCCAGTCATTGGCCCCAATAGTATTGTGTCGTTGATTCTGCCCCAAGCCCCTCCCTCTAACCGATCCTACTTTGCGACAATCGATTTGTATCGTATTTAAATTCGCGGTGACGTTGATAATAGAACTCACATCCTATCCCAAAGTACACATGCGGATGGATGAGGAATTCAATCTGTAGATAAATCTTTGGTGGTTGATCCGGCTGGCCTGGCTTCCTAGTTGTTGATCCCGTGCGCAACTTCCTCCATCCATATTATGGTTTGTTTTGCGACAATTCATCATGGCAGATATTAAAGTCCATGGCGATACTGTGAGTCCAAGTATCATTCTTTCACAGGGTGTATATGCCAAAGGTGAGATTATTGAAAAAAATCCTTGGTTGTGGCCTCTTCCTCCCACCTTTCGGCTCTTCGCGATGATCCATTATGGATTGAGTAGCTCGTAGTCGCATTTTAATTCCAAAGGTTATCTGTTCGCAACGTTCCTGTGACTCGATAAATAAATCCCTATGAAAATAAATACCTTATTTCTGCCTCCTGCACCTATCCTTCCTCGTGGCGATCAATCGTGTAATGAATCTGAAATCCGTGGGAGGTACTAAAATTCCAAGCTCCATTCCATGATGAGGGTTATATATCAAAGAAAGAATACATCTTAAGATATATCCTTGGCTGTCCTGGTATTCCTGGATGTTGATCCCATGCCCGACATTTTCACTTCCATCGATCTTGTTTTGCTATAATCAAACCCCATTCAAAATTCCCTAGTCGCAAGCCGTTTCCAAAGGCAATTCGGTTCCATCATCATAGTATAAATAGCAAAACAATAACATCTGTGCAAGATTGAATATATCTCTTGGCAGTTGATGCGAAGTTGTCGACCCAACGAGCAAATCCTTCCTTTACCCCTCCAATTCCTTCCGACGATCCATGGGAGTTAGAATTGGATATTCGTAGTCGCATTTCATTTTAATCATCGATAGCATCTGTCACTGACAGATTGTTGGTCCAGTGTCCGATATCCTAAAATCTCTTTCCTCCAAGTCGATCCGACAACTTCTAGTGAAGCTATGAAAAGTTGCGTTTTCCATCCATCCCCTTTCCAAATAAAATAAAATCCATCTATGTCGCACCATCTCATTAGGCTGGCATCCATCATGACTATGTTGATCCAGTGTCCAGTGCGTCAAGTCTCTCTCCATCCAAATCTGTCCGACAATTTTCGTGAAGCCTGCCAACGTCGCGTTTCCCATCCAGCTTGCAAAATAATTCCACCAAGTACAAAACAAACCTTCCATGTAGACTCTATCGTAGATAAGAATGCGGCGTTAGAATTAAGTGAAATTCAATGTGGGCGCGTTGTTGGTTGATGATTAAAAATCGATAGTTGGTGGTAAAGTTGACTTGTAAATCTAGAAGATTAATTTCGCCAGCTTCAAATTTCGAGAAGGTAACTATGCGCCAGGCAGCTTGATTATCACGTGTAGCATTACGGTAAATTATCTACGGTGGCCCGGTTATGTTGAGGGCGCCATCTGAGGGGGGAAACCCCCCAAAAGTCGATTCCGAGTTTTCTGAATTGGAGAGTTTTGAGAAGACCAAAAGGACCGCTTGGATCTCCTACTGGCTACACAAAGCCACCTCCTTGGGAATTCATTGTGAGCCCACCCCCTGAGAATTATCAGATCCCACTAGTCCTCGACCACCCAATAACATTGCGATCGCCTTTCTTGCTCTTCTGCGCACTATCTGAGCCAACCATTTCCAGCTGGACCAGGGTCTGTTTCAACCTGTTTTTCAGATATGCAACAAAAGATCTTGTGAGATCTTTGAGATCTGTCAGGTGGTCCATGCTTTGCGCTTAATTATTTATTGGCTCATTCCTCCCACAACAGCTCAGCCCTACGAACCCTGTAGAAGTCTGTCCTTTGCGGTGAATGGTTTTCTGATCTTAAAAATTCAAAATATATGATAGTCAAGTATCTATGGGCGGGCACCGCGATATATTGAGGTGCCAGTGACATGCGATATGCATTGCATATATTTCGCTGCTGCGCCATCATTGGTTTACCAGATAGAGAGAATGCGCCCACCAAACTAATGGGTGGCATTGGTTCCTTTCTCTTGAAGTCTCTGATATCAAGCTTTGCGCTTGCAAGACCATTGGCTACTTTGTCTTGCTTACGTCAATTTCGATGTTCTTCAGATATGCAACATTTCCATGTCGTCGCAGCAGTGAATAGAATGGCGTAGCGGGAATATCCGCTAGTGGCACGCGGGGAAATCTCAAAAGCCTTAGTTTCCAGCCACCCACCCCCTTAAACTTATCAGATCCCACTAGTCCTCAAGCACCCAATAACATTGCGATCGCAAAGGGGCCTGAGCTTTGCGATCCTGTTCTTGCACTATCTGAGCCAACCATTTCCTAACTGATCAGGGCCTGTTTCAACAGGTTTTTCAGATATGCAACAAAACGAATTAAGGTTTTCATCTGGCAAAGTGAATGAATTTCGATGCCCGTGCACTACAGTGAATAGTCTTTGAGCATCTTTTGTTGCATATCTAAACAATCAAAGGTCTTGGGGGTCTAGAAATGGAAGGAGGCGTTAGGGAATGGTTGGTTCTCGATGAGCGCGAAAGTTCAAGGACGAGCGCAAAGAAGTCCGGGCTTTGCGATCAGAGAGCTATTGGTTGCTTGAAAGTTGAAGAAATCTGATGAACTAGAGGGAAGAATGCAAGAAGGGATAATAAGGCTGGCCACTCGGAAGCTGATCGCAAAGCTTGGGCCTGTTCTGCCATACAATGGTCACTCAGAAAGCCAAACACTCGAAGAAGTCTAATGAACATTATCTTTTTGACTTCAATAACAAACCCTGACGATGGGAATTGACATGGACTATGTTGAGAATAATTCATCTTGAAGTAATCCAACGCTTTTTGGGACTTCTAAAGTTGATATGTTTGGAAAGCATACGTTGGAACTACCACTGAGCATTCATTCAGCCTTCGAAAAATTTATAAGCCTTCACGGTAAAAGCACCGTGTCTATAAATCGCATCATAATAGCAGTTTGGAAAGTATCATTCCGCAATCATAAAGGATTGCGGTAGAAGAATACAACATTACTAGTCTGATCAACCTGTATTAGCATCGCACTTGCAATACTTGCAGCTGATGATATACATAAAGCAGGGGCTCAGGCGAAGTCTTGTTACGCATTTTGTTCAGACTTGATCGCAATATGTAGTAAATCTTTCTTGCAGTAAATCCTATAAAAAGCATACGTTCCATCTATCAATTCCCTCAAATGGTGACACTCATGTGATTGTATTTCCATCTATTATTGTACTGTGGATTGCGACCGTTTTTCGAAACAAGGGAATCGCGCACATAATACACATGAATATAGAACTACTAGTGATAAGTGCCGAGAAGCTGTTATCGGACATGATTGCAATCTGAAAAGCATCGGGAGGGTCATCTACGTACGCTGCGCTGGGAGAGAGTAAATGTTCAACCGAAACTTAGGAGAAAAGTATCGTCAAAATTATGTTCCAGCTCGCCACATCAGGTATTTGGGCTTACGGATATATTATTTGACCAATATCATCTTTCATCAATCCATGTTTCGACTGCAATGATGTCCCGCATCATCATCGCATGCCAAATGTAAAAAGTTTGCCATGCCTGGTCGTTAAATTTGAGTTCTGTAACTAGTGGAGTTGATTACATAAATTCTGACTACACAAATTTTCGACCCACAATTCAAGCTTACATCGAGATCGTCAAACTTGCCCTGGTGGAATTAATACATGGATGCGAACATTGACTTCCGTGTCGATTTTTGAAGAAACGATGCCTAGATAGGTATATTTATAGACTTAATGGTTTCAATGCTTCCCGCTAATTTAAATTATTGATTTAGCTCACATATAAATATACACGATTTCTTAGAACTCTCAAGTTTAATTATTTCATAGCTATAGGAAGCTAATAACTGGTAGAGGTCTTGACTCATTTCCCCCTATACATAAATGGTCTTGCAACAAATGTACACGAACTGCCCTGGAAGAGTGGAATTCATCGCATCATTCAAAACTATCATTCAAAGCACCCCTTGGAATAGTGAAAGATTGGAAAAACTCTTCCTGCTGTACGTATCTCTGTCGATCGCGACGTCATCGAGTCAAGACCACGAGAAACAGTTGATCTCGTTATCATTCCTCCCCAGATCGCTATGTAGCCCTCTAAAACCAATAAGATCTTCACTACCGCTGTATCTTCCCTCAATATTGCCCGCTCTAGCGCTTTCTAGCCCGTTTTTACTTGGCGAAGTCGGCGCTGTGATCCAGGAGATTGCCCCTAATAGGTAGTCCTTGCTTCAGATTTGATCAATACAATTTTTTCTCCTTCATATTTCAATACCTCTTCATTTAATAAGTCATCAAAGCTTGGTCCAACGTCGCGTTCAAATAAAAGATCGACAATATCTTTCTGTCTCTAGGCCTCCGAGCATGCATCGGCCACAAAATTCCTACCGAGCGAATCGACGAGTACTAGCTTTTATGTCGAGGATATACTTTGATATTTCGAGATTTAGTAGATGACTATGCATCTGTAAATAGTATAGTGTTGTAGACCACGATAGTACAAACCGAGACCAGAGTCGAGCGGGAAACCAGAAGGTATAGCGATTTCAGGATCTTCATCGGGCTTTACAAACCACTATTTAAAGAAATTTCCAAATTTCCACTAATCATAGCCGCAGAAATTATACCAAGACTCATATATATAATATACCATACCGATTACTCAAACATCTTTCCATAAAAATGCCATAGTAGATTTGTATTTCCCGTCCATGCCGCGAGTAGTAAAGGCGAACCAAAGAGAAAGTTGTTGTTTCCTGGCGAGTCCTTTCCGTAAAGTAAATATTTTTCGAGATGAATGATATTGAAATAGACCCCAGGACATGAAAGATACACCTCACAATCGAGGAAACCAAGCATAGATATGATATCATTTACGCAAATGTTTGTTGTTTGAACCACCACCGGTTAAAAGGGCGTCTCTATTGTTTCTTTCAAGTTATCACCTGCTTCCCTATATAGAGTTTCGGCGATGTGTTGACTTTGGTGAAGGTGAAGTGAGGGGTATCTGAAGTGACGCTGGACGCTGCATGCAAGATAAGAGTGCAAGTAATTACTTGCCCGACTATCTTTATCGATATACCATTCGGACAAAACACGATTTGTATGTATCATTTCAACAGCCATAACTCAGGATGTGCACAGGACGTCTCGAGAAAATCTCTCTGCAACTTGTCAACGAAAAGAAATGTGGGTGTCAAAAATAGAACTGAAACTTACTGTACACAGCCTTTGTTAGTCTTAAGACCCTGATATTTCCTGACTTCAGATGACTTGAAAAAAGGTTTTTTAAATCATCTTGGGTGGAAGGACATACCTTTTTTTGAAACGCGGAAGTGAATGTTTGCTGTGGCTCCGCAAAATTTGGAAATCCTTGCTTAATTTTGACTCTAATAAAACATTGAAGGTCGAGGGGACGAGGCTTTTGTATAATGGTCTTTCGGTGTTATCGATATCCTCAGTACCCATTTCAGAAACTTTGCCAATGATTTATCGCACAAAGTTTGATCATAATCTTGCTATCGCCACTAGGAGTTGTCAGTTTATTTGCAGTCTCTATGTGTTTGACTGATAAATAAGCAGCATTGCTAGATCGCGTGAACCTCTTTCCACTTATGTGAACAGACTTGTTGCGATGTTGATGCTGTTGACCTCTACTCGCTGTATCGAAGCCATCAGGCAGCTTGTTCCTAATATTCACGGTCGCGATGCTATTTTTCTTTTGAATGATGGTTACAACCCCTAGTTAACTTGACATCGAATCTTGTGTTGACACCTTTCAAGTTTGTCTCCCTCCAGTTAAATCATCATTTTGGTTCCTGTGATTAGGATGTTAAAAGAGCGGCTAGTCCTACAGACCCGATCGTCCAATCTACGCTCTCGACAAAACATCACAACTTCAGACGACAGCTTCATATCCACCCGCATCCACCAATCCCATGCCACATCCAATACTACCTCCGTATCCACAATTTTCTCTCCTCCCTCGAATAAAAAACAATAATACCCAAAACAAATGACCATCAATGAAGACCTCAAAGCGACGTTAAAAATATCAAAAGATATGAAGTCGAGGGATAATCAAGGGTCTCCATTCCAAACCAGACGAACTGAGTTCTTATCAACAGAGGTCGTGTGTCTGCCCTAGAGCGTGAGGTTATCCACGGCGGCAAATGGACTTTGTATGTCGAAGTGAAAGGTTGTCGCTTATTTTTGTATATATATGGAAAAAGGTAGATGGGCGGTGCTTGGGCTTGGTGGGTGTACTGCTGAGATGAAATTGGCTTGTGTGTTCTGCTGTCAGTGGGAGTTAAGCAAATTATATTCAACTGATGGGCATAATCCGTCGGAAGATATATTTAGGGTAAGTTTGAATTTAACGTGTTTTGGTTTCTCGCGATCTCTCGAGGTCTCTCTTGGAATGGAAGAGCTAGTTATGGAAGAAATCATGTCTCTTTATGTTAAACTTTGAATCTAAATCATGGCACATTTTGATGGTAAAAAATAGATGTGAAAAAGCAAACTTCGATCAAGATAATTCAAGTTATCAACAACAACAACAACCAAAATAAGTCTTTGCAGCCCGCAAAAAACAGGATAAATCTTTATGCTCTTCATATATAATACCAGGAACGAAGCGTACGCAACGCCGGTTGTAATACTGAAGACTTGCGGTACTATCCCAATCATACTCAGAAATATCAGGCTCATTCTGTATCGCCATGCTAGGTTCTAACCTCCACTTTCTCGAATTGCACTTTCACAAGGAAAAGCAGGTGAATACAACAACGATCGTGAGCGCGCGACTAATATCGAAAAGCGGCACCTCTTGTAGTCTAGTGAGCATTCTTTTCATTCCTTGAAATTAGGACAGGACTTATGTTGAACTAGAGCTATTGCTGTGGGTGGTTATCATTGAGGTTAGAAGCGAGTCAAGAATAATTATGTCTCTTCCTTTCTGAACACAAAGGTTAGAACATGAATGGCCAGGTGCTCAGTGATGTGCCCACACAATGTTTTTAGCCAGTCGTCATCCATTTCCTGAAGATTGAAAGTTCTAACTTCCACCCTTCTTCGCAAACGTTTGATCCACATACGACTCCTTGCTTCTCCAGTGTTTTCTCATTGTCTCCGCAAGCAATCTTCTAGGCAAAATAGTTCTTCCATGGTAGTTAAGACATGTGTTTGCATAAGCTCCATTGTCTATCATACTTTTAACGATTTCAAAATGATTTGACACTGAACGCTTTCCCTGATCTAAATATTGGTGGCTAGAGCCTTCTTCCGTATCCGCTGGGGGTAGTATTGCGCAGACATTATGAACTGCTATCTCGAATGCGGCCTCACTCGCGAAGCGTTGGAACGTCGTTCGTTTTCCTATTGGGCTGAGCTTCATGTGCCAACAGTAGTCCTACCATATGGGGACTAGGAGGAATGCGGCCTCGAAATTAGTCTAAGATTTCCATTTGTTCCGGGCCCTCTACATAGTACTCGTCTGTTGCCGCAAGGGCATATGACAAAAGAGTATTGATAATAGACGTCTTTGTTTTGGGACTGAGTTGATCCAACTTCACTTTGACGTATGCACAAAGATCCCAGTTGAATTCGATGTGCAGAAAAGAAGAGGAGTCATTTGGTGTTCAGATTGTACTTATGAGTCTGCGGTGGTGTGTCAAAGCAGCAAATGTGTCTAGAGTTTTAATATAAACATCTGATCCCGCGCCTTCAGCCATACGAGTGTAATGAAGGACTGGTGTCATAAGGAGATTAAGCCCAGGAATTTCATGTAGGCTCTTTCTTCGAACTTTGGATATCTCGAGTTCTTTAACATATGACCATACAAGCGCAGTGTATGGCTCAAAGTCTGTTCCTAATAATATGTTTCGAGAATTTTTGCCGGATGTATGGGCATTCCAGGTATTCTCGGACGCCACGGTCTAGGTATGATATCCGATGGCCAAGATATTCAAAGCCAGGAGAGTACCTGTGCCCAGTCTCGAGTAGACCTGGACACTGTACTTTTAGAAGATTGCAAATTTTGGTATTTCTCATTTGCAGATCTTGTAAGTCAAATTTGATATTCCCGGCTCGATAAGTACTGTAATCAAGAGCGAAGGAAACGCTTAAGGTGTCCGGTGGTTTGGCACTCCTCCCATGCACATTCGCCGCTAGAACCATAAGAAATATCAAAGCAGCCGTCCTACTATAAAGTGAGTCAATGTTATCAAGCATAGAAGAAAACAAATCTTCCAGATCGAGGGGGATGATTTCGATACGTTCTTGCAGATTTTGTAGATTATCCTTATTTCCTACGCCCTTGAGAATCTCTTGTAATGACAAGCTTAACTCACAAGAAGACTCGATCTGCTCGAGATACAATTATTGCAATCAGAATTGGACCTTGAACTGGTTACTCCATACATAAGTGGTGATTTGACACAATCAGTTATATCAGTTATATCAGTTCGTGTCAGATCTTGCAATCTCAATGATGGCCCAGATCCAAAAGCATCATCGAACACAATTAGTGGACGACTGGAAATGCATAGCGTCAACCACGGTACTTTGGCCAGCATACTAAAATGCTCTGTAATGGCTGAAGGTTGCCCCTCGTCTTCGTCAAACCCATCAATGAATAGGCACAGTCTGGAATCTTGCACATATTGGCTGATAATGGTGTGCATCGCAGTTTCTAATTCCTTTAAACTCCAATGTTCTACCTCCGTCGAGTGATTGTGGTGACATACCTCTAGGAAAGGCTTCATTAAATCACTGTAAGTCTTAGCCCACCTTTAGGAAAGCAGATAGGAAGAACATGGGGTAAATTTTCAAGGCTGTGTATCAGAAGCGCTCGAAGTAGACCAGCCTGCGACTTTTCATGAATGATACCAATTTCCAGAAGTAGAATTTTGCCATAACTAACGGCAATGGAGCCGACCAATGCTCCAAAAGCTCTTTTGTAGCTTTGTGACTACAAATAAACCTCATAAATGTTGATTCTTCCGAAGCCGCTTTACCATTGACCCAGTAGATACCGGAACTATGCTGCAACCATTGTACAAGGTTAGGATATTGTGTAAATTTATGTGTCTCTTAAAGGTTTCTCTATACACATCTGCAATACTTTTCTCTCGTTCGTGGAATGCTAAGAACTTTAAGTTTTGAACAAGGTTTTGATTGACCTCTAAGGGGATAGCGTTTCCTGCCATCCAATACGCATGGAGCATCTGCTTCTGGGATATTTTCTCGCCTGTAGCCATTGAATTTTGGTTCCTAAATATTGGCAGACAGAAATGACCCAACGAAGAAGGCCAACTGTTTGAAATCACTTGATGGGGAGAATACTCGAGTACCCAGGATGAACGATTCACATAGACATAGCCATCGGGAATTGTGAGATAAAGAAAGCAATTATGCTTACAAGACCTCAGACATCTCGAAGTAGCGCACAACACTTGAATAAAAATGTGCGTCTCAGCTAGCAGTTCTATTCTTCCAAGCAACTGATTAATAGCCATAGTCTGGCCTTGAACGCTTTTGTCGACTTCATGATGATGCTTGAAAAGTGCAGTAATGATGGTGCGCGTACTAGAATCAAGGCTGTCGAAGCGGCTTGTTTAACTTGAGGACATGAGGACCAGCTGGCCTCTTCTGATTGTTAATGCTTGTCAGATCTGGGACTTGCTGGGATTTCTGACCGAAGATTCACAAATATGTGCATCTGTATCGAGTCCCTCAATAATGACAGCCAATTCATTAGGCTTGTTAACTGCTTCTCAGACCATACTGACTTCAATATTTACTTGAGTGTTTGCCATTTCTTGCGATTGCCAGTTGCAGTCACTTTAAGACTGTTAAACCTGGTCTCAAGCTCTGTAGAAGATTCCGTTGCGTCTTTGCAGATACATATGAACGTGCCATCTGAGGGTATAGATACGACCACCATCCCGGATATACCCCAATAAGTTTCCGAGAGTCTCTTGGATAGCTTGGACAAGTCATCCACCACAAGACCTAATTGCTGATGAACTTTCAAGACTTCAGCGCCGGATTTGTAAAGCTCAATAGTACCAGCAAGAACCTTTGAGCTAAAACCACAAATTTTATGATTGTCCTGGCCAGTGACAATGCGTCTAATGGGTTCATCATAACGAGCAAGTGTAGGGACGGGCAAGAGGTTGATCATTACAGCTTTGACATCAAATTGTGTTTGGTCGTTCAAAGTTGTTGTTGAAGTCATTATACTGATCCTCACAGGTGGCTGGTGAAATGCGCAGTTTAATCCATGCCATGTTGCCCATGAACTACATGAATTCTTCAGCCGTCCAGGCAATTATCAATCCTGATGACATATCGAAGCACGCCAGAGGTTCGTGAGGAAGCCATACGCAGATGTAAATGGTTTTTCTATCATTTCATAAAGGCATATCTGAAGAAACCGCAACTCAGCACATGGCGAACATTCGATACGTATACATGTAAAGGGGTATGTCGAGTTATGGTGAATAGAATTGAACGCTAAAGCCAAATCAAGCAAAGTCTTTCCGCTAGCGTCCGCTGATGACATACTCCGCGCAACGTTCATCTCAACGTCACAGCTCAGCTTGATACACAGTTGAATGTACTGAAAATAACGAGGATAACATAGTAAGCATCAGGTCTCATGATCTATCCGGTAGCAGACACTGATAAGATATTGAGAGGTTTCAAAGAAACAAAAAAAACACAGAGGAAATGGCACCAGTATACAAAATTGCCTTAGTGCAGCTCTGTCCCAAGGTTTGTGCTAGTATATTTCTTGTACTCTAGCTCAGATGGTATTTGATGGTGGTGGCTTGTTTGCCATAACATTGTTATTCCAGGATCGTTAGCAGAAGTTTCTGCCTTTTTTATTTCCCAAGGGTACGGCCTAATCACTGAGTCTTTCACAATACATCACCGTACAGTCAGTATCGTCAATTTTTAAGATCGCTATCGATGTCCAAAATCAACAGACGTATCAATGGACTTATCTATAAATTCTTGCACAAGACATCATCTTTTTCTTTGTTTCTTCGGCGCATGATTATCATCTCGGTGCGGTATTCAGAGCATGTGTTTTGAGAGCTGCTTTGAAAGTTGTTACGAATTTCAACTCATATTTTTTTATCAGCCTTTAGCTATAGACTACAACTATGAAAAAGCGGTAGCATTCATCAGAGACGCCGCTTCTCAAGGCTGTGACCTTGCCGTTCTTCCCGAATATCACCTCACTTCATGGGTTCCAGATGAGCCCGAATTTCTTTCACTCTGTCACCATGACATTACCACCAAATACCTCTCGGGCTATCAATCCCTCGCCACCGAACTGAAGATATCCATTGTCCCCGGCACAATCTGCACCGTCCACCCCGAAACATCACTCCTCCACAACACAGCTCACTTTATCTCTCCCGAAGGCAAGATCCTCTCCTCTTACACCAAAAAGAATCTCTGGCATCCCGAACGCCCACATCTAACATCATCGACCTCTGACCCACATACCGCTTTCGAAACCCCGCTCGGTAAAGCTGGTATGCTTATCTGCTGGGATGCCGCATTTCCAGAAGCATTCCGCGAACTCATCTCTCAAGGAGCAAAACTCATCATCGTCCCCACATTCTGGACTCTTAGTGACTGTACCTCCGCAGGTTTAGCACGCAACCCACTTTCAGAGGAATTATTTGTTCAGTCTACATTAGTATCGCGAGCATTTGAAAATACATGCGGAATTATATTCTGTAATGCTGGAGCACCAGTAGGAAAGGGTAAGATAGATTCTGGGTTTCTGGGTATTAGTCAGGTTACGGTACCGTTTAAAGGGGCACTGGGAAAGATGGACCGAGAAGAGGGAATGGCTGTAGTGGAATTGGATATTCAGATTTTGGAGGAGGCTGAAGAGGCATATAAGGTGCGTATGGATATTGGAGGAGATGATTGGCATTATGCGCATACATTGAAGAGAGGGAATAGCAGTGAAGAAAGTAAGTTGTGAGGTATCCAGTTCCGTATGGTCGTGTCATTCCAGCAACCCAAAAATGATGGCTTAGATTATTTCAATGTATAGAGACAATTCGTGGTATGCATCATGGCTTCCGACATGTTATATAAATGATCAAAAGATATTCAGAATACAAGATATACTATATCATCAAGTTTTGTTTTCAAAACATGGGTAATAAAATATCATATTGTGTCTGCCACAGTTAAACGAATCTGCGTTCTAGAATATCATAATCCTACCTGATATGATAAAGTTATGATTGTGAAATGATTCAATTCAATATGGATGTTTCCAATGGTCGAACTGCCGTCCGACAACAAAAGATTCATAATTCTTGAAGACATTCAACACATTCAAGTACCTAGGTAATGTAGGATGTTGAATTTGTTTGAGATTCCAAAGTCATTTGAGGCAACTGATCCTCGTCAAGCAATAAAATTATTGAGATAATTAAGTCATTATCAGAAATTTACAGCTTTCGAACATTGAAAGGTCCAAATCCAATTGCAGTTCGGGCCTTCGAATTTGAGAAACCACTCCATAAGTCATGGTTCCATTCGCACCACTCATCAGTCACCCCCGAGGTCATTAGAACTCGCTTCAACCACTGGGAATTTGGAATATTCTAATTCCATCAGCTCTACCATGGAGTCAAGGCCCTTTTTCCGTGCGTAGATTAAGATTTACTGTCCATAGGATACCATATAAGCACGTGATCTGAGAAGTGATCTCACAATTTCTGTACTGGTATAATAACTATGTTCGTTTTGGACTGCATAGCATAACGAATCCACTTTCCAGACTGCTCAAACCCCGTGATCCATCAGCTTTTAGATAAATACCTAGATAAGCCGCTCACTCTAGCCGTCATATTGGTCAGATTACTTAGCATATATACGACTGGCAATCCCGGCCCCATTCGGCTTTTTAGTCCACCACAAGCGCAGTCTTACCAGAGGAAACTTCTTTAGTTGTGCAAATATCAAAATTAAACACGTTCAGATGAACAGTGGTGGTCGGTCGTGTTGATTCAGAAGGCGATAGATCTATCAATTTCTGTCCACATTCCTGATAAACGCACACCCTCTATCTATGATTCATGCTTATTAATCAATATCCAAGTTTCCTATAGTGAAGATCATCACGGTCATCAGCGTGCTTCATAACCAAAAGATCTTCGTTGAGTATAAGTCCTTGTGATAATAAACTATCCAATCGATGGATGGCATTTTATATAAACCTCTGGAAATGAAATCTCTCGTCTGAACTTGAATTACTACAATCGATAACTGGCATTCAACTGCAACCAACAATAAAGGGTAGTATCACGACTCTAATTTTAGGAATCACCACCATTCTTTTCCGGACGATGAGTTAACGAAGCTGTAAAATAAACAACAAAGCTGTTCCATAAATTTCAGTATTATTATTCGGACCAAGAGAGCTTATAAACCAAAATGCCCCCGAAAACAAGGGCAAAACCCAAGGGGAAAGGAAAAGTTACCAATCAGAATGTTGTTCCAGATGTATATCGGGACATGTTGGCAGAGGCCATACCGGCCCAACCAGAACTTCCTGAGAGACCATTGAAGAAACGAAGAATTGGTTTACGAGGTGCTGCAGTTCCGGCATCAGTATCAGGGCCATCAAACCCCCCTTCTGTGTTGAAGTCACATGACAACAATGAAGATGATGAAGATGTGGAATTTGAGGATGTTATCACGGTACCGAAAGGCTCCGATGACGGGGACTCGGATGGGGATACAAATAAGCTGCAACAAACTGCATATAGAGATTCCGATGAAGAGACCGATGAGAGCGATGCTGATGTCGAAATCGATTGGGAAAACATCAGTTTTGACACCAAAAATGATGAGCCATCAGGGGATCTAGAATTGACTCTCACCAGACCGGAACCTCAACGTCAAACTAATACGTCCAGACGAAAACCTATAACTCAAGCAGATAAATCCCTTCGATTGGAGATTCATAGATTACATCTCTTGTGTTTATTGTCACATGTTGATATGAGAAATGAATGGTGCAATGATCCTGTTGTTCAAGATTCTCTTAGACCACTTTTAAACAAGAAGATGTTGGAGTTTTTGAGGCCGAGGGAGGATTTATCGCAGTTTAGTCGAGCTGATGCGTTGAAGAGGGGTTTGGAGATGGTAGCTATTATGTGGAGAACAAAGTTTCAGATTACAAAGAGAGGGATGAGGAGAGCGCTGTGGGCGGATGATGAGGATGATATCAAGAATGTAAGACTCTCGCACTCCCTTAGGTATCAGTTCTGACAGCTAAATAGTATAAACTGCCGGATGATACCGATGCTTCATATGAGCAATCAGATTTTAGGAAAGCGGCCACGGAACTTAAAGGATCTAGAGATGTGGGAGCACAGCTCTTTTGTGCATTATTACGAAGCGCAGATGTAGAAGCTCGTCTAGTCTGTTCTCTACAACCTCTGTCATTCACCACTGGAGGCCCATCCATGCCCAAACCACCAAAACCGAAGACAAGGCCAATCATCCCACCTCCACCTGCTCCTTCACCGGGTCCCAGCGCTGCAACTCTCCTCTCAAACCCCCGCAGCCGACTCGGCCACCCAAATGCCTCCGCTTATCACCTTCCCACCATCACTCCCACTCCCTTACCTCCACCAACCGCAAAATCCAAACCTATTCGTGAATCTCCCTTTCCCATCTTTTGGCTCGAAGTCCTCGATAACGCGCACCAAAAATGGATTCCCATCGACCCCCTCGTGACCGAGTCCATTTCCAAACCCCGCCTCTTTGAACCACCTCTCACCGACAAGGAAAATGCTCTCTCTTACGTCCTTGCATTCTCATCCGATTCCTCCGCTCGTGACGTGACTCGTCGTTACGCTAAAGCCCCTAATTCCAAAACGCGAAAGCAGCGTATCGAATCTGTTCCCGGAGGACAAAAATGGTGGAACAAAGTCCTTCGTCGTTATTCTCGAGCTTGGAAAACTGACGTAGAACAAATCGAAGACGGAGAACTAGCAGCCCTCGAAGCACGAGAACCAATGCCGAAAAACGTGCAAGACTTTAAAGACCATCCTGTATATGCACTCGAGCGTCATCTACGCCGCAACGAAGTAATCATCGCGGACAGAGAAAGTGGGACCGTAGCCACCGGAAGCACAAGTACCAGTACAGGAAGCAAGAGGAAACTAGAAAACGTATACCGACGAAAAGACGTCCACATCTGTAAAAGTGCAGAAGCATGGTACCGCCTCGGCCGCGAAATAAAACCCGATGCCCAACCCGCCAAAACCGTACCCTCCAGAGCCCGAAACCACGATTTCTCAAACGAAGAAGGCTTGGAAGAAAGACCTGGCACAAATCTATATACTGAAGCGCAAACAACACTCTACATCCCACCCCCAGTAGTAAACGGCAGAGTACCCAAAAACTCATTCGGGAATATCGACGTATATGTTCCATCGATGGTTCCAAAAGGCGGTGTACATATAGATATTGAAGGGCCGGATGCAATGTATGCGGCGAGGTTGCTGGGCGTGGATTTTGCGAGTGCATTGACGGGGTGGGCGTTTAGGGGGAGACATGGGACAGCGGTTCTTAGGGGGGTGGTGGTGGCGAGAGAGTTTAAGGAGGCAGTGGAGAGTGTTGTGGAGGGGATTGCGGAGGAGAAAGAGAGGGAAAGGGAGGAGGAGAAGAGGGAGAGAGTTCTGAGATTGTGGAGGAGGTGGTTGGTGGGTTTGAGGGTTAGGGAGAGGGTTGGGGCGTATTTTTGAGGAGGGGGAGGAGGAAGAAAAAGGGAAAGAGGAGGAAGATCCGAGGAGGGGAGAGGGGGGCGAGGATGGTGATGATAGTGAGGATGAAGAGGGAGGGGAAGCGGAGGAAGGTGGATTTGAGAAAGAGAACGAAACTCCGGGTGCTGGAGAAGAGGGCGGGTTTGTGAAAGAAGATGAGAAGGTGGAAAGTGACGATAGTAGCGAGTTAAGTGATACGTATACAGATGATGATTATGATGACGATATGGGTGGTGGATTCATACCAGAATAAAGTATTATATAAGGTCAAGCAAGAAAAATAATACATTCATTACTTTTATCTAACCATTCGAAACTTTTAACGCTACAATTCATACATGTTGCTCAAACTCCTACCCTCGCTAAATCATTGAGTAAAACCCGCCGATTTTATGAATGAGCTTTAAAGTCTCAGCTGATGTGAAGTATGATATCCAGGCAATCGAGGTCATTGGGATATCTCGTCGCATCTGCCCCGAAGCACAACTCAATGGGTCCAGAACATATGAGCCATAAACCTTAGCCTTTTAAGATTATTTACCCCTTGATCCCCATAACCCAGGTCATATATCCAGTTGGCCATGTATGTCTCTCCCTCCCACTCAAAACCCTCCACCCCTCCATATCACCCCCGCTCTTCTTCATCAACGCCTCCACTTCCCCCGCACTCCTTGTTCTCACTGAACTGATGATTCCATCAAATACCAATACAAATGGGATGATAGGTATGACATATGTAAAGAATAAATGACCTGGAGAACGCCAGAAATAAAAGGGAGTTATCCCCATTATCATGATGCCCATGGCGAACATGGTTATTAGGGAGGAGAGGGTGCGTTCTTGAAGTTCAAATATACTGCAAGGGATGTTAGGTTTTTGTGAACGGAAGGAGAGACGGGAGGAAGAGGAAGAGGAAGAGGAAAGGAAAAGGAAAAGGAAAGGAAAAGGAAAAGGAAAAGGAAAAGGAAAAGGAAAAGGAAAAGGAAAAGGAAAAGGAAAAGGAAAAGGAAAAGGAAAGGAAAAGGAAAAGGAAAAGGAAAAGGAAAAGGAAAAGGAAAAGGAAAAGGAAAAGGAAAAGGAAAAGGAAAAGAAGGATGAATGACATACCCAAAACCATCAGCAGTCTCCACTGTGTTTTTCAATATCTCACTTCCCAATTCATTATCAAAATGATGAAAAGCCAAATTATACAATCGAAACACCTTTCTTTGTCCATTTATACCATTCATATCACTATTACCATGAACATTCTTCAATAAATCTCTCGGCGCATTCGCTGCATCAACAGATTCCGCGATAAAGTTAAGATCAGAACTGCGTTTCGAGGCTGCGGTCCAATCAGGTATATGTGGATGTAAATCTGTCAACACGAATTGTACATTTCCGTTTCTCTCATCTCCATAATCTCCGTCAACAGGACGTGGCGAGCGCGGAGTAAGTCCATTGGTAGATTTTGGAGCGGCTGCAACTTCGGCGTATGAAGCTTCGTGTCTTGCTATTGATGATGATGAGGGGTTGGAGGAGACAGAGGATGCATTGCTGTTCAAATGTGCGTTCATGTACACTTCGATATAAGGAGTAGGACCCCCAGCTCCAGCGCAAAAATCTACATAGGTATAGGATGTGACATCATTAGAGAGGGTGCGGGAGAGGGTCGTAGCGACTAATTGGGCTGGTGAAGATGGTTGGATGATAGGAACGCGGAAGGTCCAGCAGAGGGTTAGACAGGATTGGACCTTGAGACGGAGGTATTGAGGGAACCTGGTAAGGGGGAGTTAGATTGAAAAGAGGAGAATTAGTGAGGATGGGAAGAGATTGAGAGCATGGGAGCTTGTTTATTGCTGCTGCAAGGGCATACGAACCAGGGTTGATCATTGATCTCGAAAAGATGAAGTCTGGGACAAATTAGAACCATTTTTCCTTTCTTCTTCTTTATATCTTCAATTGAATCCACTAGATTTCAATGGGAAAGAGAACATAAATACACAATTGAGAAGTGTGAAATAATTAGATGAATGTTGTCTTCCAAGTATGAAACTTGAAGCTTTATCTTATCCTGGTGACGCTAGTGCAAAGCATCATCATTGATTGTGACAAAACTTGTTCCTTCATTCCATTCTTGAGCATATTGCATCACCACATTTTTCATGTGTATGATCCTTTGTCCGCCATTGCCATCGACAAAACAAAATGTATATCTTGATAATTGTATCAATTGTTATCGCAATATGTTTGTCGAGTTCTTTGTTCAAAGCTTCGGAAATCAAGAGGGATGGAAAAGCGCTGAGGTGAGTGGGACACGAATGTGGCACGACATCACGAGTTTCCGTGTTTTTTGATAAAGATCACCGGGGATCCTCACTGTGATCCACGGCCATGACTGCCGAGACTTTTTACGAGAATATATTCATGTCCTCTTCCTGGCATTCAAGAGCTTCTCGGAATTTTCAAAATAGCTTATCTCTTCACGACAGGAAGCTCGCAACTACTAGGTAACTAACCAAATATCCAGGCGGCCACCAAATACATTACCATTAGTTGGAAATGGTATTCTCTTCCTTCAAGCTCGTCACAAGCTATTCTCCTGGTTCGTCAAGTGCGAAAGAAAATTTGGCTTCGAGACTTTCGAAATTTCAGTCCCATCATTACCACCGGGTGTGGTAATAAATGATCCGAAAAACCTCGAGTATGTTTTGAAGAATGAAGGGGTTTTTGCTAAAGGGGATTTTTTCAAAAGGAGGTCTTGGGATTTATTCGGTAACGGCATCATCAATGCTGATGGGGATCTATGGAAAGTTCAGCGAAAAGCTGGATTAAATTTTCTGAATGTTGCAAATTTGAAAGCTCTTACTGATGTAGCACTCCGGGATTGTCTTGTAGAGGCTTTGGCTCAGCTTACATCTGCAAAAGACGGAAAGATTGTTGATTTGGAGGCTGTATTTCATGAATTGACTACGAAGCTCATGGGTAGGATGGCATATAATGTAAGAATATTGATTCTCGATATCTCATCGTGAATTCTTCATTGACTGTTGTTAGATGGACATGCGTTCCGGTGACCCATTCTCTTTAGCTTTCGAATACGCATCTGGAGCCACTGGTGAGAGGTTTCAAAATCCTCTTTGGCCTATCACTGAAATTTTATTTGGTGGACGTTTTAGATCCTCAATAGCAAAGGTTAAAGATTTCGGCGCTGAGATTGTGTCAAATGCAATCAGAACTCGACGAGAGCAAAAGAAAATGGGCACCGAACCAAGCTCTTTGGACTTAATCTCTGGCACTCTGATTAATTCTTTATTGGATTCAATTGATGATCACCAAATGGTAGCAGACGCAGCTCTGAATTACCTCTCAGCAGGTATGTTTCCCGAAAGATGAAGGTATGTAAATTTCTTAACTAAGAACTTCTAGGTCGCGATACTACCGCACAAGCACTGACTTGGACTTTTTACCTTCTCATGCGCCACCCAAAAGTGATGGATAAAGTACGAGTACAGCTCTCCTGTTTGGTTAGCGAGCATTTATATAAAGCAACATTAAAACCTACAGAGGTACCATACATCATGGCTGTCTTTTATGAATCATTAAGACTCTACCCACCGGTACCATTTGAAATCAAGCAATGCGAACAAGCAACCACCCTACCTGATGGAACATTCCTTCCGAAAAATTCTGTGCTAGTTTGGTGTCCATGGGCAATGAACCGGTCAAAGACAAGTTGGGGTGAGGATGCTGATGATTTTAAGCCGGAGAGATGGCTAGAAGATGGCATCTTAATGTCGAAGACTGCATTCGAATTTCCAGTGTTTAATGGAGGAACCCGCACTTGCCTGGGCAAGAAGATGGCGGAAGTTGTGGCAATACAAGTAATTGCTATGTTATCCGTTAATTTTAACTTCTCGCCGATCAATGGGAAAGAGAGAATCAGTAAGAATAGTCTTACTTTACCAATGGAGGGCGGCCTTCCATGTAGAGTCAGTATTTACCATGGCTCTGCATGAAGTATGGATTTTGACTCAGGCTCTTGAAATTCTTCATGAGCAAATAGAGTGACCGATATCAACGTTGCGATCTCATATTATTTGATCAGGTTCATGAATGACTCGGGCTTTAAGCTATTGTTATCCAATTGCCGAGCTTGCAATATCTTGCAGTCGATGTCAAAATTTGGTAATTTACGCCTTTTCATTGATTAAGTGCCATAAAGAAAACTAATGAGCAATCGAGAAAGACCTGAGTTTACCGGAGAAATGCAATTAACAATGCTTTTTGGAAGTCTGCGTTATTTCCCTTGTTCAATGCTCGACCAATCAGCAAGCGCAGTTATCTCACGTCGTCACTTTCATGTAAGCGGATGACAAAGGCCAAAGAAAGCATGTCCGCGGCCGTTTTTGGATTCGACAAATTTCCAGCCAATATATATACATAGCTAGAGCATGGGTTACGGAATACACCCCTCTATCCTTGGTTTGACCGTGTATATATAGTGAGACGATGAGCCATATTATTGATCTTCATCTGTTATCTCTAATTACCCAAAGAACCTTCTCAATGTCTAGCATTCATCTTAACAGAATAAACGCCGATGGCGTCGATATTTTCTACCGCGAGGCCGGTCCCTCTGATGCTCCCACACTCCTTCTCCTCCATGTGTTCCCTAGCTCTTCCCACCAATATCGTAATCTAATTCCACTTCTTTCTAAAAAGTACCACATCCTAGCTCCAGATCTTCCAGGCTTCGGATTTACTGAAGTCCCCGAAGCTCGAGACTACAAGTACACATTTGACTCTTTAACCACGTCCATTGAAGCCTTTTTGAACGAACTCCAGGTCCAAAAATACTCCATCTATCTTTTCAACTACGGTGGGCCCGTCGGACTCCGTCTCGCCCTTCGTCATCCAAATGCCATTCAATCAATCATCTCCCAGAATGGTAACGCATATACAGAAGGGCTCGGCGGTTTCTGGGCCCCCCTCCAAGCAATGTGGGCAACAAAAACACCCTCACAACTCTCTTCCTCCCGTGAATCCCTCAAATCTGTCATCTCCATCGACTTCACCAAGTGGCAATACGTCACCGGAACCCCCTCATCCAATCTCCACAAGATCGCCCCCGAATCCTATACCCTCGACTATGCCCTAATTTCCCGTCCGGGAAATCCAGAAATTCAGCTTGATCTCTTCTATGATTATCGTACGAATATTGATCTCTATCCGGAATTTCAGAAATTGTTTCGAGAGAAAAATCTACCCATCCTAGCGGTTTGGGGTAAGAATGACGAGATCTTTGTTCCGGCTGGGGCGGAGGCTTTTAAGAGGGATAGTGAGAATGTGGTGGTGGAGTTTTTAGACGCGGGGCACTTTGCACTTGAGACTAATGCGGAGGAGATTGCGGATGCGATTTTGAGGTTTGGGGAAAAGTTTGGGGTTTAGTTTTTGGGCGAGATACTGGATGAAGGGAAAGCCTTGGGGTTTATTGAGTAGGTTTTGTATGGGAGATGGTCCTGTTGTCATATTTGAGTTAAAAAATACAAACTTTCTGTAAAAATTGGAAGGTTATTTTTCTTCTTCTCTCAGCTACTGTCTATATGTTTACAGCCCAGTCTATTGGACCCAGTTGTAAAATAGTGATTCCATATCCAAAAACCCCCTTCTTCAGGATTCATATTCTTATAAAGTTGAGAACTTGAACCCGGGTAAATCTCCTTATACGACCTTTCCACCTATCGAAATAATGTAAAATAGTTCAAAGGAAGCTCACCAATATTAGCCAATTGATTATCTAGAACGCCATAAAACAACGTAGTATGTGAGCTGTAGGTGAAAGAATGGTTTTCCTAGATCGACTAAAGGCACATTTGGTTTAAAAGTCTCGGCAAATTTAAACATCAAGCTAATCAACCAAAAGAAACTTGGACGAGCAAGAATAAATGCAACTCGCAGTCTCCCGTATATTAGTTCTGTGCAAAGTACCGGCAGTTTGTCTATTTCCATTTTCCAAGTTGAATCATCTTCCATGTATTTCTCATCCTCTGTTTCCAACTCAATTCTTTATCTATCCTCATACAACCAAGTCTAGTCATGGAATTCCCACAGCTCGAGGTTACTATATTGTTTCAACCTCGATCCATCAAAGGCCCCAGGGGTATAGTTCAAACGCCTCCTTTTCAATATTCCCATAGCCTGTTGCAGGCAGTCCGCCAGATCATTTCCCCTAATATCTGACACGTCTTCAAATTTACCAGAAACCACCACCTCGTCAACCTTCCCGCTCCTCCCCTTCAACACCATTACTTTTGCCCCCCTGAATTTTCTTTCCCCCTTTCTCTTCCGCAACCGCCGCCCTTTTCTTCATACGAAGCCTCAACACTAATACCAGACCCAACACCGCCACTCCCCCGCCCAGTTCCAGCCCAAAACCCAGCTTATATTTCACACCTCGAGAAAGACCATTCCTCCCATCATCCATAACAGAAGAACTGCCCTCAAACTTTCTACTCTCATACGCCGCTGACTTGTATCCATATTTATCTGCGAATCGTTCAGATGTATGATCGAATACCTCTTGCAGAGATGTACAATCAAAAGGAAGATCAGTGTGGAGACTTAGGGACTGATTAAGATATTGGAGGTTTGGAAGTGAGACGTCTAGCAAGTCTAATCAGCACCACTGCAGGTAAGTTGATAACAGGTAATAAAAGAGGCTGATAATAGGAGCGTGAATGCTTAGTTCGGTATATAGAGATGCAAAGTATCTAGTAATGTGGTAGGGTTTATAAAATAAGGATTTACTTGCATTCACTTGTTTTACTTTGAAAAAGAAGCGAGACAAATTTCTGGGCATGCCCAGGTGGTTACTTATGAGGATCTAGATAGGATAGGATAGATAGATAGATAGATAGATATGTTTACTATCATATTCATTTCATTTGTTAAATCATTATTACTATAATTCTTCGTTTATAATTAGCTACCTTGGCGTTGTTATATAACTACCTCCTATTATGACTATGACTGTGATTATGATTACAATGATGATAATGATAGTCCTTACTATTGCTTCATTATATACTACTACTGAGGTGCCTAGATACATATAGTGGGTTATCTATCTCTATACAGTTCTTATCTTTACTTTCGGTCAAGTCAATTTAATAATTCTGGTTAGCCAGCCATATATGAAAGGATCTCTCCTTTCTTCATTTCATCATTCCGAACTGAATGAAGGAAAGTGAAATAAACGAGCATTCGCTCAATGATGAACAAACGACCTTTCTGCAAAAGCTACCACATTAATCCAATTCGATTTAAATTTTTAAAAATGAAAATCTCTTTAGTTCCTGCTTTGTTAGCTGCCGCTCACACGGTAATGTCACATTACCATCCTTACATCATCTAGGTATATACAAAATGGCAGCTCACTAACTCACTGCTCACTGCTCATTGTTCACTGTTCACTGTTCACTGCCAGTTTGTAGATGCCTACAACATTCTAATTTCATATTACGGAGGTTTAATCATCAATACCTAGGCATATCTTATGATGGCTCCTCTAATCTTGATTTGGCTGCAATGATTAATTTGGAAGTAGTACTATTAGAGCAGGACTACACTATCACCTCCCTGTACAAAGCTTCAACCATCAAACTATATTGCAATGGCGGCTTGGAGAAATTCGTATATATATATATATAAGTAGGTTTAAGTTCAGGTTTGAAAAAAGCCCAGATCAAATCAGAGTAGAAAGAAAACCGGAATCCACCTTCCAGAATCCACAATCATAATCCACATGTAAGAAAGACTTACATTTTAACCAGCATAGTTTGCTTCCCCGGAAATGGTCTGAACCCAATTCATCCATCCCACGTTAAATCTTTTCATCTAGTGAAGCTAATTGATTTTTGCTTACAGAATAGATAACCAAACAAGTCATATTTTGTCTTATCATAGCCGATTCAATCTATGTAAACGTTTGTTCGATCATTGGTTCGCAACAGAGACAATTGAAAACCTCGTCTAATTTGACTTCAATGAAGGAGTTCTGTCTAGGTATTCATCTAATTTTGAGTTATTCGAGTCTTCTTCCGTGAATGAATGAATGTACCGGTAATTTACCGGTCCACCATTACATTCGAATCGCCGCCTTTTCAAACCTCGAAGACATACATTTGGCAAAATCAACGCCTTCGTGGTTACTGTACACTCTATCCAAAGAAAAATATGCAAGCCGTTCACTCATCCTACCACACCTACATGTCCCATGAATCAGCATCGATAATGATGACTCAGCGCTAGAACTGATACCCACCTAATTATTGTCTAGGTTGCATCAGCTTTCTATCATATTGCAGCTCGCTTGAAAAGATGTTCACTTACATCATATAGTGAAGAACGTCCGGAGCTTTTGATAACATGGAGTTAATATCCTCCTATCTTAACTTATGATGCACGCACGCAGTATGGTTAAACGGAGCGCTCATCTCCCGAAATCTTTATCTAGGTACTCGATGATCTTGCCCTTAGTTTTTACGCCTGCCGGTAGTCGTTTCAAGCCCATAATTTTCACTATTTTAGCGCCTCGAGACCGTAAAAATCCCCAATTGAAGCACGGCGTCATAAGCAAGCTTTAATACACAATAGTGCTGTGGTGCAATGCATGGCCAATGGGTCCACCACAATTCTGGGATTTTGATATCAAAATCAATAGGATTTTCGAAAGAGGTTGTGCTACCTCCGCATCTTAGAGCTGCCACGTTTAAAGTCAACTGCATGAGAATTTTAGCAAGTGAGGATCCGAAAAGCTCTTGCACGTCGAATGCACTCCCGACCCCACGAACCAAATCAATGACAAATTGAGAGGAACGAACAAGAATTTCGATATGCGTGCTGCGCCCTCTTCGTCATAATATGATTGATCTTTATACCCATTTGATCGGTGTATGATGAAATATCCCGATGCCACAATTCTCGGTGGTGATATATGAATCGATACTTAGGTGTAATTTGCTCAGATGCTCACCTGCACTTACTTCACTCTGGACTATCACACGGACCGAAATGAACATTTCCTGGTTATTTACTCTGAAAGATAAGGTATGTAAGGTCTGTTTTATAGGTGCTGATATGCTCCTGCGAGGGCCAATTGAGCTTCTTATATCATGCATTACATAGTGGTAGGTACACAGACATGACTTGCTTGCATGGATCGAATCGTTCCACAAGCGAAATTTCTACAAGTAGTGTAGGTAAGGGGGATAAACCCGAGAATCGAACTTTATAGCTACAGTACATATTACTCTATGTACACACAGGTTTTCTTCAACATCTTTCTTCAACCACATCATAAAAACAAAAAACAACTATTCGCTTGCGCGTCATCCGCAAAGAAATCTTCTTCATCCAAAATACCGATCCTTCATTCAAATAAACATTCAACTAATGCAAACTGCCAATGCAAATGCACCTCATAAACTCCCACAGCACCTGGGCTCCATAAAATCCAATCCCACACACCACTGGTAAGCCAGCCTGAGCTCACAAGCTCAACCAAACCACAAGGTAAAGTACAAGGTAAAGCTTAAGATCAATCTGTGCATCCCTCCGGCCTCCGCAAAATGGCTTGTGGCCTATCCAAAGAGCATCGAGTCAGCGCATGCAGAGCAGGCACGCAGCCCCAAACCCACAGGACAAGCAAGCATGGCAAGGCAAGTGAAGCCAGGCAGGCAAACGGGATAATTCTTCACACCGTACATTGGAAGGAATAAAGTGCACCGGTCGGTACTCGAGGTGTAATTCTACCTCCGAACTGCCTGGATGCCATCTATTCGGACCAATAAAATAAATACCTCATTTGTATCACGTGCTCTGCATGTCTATTCTCTGCACCTCTGTATGTACCGATGTATGTATGTACCTCCTGTCTGTACCCAGACCTCGCACCTCGCATCGCGCACCTTGCATCACTGTAAATCCCAAACCCATAACAAATTGCAAATTTCCCCTCCCGAACACCTGAAAAACAAATCCAAATACAACAAAGAGAGAAAGAAAAACAAATACGGCAAAAAGCAAATCTAACAAAAGCAACCACAGCACTCAAGTAAACACTCAAATAAACTTCCCCCCTTCCACAGTATTCACCAGACGCATATCCACCGCGGCGAATCCAGCGGTGCGTCGACGTTTAAATCAGACGAGAAAAGGGGTCCTTCCTATAGTAGACATCTGCAAGCCTAGAATCGTGTCCTAGGGGCAAGGGCGAAAGTTAATTGGAAATCTGGTGTTGTGTTTGGTGAGTAGGGTGCTGGTTCCACGTGGTGCCAAGGGGCCAAGAGTTTTGAGTCTCGGTTTGGCTTTGGCTTTGGCTTTGGCTTTGGGTATTGGGGTAACTGCCGGGCTGGTGGATGGGAGGTGGTGGTTGGGGGCTTCGGCATTTGGGTGAGGGTGGTGGTAAGGGTGGTGAGGATGGTGATGGGTGAGTGGTAGGTTGTGGATTTGGGAAAGGTTGGAAGTTGGAGGTGTATGTATTGATCAATCACAAGTGAAAAATGTGAGCCGGATATGTATAAAACTACAAATCAACAACTCAACAATTCAACCCCCAAAACCCCAAACCAATCCCCCTCACCCTCCATTCCCCTTTCCCAAGCACGCATTCCAAACCCCCAATCCACCCTTCAATATCCCATCCAAGGCAGCCTCGCCAATTCCCATCCAGCGACACTATACCGCCATTGAATAACGTCAAATCCCTAGCTACCATACATGTACATACAAAATCCCTTGCGTATCAATCGACTAAGAAACGGAAGTATCCAGAGATCGACACATATACACTCCTATCTAGACCTAGACAGGTTCTATCTAAACCCAGGGTTGAAATCCAGGGTCGAAATTCAGGGTCTAAGCCCAGCGTCCAAGCAAAGTTCCTTTACAGCCCTAGCTCACGCTCGAATACAGGAGTAAATGCTTAGCGCATAACGAATGTACAATCGGTATGCACGGGATACAGGAGAACGAACCCCTTTCCCTGTAACCGAGGCACAACGGCATAGATAGACGGGTTGGTTTTGGATCGTAGGGATGGGATATTATTATTACTATTATTATTTTTGGTAATTATTGTGCTGAGGATTTTAAGTGTGTTGGGATGGGAGTACGTGGTTGATTATCTATTTAATTTGTTTACTCATATAGTACGAATATTGAGCGTGTTTTCTTGTTTTCTTGTTTTCTTGTTTCTTTTTGGTTTTTGGTTTTTGTTTTTATTTCTGTTCCTGTTCCTGTTCCTGTTCCTGTTTCTGTTTCTGTTTCTGTAGTGCTGGATTCTTTTGTGGGTTGCCAGTAGGCTGATTCGTGTGGTAAGAGGTACATGGTGTGATGTGTCAAAGAATTATTGATACAGCTCCGATTTACATTCCGATTCTAATTCCGAGGCTAAGTTTAGCAACGGGAGGTGAGGTGGGGTTTGAGTTCGGGGGAGAGATGGGTATTACGAATGGGTGGTTTGTTATTTGTGTGATTTGGGATTTACTGCATTGTGAATGAGTCAATCAATGGATTGCGGATTAATGTTGCAGATGTCCGTTCAATAAATATTAGAAGCATATTATGGACTAAATGGTTGGTGATATGTTACGAACCAAGCTCTCATAAAATAAGGTACATAAGCATAAAGAATATCATGCATGTATATCGCCTTTTGGATTGTTTCCCCCTGCCCTTTCCTGTTGCGTCCCTATAATCTCAATCATTTCCTATCGATCTTCAGCTTCATTTCCGAATCCGAGTCCGAGTACGAGTTTTCCATGTTATTTTTATCGGATCCGACCGCTGTTGTTTCGCATCGCTCCTTTCCAAATTCGAGATACGGAACAGGAACTTAATGAGTCTTCTTGGGGCTGCTGGGTGCGGCGGTAATGGGTCGTCCTTGTTGTCGCTGGTAGATGGTGTAGGCGAAGAAAATGATGACAAGAGAGCCGATTACTATTGCGTTGTCTAGTTTTGAATCGTTAGCTTAAGAACCAATTCTTGCTCTCATTTCTCTCAGTAAAGAAAGCAGGAAATACTCACTCAATAAGAACTTCAAGAGTGCCTCGCAAGTTTGCGCGACACCAGTGATAACAGCACCGATTGCAGAAAAAATGGCATTAATGAGACCAAGGATTGTGTGAAGGATTGATTGGAGGATGGCGATGATGGAACTGAAGGTTGCGGTGATGGTGTTGGTGATAGAGGCAATGAAATTGGAGATAGATTCGGCAAGTGAAGGCATCTTTGCTACTGTTTTCCTAGATTGGTTTAATAGGTAAAATTAGATTGAATCTGATTTGGGATTGGATTGCGCTTGAAATATAATATTCCAAAAATTATCTCCTGCTTGGAAGATAGATAAAACAAATGCTAAAATTGAAGAAACAATATGTGGCAATAAACATCTATATCAATATATACTCCCTTTATCCTGCATCAACCCTACTCATCTTGTGGCATCAAGGTGCAAACTGAAGTCAGGATGATCTCATTGCTGCAAACAAACGAACAAGTGATATGCTGCATACGTCTGTTGCAATAAAGCACTCTCGCGCTCTCGTCATATTGTTGACTATACTGGCTTCACTGAATACAAGCGCGTCATATCATAAACCTGTTTCCAGCCCGACCTGAATATCAGCAATCTCAATTGGAGGACATCAAACTCAGCATTCCTTACCCCGCCATTCGAACCTCCTATCAAAATGGCTATTCGATCAGCTCAACTCATCTCGCATATGAAAACATGGCATTCTCATAAAGCCATCCGGAATCCTGCATATTTAATGAATTGCAGGTGTATCTGCAAATGAAATGAGATGACTATGTCGAAAGAAGTTCAAGAAATTGATTTTGATTTTCACAGGGTTTCATCGCCATGCTCGTCATCGCTACAAGGGGTTCTTGGTGGGGGCGGGCGCTAACGGACGCTAATTCTTGGCATTTGGGCAATGGAAGATTTGTTTGAAGTAAATCTGATCGAAGGACGAGAAGAATAGAGAAAGGGAAAGGGTCTCGTTTATGGATGCCTTCACTTTCTGGTGAATTTGGAAGGTTTCTTGGATCAATTCTTGTTTATGGAATTCTAAGAGCAAGGAGATTTAGGTGCCCGTCGCAGTAATCATCAGATTTTGATCGGGATAAGAGAGGCTTTTGAAATTCTCACGTGGTTGAGAGAGAAGGGAGCAATTTGGACGTCACATACTACAAGAACTTCTTTTTGAACAGGAAAAGGAAAGATGGCGCCATCTCAACCTCTTCCTAAAAATTGGCCTCCTCAAATTCCCTATCTCACAACCCCCATCTACTGCACAACCATCAATGCCTCGCACCTGAAAATCCTCCGCACACCCACTCCTGATTCCCTCCCTATTCTAACCTCACATTCTAAAGGGCCCTCTCCCTTGGTTAAGATCACGCCTATCAATGACCCCTCTCATCCTGCCAATGGTCAGTGCGGGCTCTTCGCGACAAGAGATTTGAAACCGGGAACTTTCATCTTGCAATATATTGGGGAGGTACATGCACCTATGCCCCGAGAACTTGAAGATGAAAAATTGAGGAAGGAGGTAGAAAGACATGAGAAGAGCGATTATGATCTGAGTTTAGATAGGGAAGGGGGAATTGGAGTAGATGCACAGGGGAATGGGAATGAGGCGAGGTTTATTAATGATTTTAGGGGGGTGACGATTGGCGGAGAGAGGGCGAGGGTTAATGCAGAATTTAAGGAGATTTGGGATGGGGGGAGGGGGGAGAGGGGAATGGGTGTTTGGGTGTTGGGAGAGAAGGCTGGTGGTGGAAAGGGAAAGGGTGCGGGGAAGTGGAAGGGGATTCGGAAGGGTGAGGAGATTTTAGTAAGTTATGGGAGGGGATTTTGGGGAGCGAGGAAAGGAGAGGAGGAATGAGGGGGAGGTTGTGAATGACAGTCATCGTGGATCGTTTCGACATTTTCATCAACGGGATCGTCCAAGTCATTGCGGCCAAACGAACGATACTGACATCATTTTCTATAATTAGATTGGTATTTGCCAATTCTATTGCGAAGTTCGCTTAGGTCTGGAAACAATAGATAAGTCAAATAGGGAGACCAATCAAACCTTGTCAGTCATGAGATCCAAATGGATACTATTGTTCATGTACCGCCTGCAAGAAGATCCCATTATGTCACGCTACGCTGAGAATAGGCTGGCAAAGAAAAACATTTTAGATTCAATTGAATGATTAGATGGGTTTGGATGCTCAAGATTCCAACTCAGCCCTACCTGACCGTGAATGCTGATCTCGAAGATTGGAAAGTCTTCAACACAAAAACACAAACTTCATGAACTGCTTAAAATTGCAGCCACCAACAATTTTGTGTGACTTTGAGACAAACCAAGTAAGGATATGATTGATATGTTTGTTGTATGCTTCGTTCTCCTTTGGGATTACGATTTGTGATAGAAACACACTTGCATTCTGCATGAACATGTGGATCTTTTCCTTCACCGCTCGAGGAAATGGCTTTTGCGATTGTCAGATCACGAATATATAAGGAGGGCTTCGTGCTTCCAAGGTTGTGTTTTGTACTTCTTGTCAACATGTTCAGTCTCATCCCAAACGTTCAAACGAACATGTATAATTGTTTGAACATAAAATTGCATCATAAATTATTATTTTCGTGATACATCCCTCCTTCATCTAGGTCAGTCATGACAGTAGGTAGATCTCGTCTCGTCAAATCTTTGCCCCACCTTCAGAATACTAGTCAGCATGCTGTCAAAGTCGCGGCTCTGATTGGCTACGCCCTGAATCGCGTCGCACAATCCATTACGGCGGGATTCATACTATACTAGATACATACCTCCCTACATAAACTGATAGTCGTTCTACCATTTCAATTCACATTAACAATAGGACTTCATAACTCACTATACATTCAACTGAATACACAGTATTGACCAGAAAGACAAACAACCTACAAGAACTAAGCCCGCACGACTTCCATCAATCGCAGAACGCCCCGCTTCATAATCGCCCAAATCACCTTGCGACGATTACCCATCAACTTGTCTGGCAGACCACGACCAGACATACCTCCTTTTTTATCTTTTCAGGAGTCTTCCTCCACTTCATAACACCTTTAAAAACGCCGTGTCCCTTCGAGGCCATAGCTAGGTGTTCATTGAAGTGACCGGAAGATATCCTTGCCACCGTTCCTCACACATGAGTAATCTCCTCTGGAAATATTATCTCGAAGATGACGTCGATAAATTTCGACGCCAATTGGCAAATGCCACCCATTTACCTCACCATACATCGAAAGGACATGGGGGAGGATCGGCATTCTCTAGTAGCTTTGGGAATAAAGTAGGAAGCTCAGGTGGACTTGGAACTTCACCAAAGACTTTTAGCAAGAACCGCAAAATTTCTGGTCCTGCGGGAAATATTGGTGGGAATAAAGGGAATGGAAATGTGCTCAGTCGAATTGAATTGAATAGCAGAGATCATGCTGGATTAACAGTTTTGCACCGAGCTGCATCTTCGACATCTACGAATGCGATACTATTTGCCACCGCACTCATCGAGCACCCCTCTATTGACCTCTATGTTCAGGATACAGAAAGTGGATGGACAGCATTGCATAGGGCTTTGTATTTTGGTAATGTCACAATTGCTCGAGCAATCATCGAACGGGACTCGAAGGATCGCGCAGCGGGAAATACAGGAGCCAGGCCTGACTCTTCAGTTATCAAGGTCAAGGATCGGGAGGGAAACACACCGTTTGATGTTTACAATGCGACAATAGCTAGACGGTCTCTGAAAGAAGGAATCTATCAGGAATGGACTCATTTTCCCGATGATGATGAAGACGATGACGGATTGGATGCTTTACCCTCAGGGGAAACATCAAAATTCAAAAGCATTGATGGTGATGAAATCTATGCATTCGGAAGCAACAAGAACTTTTCATTGGGTTTCGGTGATCAGGATGATCGTCAGTACCCGGAAAAGATAACGCTTCAACGTCCCGATCATTTACTCTTTCGATTTTATCAAGAGTATCTAGACTCTGTCGACGAGCATACCCCCATCGGAAACCCAAAGATGCCCAAGACGATATCTGAACTTCCTTCTATGATTCAGAACAAACCTATCATTATTAAAGATGTTGCTCTATCTAAGCTAAGTAGCGCTATATTAACCACTGATCCAGAATCAAATCTTTATATGTGTGGTTTTGGCCCAGGAGGTAGATTAGGTATGGGAGACGAAACCACTCGCTTCAATTACATGCCAGTAGACCAGGGTGGTTTGGCCGGGAAGAAAGTAGAGACTGTTGCCCTGGGCCAAAATCATACTCTCGCCGTTTCATCGGAAGGAGATATTTTCAGCTGGGGCACGAATACCTGGGGACAATTAGGCTACAACTTACCTCGACCTTCTCTGAAGGATGATGAACCGGTTTGCACAACCCCGCGCCAAATTTTTGGACCTTTGAAAAGAGAAGCTATTGTCGGTATTGCTGCATCGGCTATTCATTCAGTAGCATATACATCCACCTCGCTATTTTGCTGGGGGAAGAATGAAGGCCAATTAGGTCTTATGGATTCTGACTCTCGATCTTTGCAAGCACAGCCAATACCTAGAAGAGTTGCTGCATCATTGTTCAAGTCCTCCATTGTCAAAGTTTCGGCCATTAATGGGGCAACTACATGCCTTTTGAAGAATCATACAGTTTGTGTCTTCACGAATTATGGCTACACAATGGTCAAATTTCCCTTGTATGAGGGTTTCGCAAATTACCATCTAAATAGTAATTTGGTCAATACCAGATATAACCATGGGTCCAACAATATCATCAGTATTGAGTCAGGTGGAGATACAATAGCCGCGATATCTGGTAGAGGCGATCTATTCACATTAAACGTAAGGAAGATTGATACGAAGGTTTCCGCTTCTACGACGAATCCGACTAAAATGAAAGATGCGTTATCACAACCGCAGCGAGTCTGGTCCCTGCGCAAAGGAAATTGGGACGGAATAAAATCCGTCGGTGTTGCTGAGAATGGGTCTGTAATTGTCTGTACTCAAGCTGGTGCCGTCTGGCGACGCATCAAGAGAGCTAAGAACAAAGATGCATTCACTGGAATCAATGACTACAATCGCAAGGATTTCAAATTTCAGCGGGTTCCCGGACTCACTCAAGTGGCTGCTGTCAGAAGTAATTCTTTTGGTGTTTTTGCTGCTGTCCGCAAGGACCATGATGTGACTAGGACTCAAGTGGCTGTTGAAGAAAAAACCTTGTGGAAGGACATTGCGCCTCTGCTAAGTATTCGAGATCTCGTGGCTTCAGAGGGGCCAGTGAAACTGTCCGCAGAAGTAATGAGGTTTGCCGCCTCCAAAGGATATGATTCTTTCAGGGCGGCAGTCATCACATCTCATGACCTTGAGGCAGATGTCAATCGCTTACTTATGGGTCATCATTCTGGGAGTGATGGCCATGATATCGAGATATGTTCCAACATATCAGACATTGCAATACCTATGCACGGCTTCATACTAGCGGGTAGAAGTTCTGTCTTGAGATCACTATTAACCGAATTTCGCCGCTGCGAAACCGCTTCAATACCTGATCTTCTCAATATCGAGCACGGCGCAGGTGATAAGATAAAAATTACCTTATACGGCCTGGATGTTATTACTCTCATCAATTTTGTCATATACCTCTACACGGACAAAGTTGTTGACGTTTGGAACTTTACGAAGTTCTTCCCGAGCATGGCATACAGACTACGACAGGTTAGGACTGAACTGATGAAGCTTAGCTCTCAACTGAAGATGCCCTGGTTAGAAGCTCCAGTTCGGATGATAGTACAACCGACTGACAAACTAAACTGTGACTTGGACAATGCAATCACAGACGAGGCATTCTTTGATGATTGTGATGCTATTGTTGAGTTGGATGGGGGCGAAATGCCAATTCACAGCGTGCTCGTATGCCGACGATGTCCTTTCTTTGATGGTTTATTTAACGGCCGATCTGGAGGTCAATGGCTTGCTGGCAGGCGTGCAGAAAGCACGGAACTCGTTAGGATTGATTTGAAACATGTTGCGCCAGAGACTTTCGAGCTTGTACTACGCTACCTGTATGCAGATGTCGGGCCTGAACTTTTCGACAATATCGTCTCTACTGATATTGACGAGTTTTCGGAACTTGTTATGGATGTCATGAGTGTTGCAAACGAACTGATGATTGATAGATTATCTCAGATTTGTCAACAAGTCTTGGGTCGTTTTGGTATGTTCTTTCTGTAGTTCGATTTTAATAGATTATTTAGTAGGTAATGCTAACATGACCGAAGTGAATACCAGGAACGTCTGCAATATTGTTAACGCTGTCGCACCATGCTCGGTCACTGAGCTCAAAGACGCCAGTCTCGAGTATATGTGCTTGCAGCTGGAGTCAATTCTTGAGAATCAGTAAGTCTATTCTCGTACTTATGATAGGCCGGACAATTATGGCTTCTGGTAGTACACTTTGCTAATGCTATATAGTCTACTTGATGACCTTGATGAGGATCTTGTTCATGAATTGGATGAAGTAGTACGGGACAATCAATTGAATTGTCTTCCATTTTCCAAAAGTGGTCGGGCCGATCTGGATTTGCATGAGAAATATCCGGAATTGGCGGAGGACATAGACGAGGAGCGGCGCCGCAGAGTCGGAGATATGACTTTTCGTGCCCAGCTTAGGGATGATGATAACAAGACATCTTCATCATTCAAAGCCCGTATGGGGAGTCTCGACGATACCTTCTCTTCTCCTAGTCAAGAAAAGTCTAAGAGAAAATCCAGAGCGACGAAGAACGAACCATTCAGCCCAAGTATACGCCCCAAAGACTCTGTGGCTGATCTAATGTTCGATATGGATGATGACGAAGGACTTGGAAGTCCACATGATCTGAACTTAGCTCTTGACCTGAATTCTGCTTCTCCTGGAGGTCCAACAACTCCAAGATTTTTCACTGCCAGTTCGACGCCCAAGATTCTGGAATCAGGATCCCCGAGTGAGCTACCAAACTCTGTCGGGCTAGGAATACAGTACAACCTGGATACCCCTCAACCTGGAACCAAAACATGGTCATCGCCTAACCTTTCAATAAAGCTTGATATGAAAGAGATCATGGCTCAGGCATCAACAAGCCGTACTTCGAATTTATCAATGAGTCTCTCGGCTCAAAAGGCTAAGGATGAAGCAAATGCCAAGTCATCCACACCAAAGCTTTCACAGAAGGAACGCAAGAAGCAACAAGCAGCATTTCAGCAAGCTGTTGCACTGACTCCTGCGGACAAGGGTAAAGATAAACCATCATCTCCTTGGCAAATTGCAGGTGTTGGTTCCAAGGCAAATCTTAAGGATATTCTTAGCAAGGAGAACAAATCTCCGTCCTCATCTTTAGCATCGAAAGCAGCAAAGCCATCAACAAATACAAATACTTCGTCGACAACACGCCGAATCTCGTCTCAAGATACTCGATTTGCCGGCCAAAAAAGGGATGACGGAAGCAGCATTACGAAAGCACAAAGTTCATCACCTGGTCCCTCGAGAGCAAGTATCCTAGCACCAACAAAGTCTACTCCACTCATTCCTCATTCTAAATCATACACTGCGCCAGCAGCAAAGGCTGAGCCGTCGTTGCAATTATCCATGGCTGATATCATAGGAATGCAACAGAGGGAGCAGGAAGTTATTAAAGAAGCAGTTGCAAAGAGAAGTCTTCAGGAAATCCAAGAGGAGCAGGCTTTCCAAGAATGGTGGGACCAAGAGAGTAGGCGGGCGCAAGAGGAAGAGGCTTCGAGGTCGAAGGCTTCTACTAGTGGTTCTGCTAGGGGTAATGGGAAATCTGGTGGTGGAAGAGGAAAGGGTGGATTAAGAGGTAGAGGTGGGAGGGGAAGAGGTCGTGGGGACTCTGTAAGTGGTACTGGTGGAAATGGAGGTGGAGGAAGGGGCAGAGGAAAACATCGGGAGAAAAATATCGTTGCGACATAACTTTATGCATTCTCAGTGTTATACACACATTTCCACTCCCAAAAGGAATAAGCTTAAGATAATCATCTCATGGAATAGCATAGCAGAGCAGAGTAGATCATAGCATGAACATATATATATATTTGAAATATGAATTTCATATACCACGAACATTCTTAACCATTTTCTCCTTATATCATTGTTTAATTCTAATTTGATAATTAATCCTTCGTATTCCAATGTCTAAACCTCTACGTGTTCTTCAACACACGCTCAAAATATTATACTCTCTTATTTTATAAATCTATCTCGATATTCGCCTGTTTCTTTTTACTTCCACTATATCGCAATATTATTCTTTCTTAGAAGTTAGAATCTGCATTTTGGTCAAGTCCTCGGAATTTATCGTTTTCAATAATGCGGTGTGGGTTGTTTTGGTCTTTGGGTCTTTGGGTGCGTGTCTGGTTGTTAGAAGGCTGAATATTATCTCTTGGTTTTTGAAGAAGGGGGGGGTGATTTTGAGGTTTTGGGTGAGGTTTTGGGTGAGGATGGGGTTTATTTTAATGATGGGTTTGGTGTGGGTTTTTGGGTGGATTGGATGGATGTATGGTTTAAAGGGTGGGATAAGGGGTGTATGGGTTTGAGATAGGGCTAGACTTGGATTTTTGGGGGAGGGATTTTTGGTATTTGTTTGCCGTTAGAGGGGGTTGAGGTTGAGGATAGATGGAGGGTGGTGGTGGTAGATGTTGATGAGTTGGATGGATGTTGTAGAGGGGGGATTAGATGGAGATTATATATGCTTGTTTGGGGTGTTGTAGAGTGCGATTAATTATGATATCTATCTGGAATTTTGTATCTCTTCATTTCCTCAGATTGCGCTTCCAAATTCCTCATCGAGGGCTGGATATATTCATTAGTTTATCAATTGATGAGATCACAGAAGATATCGCGACAATTGTCATTATTATTATTGAAGTATACTCGTATACTTCAGTACATGGCGCTTCACGCGATAAACGCGCACGGTATCCCATCTCCATCTCAACACCATCATTCTAACTCCCCAATTACTTGCCAACGAAAAATTTCCTCCAGGCATATTTCTGCGCCTCGTGCTCCATACCACAGTCTCTCATCATTCTCAAAACAGCCAAATTATTTTCTGACGCCGCCTTCCAAAATACTTCCCAATCCTCTTCCGCCTCCTTCATACCTAATGTCGTCCAATCCATCGCCTTGTAATAAATCAAACGATGGTGACAGAAGTCTGGTTCGATTCTCTCCTTTATAGTTCTGATCATTCCACTATCATGTAACAGCGTGATCACTTCGTCATTGGAGATATCCTGCCAGTATCTTTTGAATCCGACACTGAGACTGATTCTTGGGGATGGGTATATATCTGTATCTGTATCTGTAGCTTTTCCTTTTCCTTTCCAACCCGATGGCATGTCGATGGATTCAGGTTCTTGAACTGTGCTGGGATATCTAGCAGTGGGTCTTTGGATTACAGGTCTAGGGCCCCAATAGATATCCGGAAAGCCCTGCGTCAAGGCTCTGTCTATGGGTCTAAGATCTACTTGGTCATCTTCGATTATTGGGAGTGCCTTGAGCTCCATAGTTTTTTTTGGTTCTTGTGTTGCTGAGATATGCGGTTTTTGAATACCCATGATACTCGGAAGTGCTCGGGAATCCATGGTGAGGTTTGGGATAGCGTTGAATACTGCGATTGTTTGGATGTCGAAATCTATGTTGGGGGTTGAGAGTGATTTAGTAATGGTCTTATGATGAGTATGGATGTTGAGAAAGATTCTTAATGGTGGCTTTGAAGATTGAAATCGAAGACTCAAAACCTTTGGCTATTTCTATCGATATCGAAGTTGAATATTGAGAGAAATCGAATACTTATTTGATTTGAAGTCTGCGACTGAATTTACAATGTCAGAAGAATCTTCACTGAGAATTGGGAATCATAGATAATATATGAAAGGGTCAGGGAAAAGATGATTAGGAGGAAATAAATATAGGTACGACTATTCGACTATTCAAAAGCTATATATCGCCTATTTATTAGTACCCCCTTAGCTCATCGATCGAGGATATCCGGCGACATGACTTCACTTCTTTCAGTTTAGCTATCGGACTACTAACTTGCATTCTCTTGATTCTCCAAGGACCAGGAATGATTCGAATTCCGAAGCGGTGACTTTCTATTTTGGTATTTGTCTAAATCTACAATATTCATCTCGACTTATGTGATCGGTGCATTGTATGAACTCAGATTAGCAGCTCAAAATCTCAACTGAAAAGCCTTTACGGATGAACTTCAACATCCAATTATGTAATTACGTTCTTCTAAAGTTCCAAGGCACTGCGTGGAACATAATATGAGTAGATTATATAATTCATCTTACTAATAATCTCTATGCCGATAATAGCAAGATGATATCGTTTTCGTTACAAGGTAGCCTCGTGTCTTCTAAGCTCCTCTTCCGATTCCTATGGGCCATGGACTTGTTTCTTTTTCATACATACGTATATCTGGCCGCTGCAAGCCTTTCATACCTTTTTGAAACAAAATAATGATTCAAGTTCTTCATTCTAATCTGTTATAGTCTTCTAGACTTGCTGCTCTAGTTGAAGTGTGCTCAACGTCATATTAATAACAGTTTGCTTGACTTCCCGACATCTCCACCTTCTCCTTTCCACAGAGAGTTTAGAGAGGAAGGAATTCTCCCACATGGAGACTAATCTAAAAGACGAGCAGCTCATTCATGATTTATTATGGCAACGTCTAATATTATGGTGTTATATCGAACGCTTGCATAAATATTCCAACCCAAATATCTATCCTAATATTCAAATTCCCAATTCGAAATTTGGCAGAGAACAAATGGACATCAGACTGAACGAAAAATACAACCCCATAAATAAGCACCTAGCCGCTCCCACATCATGTTTGTCCAAATAGAAGTCCAAATCCAAATTTAGTGACAAGACTTCGCGATTAGGTTCCATTAGTACATGGTCCTTAAGCGAAGTCAGTCATCCGTTGACCTAAGCCTATTCTAGCTTAGTATCACCACTAACCCCATAGTTCCTATACTCGTTGTATTAATTTTACGACGATTAGAGTTTACGGATGGTCGAATGCATTTTTCTGTGAATCGTGAGTAGTTTGTTCTTGATAAATGTTGTCAATTGAGTTTAGTTTAGATTAGTTTTCCATCAATCGTTATCTAGTTTCGCGGTAGCCCATAAAACGGCTTAGTTGCTATATATTTTCTATTACATACTAGAGTATTGCAATCCAGATGATGGTGATAGAAGATGGCACTTCATCCTGAATATAAGAGATAGATTTAATTAGAATTGGGAAACGGTTTAATTTGAAATGTCTCCAATAAGAATTCAATTTAGGGCAAGAGAAGGACTAATGACAGATTTTAGAAGCATCATTAACAAAAAGAATGATCTGTGAAAATTCCTAAATCTTCGACATTAAATTACACTCAACTCTCATTATTGTTTGCGAAGCAGTGAATAAACTTTTTTGCCCGCAATAGTCACTAAGGTTTCCCAATTCTCTTCATCGTCTCCTAGTCGCATATGTATCATTATAGCAGCCAGAGGCTCTCTTCTTTCCAATCTGGATCAAATCTGCTAATTTCAAGCGGGGTTTCCGCACTCATAATTCGTTCGAAAGTCATCAAGTCAATGTTAGGAGAACTAATTATGAGTTGGCAATTTTCTAAAATCCATGATGAAATATCGAGGATAAATTACTTGATATAAGTAGCTAGTCAGAGACATTGCAAATACTTTTGGGCTTTTCAAAAGCATGGTTCTCAGATCAATGAGATAGTAATCATAATTGAAAGATGTTTGACGCATATATCCATGAATTTCTTTTTGCAAAATCTACTTGTATTCATCAGGAAGTGTTCCTTCTGTGTAGATATTCTGTTTGGGAGATATCTACTTATGAGGAGAATTGCAGTCTGCAGACGCGATCTTCACCGTTGGATTGAGGGAGACAGACGTGTATGAAACTTCTAAGACTCTTACTCTTCTTTTTCGATACCTTGAATTGGATCGATATAAAACGTTGGGTGTAGATGATATGACTAGGACCATGATGGAACAAAATATCCAGATGCATGCCGCCTTTCTACAAGTGAACTGGCTACGCCCTCCAACAGTGGTCCTCTTGATTGCCATCTTAGCCGATTCTTTTTCGCAATCGGTCTTGTTTTCTTGATTAACGTAAAGGGCACTGATCCAAAGGTAACGTGCACCCAAAGTATGACTGACCTTTACCGCATCCTGGAGCACTAGCAGTAAGTTAATCCAAGATATGTTAACCGTTTGAGCTGCACTATTAAACGATGTAGTCTTCAGTGGTACAGCTTTTCCCTAGCACCAGTTGATGCAGACATAACAACCTTGGGAGCTATTGGTTGCCAGGAGAGAGATAGTGCCAGACTCTTCATCTCCAATAGTCAACAAATACACGAGTAGGGAGAGATAGCTATACGAACCAGGTGCATTTCTCAGGTAATGTTAGGCAAGTTTAGAGCCATCCTTCAATCTTCCGAAAACCATTTTCTGATTTGGTTGAAGCTGTAAGAAAAGCCCCATTGACAAGGTGTTCTGACTATAAGTAGCATTAGTATACTTGGTCTCCACTTCATCTAAGAGTTACAAGGCATTTTTCATTCCATTTCGAAATGTTTGAACAAATAACGTACCTTCAATCCCAAATATCTCAACCATGTTCACCTCATCTCCCATCAGAATTTTTATATCAAGGCCCTTCCTTATCTTGCATTCCCGAGCCAATCACCAAAATACCATTACCAAATTAATCTGGTCGAAATGTAAAACGTACAGTTTCAAAAGATTTCGCCAGTCAGTCACCCCCTGTTGGCTTCCTCACCTACTTCCAACAATTCAACTACCACAGCGGATCTGCAAATTACATGTGCGACTAGGAAGAGAACATTCTTCAATTTCTAAATTACCATCTTTATTTCTTTGTAAAAAATCGCAATTAGGAGCACTACCACGCCTGTTGTCCAAGTTATTACCTGGGCCTGCAAATCTAACAACATGACGCAAAGGCCAGCTTCGTGATATTCATATAATCGAGTAAAACAAAGATTCACATCCGCGGGAAGTAATCAAAAAGACATAAGAGACTGAACAAAAAGGAGTTCTAGCAGCGAGTTTCAAATCAGTATATTGAAAATCGAATTTTGGATATTTTTGCCAAGTGCGAGGTACACACATGTGAAATTATCTGCAGTGCGATTGCATATGGCCAAGTATAGATATCCCTCTTCCCTTATCCTCTCAGCTGATGGCTTTTACACATATCCTAATTTCAAGCAGACCAGAACCACCTAAACATCACAAGTATTGAGCGCATAAAAGTAAAACTAGGCGTATAAATACTCTTATCTCCCTACCACAGTCAACTCACATCACCGAGTAAAATACAAAGCGAAACCCCAGCAGCTTTCCACAATCCATTGTTTCGACCCAAAATCCTCTCAAAGGAAAGAACCCCTGCTCCAGCCCTAAAATGCAAGCAGGATAAATATACAAACCGACCATATCAGCACTCTACAAACCCAGAAAACAAGTCAAAATACCCTCATGTTTCACGATAAACTCTCAAACACCCACTATCTACCGGAAGATTATCTCCCTTTCTATGCTGAAGTTATAGGGCTTTGATCGGATCATTATCTCGCTACGTAATGTGTTATACGCAATTACGATTCATCAAGATGTGAAACGTCGCGCTCTTGACCTTTGACTATTTACATCCTCCCATTTCGTACATGATCATCAAACTTGAATGCTGCATGGCATTTTATATTTCATCTTTAACCAGCGAAACCATCAACGAGATCCCGAAAGTTTAGAAAAAGAGAAAGAATCATCGAACTATGAAGTTTTCATCACGTTGTCACAGTCGTATTTCCAAGCTCGTATTTATCGGTAAAGGATGTTTTTGTGGGGCGTGAAAAGGGGGAGGGGCATGGGATGATTTAGTTGGAATGTATGAGATTAAACCGCTGGTTATATCTCCCACCGGGATATCATCATACTATGATTTGCAAAAAAGAAGATTTACATACAGTATGATTGCTCGTCGGATATTAAATGTCCCAGTAATTAGTAATACAGCAATACTCCTACATCCATCTGCCTCGGCTAATTATCGATAAACTGGAAAATCATCTCCCGCTAATCAAATTCAACAAAACACCCAACATCCAACATCGGTCTCAAACCCCAATGAAGAATCTTCCTTTCAGCAAACAGATACTCTCCCAACGAACAAATCCATACAAATCCCCATTCTCCTTTCTCCATCACCCCCTATTCGACACACCTCCCTCCCATATAACCGCCCCAATTCCACCCACCTACCTACCCATTCTCCTCATCATATAACGCCCAGAAACCCAAGAGATGAAAACAAAATGAATCATATCACCCAGGAAGATGTAAGCGAGTTCATGAAAAGAATAGATCGTATATAAGGAATCTACAATAGACTAGACAACCATCTAATCACCATACCAATCACCAACTACAAAAACACCACCATGATAACAGCCTACAACATGCCATATGCCAGATTCCAACCCCCCTTTTCGATATCTATGAAATAAGGAAATACAAACCAAGCTTCGAAGTTTCCTACGCTTTAGAAGTCTCTGTTTAACATTCTGCACCCATAATCATGGATTTATTCTATTGCGAGATGATTATACGTACTCATCCGCAAATGCTACACCTTCCCTCCCCCATCAAAGTAGTATATATAGTAACAGCATAATAAATCCAACAACTAACCAGCTTCCTTCCCCCCTCTCCAACCCCCCCATCTACATTTTTCCATATATCCAAATATACCCACTACCAACACCACCCCCGCCCTAAAATCAAATTCCCATACCCCAAATAATTCACATCTAACATCCCATTTTAAACTCCACCCGTAATTCTCATAATTATACCCTTTTTTTTCTATTTTGCTAGCATTCATTCTTGAAGAGAAGTTTAGAGCTTTTGAAGGCCATTTCTATTTCTATCTATATTGATCTGTATATCCAAATGTATACCCCCAAAAAAAAATACACGACTATAGATATACAAATGCCTCCCTAGGTAATTACACAAATACTCAATTTCGACTTCACTCAACTCAAACTATCCGTTCAATTATACATTCCTTGATCCACTAATCTCTAGGGCTATTTTCTTACTTTTCCTTTGGCTTTTTCTCCCCCCTTCAACCCTCCCCAAACAAACCCTCCCTCCCCCATCCCAAATCCCCATTCCCAACCCCCTATCCAAAACCCATTGAACCACACCCCTTCAACATTATCCCCTCAAAAGAATTTCAAAGCCCCATCCATACCCATATCCAAATCCAAACCCAAACCCAGAAAACACATCACCATAAATGCCCACCTCGCCTCACCTCACCTCACCTCACCTCATCAATTCATCCACCCACCCAAGCAACCAAGCAACCAAGCAACCAATCAACCAACTTACCCGCTCTTCCTCCATCTCTCCATCTCTCCATCTCTCCCCCTCTCCCTTTCCCCCCTCTCCCCCTCTTCCTCCCCCCTTCCAACCCCAACCCCAACCACCAAAACACCACACTCACTCACCCACCCACAAACACACTCCACACCCTCCACCCAACCACCCATAAAAAAGACATCCAAAACCATTAATTACACCACCAACCCACCTATATAAAAGCTATAACCCCACCTCCCTCCCAAAAAGGAAAAACAAAAAAACAAAAAAACAAAAAAGCAAAAAACAAACACCAATTTCAAAGCCAAACAAAGACATTAGGAGATGCCCGCATGCATAGAGTGGATATACTTGTAATTTGACTATTTGACTATTCGCCCTGTGCCATTTACCATTTACCATTTGTTATTGAAGGATTATCGATTGCTTGGTTATACCGTACCGTGCCGTAACATACTATGCCATATCATACTATGCCATATCATCCACCCACCCATCCATTCATTTATTCATTTCATCATTGAATTCCCTGATTCATTCTACACTATGAATATCATATCCATCCATATCCTTCTTTTCAACACTTAAAGACCAACCATTTGTTGCATCCATCTAACTTTGCCACATCGAAAAGAACATGTGAAAGAATTACTGTAAAACTCATCAATTCACCATACTACTGCAGAAGCATCCATCCATAGTATTCGTTCCTCATCAAGTACCACAAACCACCCAGCAAACCACCAATCAAATAACCCAAAACCCAAGTCAAGAGCAGACAGCCAAATCCAATTTCTGAATTCCCAATAGTGAAAGAAAAAACCCCAAATCAATCCAGGTCAGTGACATATATCATGACCAATGGGCGCCAAAAGATTGCTGTTTCCTAGCAAAATGTTATCCCTATCCATGATCCGACCTTGTAGTCATTTTAATGTGTTTGCAACGCCATTCCGTTCCAGTACAAGTATCATCCCAAATGTGTATCAGATCGATCACTCATGCCTTTTTGGCTGTTGAATTTGAAGAATCAAATCCTTTAGGAATGTAATTCTTCATGATGTTCTGAAAATCAGATTCATTAACAACGGCGCCAGTCTCCGAACACTTGGCTTTCTTTTGAAGATCCTTGCAAAGGTTATCGAGATCAAAATCGCCTTCTTTGACCTTGGGGCACTTTTGTAGACGATCCCTAAATTGTTCATCATCAGCATAATTTTCATCTCCACATGAGAAGATAGGGAGCCATACCAGATGGTGTTGCAGCTAAGCATTGTGGATCTATCTTCTGCTGGAACAACCTCGTCATCTGCATTCTGCTTTTCATCAATTTGTTGGACAAGATCCTTCTTGGTAGTCATTGGACTTGGAACATTGAATGGACTGTTAAAATCGGGCATGTCAAATGCATCGGCGAAGAAACCATCATCAAGTGCAAAAGCATCATTTGAAAGAACGTTGTTTTGAGGTTCGCGATAATCACCAAAGAGTTGAGGATCAAATTGATTGTTGTTTTGTTGAGCGAACCAATCAATTCCGTTGACATCGAAAACGGCGGTTTCATTATTTCCTGAATTGATACCAGGCTCAGACATTGTACGTGGAATAGGGTTGTTGGGATTGCCGCAAGCCATATTGAGCTTCTCGCAAAAGGACAGCTCACCTGGTGCCGAGTTGATGTTGCTACATGTATTCTCTTCTCCAATGGTTGTCAAAGTACTATCAACCGCCTTGTTGTATGGCGATTGCATGTTGGTAGGTTCCGGAGAAGTGCCACATGATGAGCTAGCTCCATTGTTGGAGTGAGAGGAGGCTGATGGCGAGCTATATGAAGTATTTTGACCACCGGTTGATATGTTAGGAGAGTCAGTACTGGACATTGATCCGTTCGTAGTACCATTTCCAAACGGTTCGAGTGCACTCTTCGATGCGTTATCCATCATCTCTGGAGCGAATAGACCAGAGAAAGAGGACATATCATCGCCGCCGATTTGAGCTGAAGTCGGAGTGAAACCAATACCAAAGGTATTGCTAGCATTAGATGGATTGCGTGGGCTAGTTTGGTTCTTATCACTTGGGCTTTGCACATTTTGTGTGGTTGGAGAGATGGCCGGTACGATGCTTGAACTTCCATTGGTGACGGGAGGACCTGGAAGGCGGCCAAATCTTGGGAACTCGAATTGGAAGTTAACATCATTTGGATTGGCAGATACATTTGGGAGTCCCTTTCCTGCGAAATAGGCTGGTACGTTGCCATTTGGGCTTCGGTTCATAGCACCATTAATGGATAATCTCTTCTTGTATTCTCTTAATTCCATCGACATTCGTTCGATTTGCGCGCGCAGGATACTATTCTCATGATTGGCAGATTCGGAAGCTTTCTCTAAATCCTCAACCTTGGTCTCAAGATCCTTTAAATGTTTTTCTTTGCGTTCACGGAATGCACGTTGCGCGGCTCGATTCTGAGCCTTGCGTTTCTAATCAAAGAAATTAGAAGCTATTCAAGAATAACGACAACTCCACGAAGTACTCACAGAAGTGGGCTCTGATGTAAGAGGTTTTCTGCCTGGCTTCTTTGATGATTTATCGTCACCTTCTCTGCGTTTACCGCCACCTTCATCTTCATCACCATCATCATCGGGATGACTTCGCTTCTCATGATTCTCAGCATCACCATCGGATGAGGTTCCGGGTAAATTTCCAATCATTTGTCCTTGTGAATCATTACCAAGGTCGAAATTGAAACTATCATCACCTTCAAATTCGTAATCATAGTCGATGAAGGGACTCTCATCGAATCCGTTCAAGGTACCCGAACCCGGAGCTTGAAGCGGGGATTCATTGAATGCGGAAGTAGACATGTCTTGAAGAGCGTTACTTGATGGTGGGAGTTGTGTACTGTTATCCAGATTGTTTGAAGATTTATTTGAATTGAGAGCTGCGAAAAGTAATTCTTCTTGTCGTGGAGACAAGGTAAAGTCGGGGTTTATTGGATTATGACGACTTGTGTTGGCGGCAGCCATTGGTATGAACTCTGAACCTTATGAGTGATTGATTTGTGATACTGACGTAGATAGAATGTAACCAGATTTCTTTGTACGAGTAGAGTAAGTAGGTGAAGTAGGTGAATGTAAGTAATGCTTTGAAGAAGAACAAATAATCTTACATTCCCTAGATTAATTCAATTCCGATAAGAAGAACAGTCGAGGAAAAGATGGTCAATCAGTCAATCAGTCAATCGGTCAATCGGTCAATCAATCAATCGGTTAAGCTTGAAATCAGATGTGAAGATTATCAACAGCGTGTTGTGTTTTTGTTTGTATATTGAAGTGGGATGGATTGGATTTAATGGTGGTAGTCGGAATAAAAGTTCCAATGGATTGACCTCTTGTATCGTAAGCTTATGCAGGGCAAATCGATCCCACCGTGACGGATAAAGAGAGGGTCCGGATAGCTTGGAGACGGGGAGAAGGAAAAAGCAACGAAGAGGGGAAAAGTGGAGGGAAGAGGAAGAGGAAGAGGAAGAGGAGGAGGAGCAGGAGGAAGGATGATGAAGAAATGAAAAAAGATGGAAAGCCTTGAATTCCTGGCGTTAAATTGATGATGGTGGATAGATATTACAAGCAAGAAAGATGTGAATGTGGATGTGGATGTGGATGTGTAGGTGTGTGTGTGTGTGTGTGTGTGTGTGTTTGTGTGTGTGTATATATGTGTATATGTGTATATGTATATGTATATGTATATGTAGGTAGATATGTAAAGTGAGTGAGTGGTGAGTAATCAAGTAATCACCGTGGAAGTGAGTACAAGGTGAGTGCGTGAATGTATCTTCCTATGGTGAGATCTGATCTCTCCTCTGCTGTCCGTAGTCGTCCTGTACGAAGGATGTACCGGTGGTTCGGAATAATTCTCTTCCCGCTAATGAATGAATGGATGGATGAACAGACGCAATCAAAGTGCTCTCGATACCTACGTACTGTACTCCGTATGCCTCGTAGAAGATAGAACACAGACCCTTTTCCTTTTTTCCCTTTTTTCTATCGAATGATTCTTCGACATTCCAATAAGAGGGGCACGCAAGTGGGCCTATTCAATGCGATTTTTGGGTCCTTTTGATTTCTCAGCAATCATTTGGGAAACTCCGCTAAGTCCATAAAGGGTACTAGTCACTTTCCAAGGTCAGCTATATTATATGACTGATGCTCAAAAGGGAATAGTTGCTTAGGTAAGATTGTATAATACATCTGGTCGTCTTTCCCTGCTCCGTACATACACATACATATATACGGACATACCAGGTTGATACATCCTCAGGTACTCAGTACCTCCTCCTAGATGGTTTAAAAGGCTACCCACCTACTTGCTGTTATTCAGGTTATTCATGTTATTCATATTATCCATATTATCCATATTATTCATATTATTCATACCACATATCGATCATAATCATCAGTCTATATATAAAGAATCCAACCAATCCAATCTCTCAACCACAATACAGATAACCACATGGAAGGAATATACAGCTGCAGTAATACTTCGAAAAGACAAGCAAGCAAGCAAGCAAGCAATAGAAGAAGTATGAGTCAACCGGCACAAATGACGCAAGCAGTAAGTAAGATGATCCTCTTATAGGCGTGTGTTCAGGATCCTCCATGTTATCTATGATCTAGTCTTCCAATACTTGATAGGTAGTAGATATCATGGCCATGTATTTGATGTAATTGGTGCGGGTGATGTACTTGATATGATTGATATGTCCGATGCATTGAAGCTTTAATCTGGCTTCAGCTACTAGTACCTAGTACCTATAGGTATCGAAATTATCATCCAAGTCAAGATTCTATCATCCCAAATTTAAATACACTATATACAGAGTAAGAAGCAGATGCGTGAATGATGTTACCGGCTGGAGCCGAACCGAGGTAAGCCTTACACGGGTAGGTCAACGGGTACCTTGTTATTAGTCCACGGGTAGTTGTATACTTCCCGAAACCATTATGCATTTTGCAACCGGCCATTGCCCTATTCACTATCATTTGTTCATTGCCTTGTTACCCTATCATATCACGAAATAGCACCTAGGTACCTAGCTAAACTAGAAGAAACACATGACTCTGTGGCTGGTGTATTGTTTCAGCCACCCCTCGAGGCTTGAAAGCGGGATACCTCTTGTCGGATGACATGCGAGGTTCCGCTCTGCTTGCAGATCAATCACAACGGACTATCGCTCCACTCGTAAACCATTTCGACAAACTCCCCTTAAACCTATATCCTTCTTGCAAACATGGACCTCGCATACGATCACATTCAAGAAGAAGCTCTCCAACCCGACCAAAACAAGGAGAAAACTGCACAACCTGCCCCAACTCTCAATGCCGATTTTCAAGAAGCGTATAAAGCTATCTCTTCCAGTCCTTGGGGTGCGAAACTAGGTGGATTCTTTGGAAGTGTGGTGAAACAGGTAAGAGATGGAAAGGCCTGCCAGATACATGAGTTTGACTGAGCAAATCTGTTTGATCTACAGGGCGAGAATGTTTATAAAGAGGCTCAACAGGAGTTTAATACTGTTAGTGAGGAGGCTACAAAAGGGTTTACGGACTTGAGATCTTCGATCATTAGTCGCACGCGAGGAATCACAATCACACAAGCTCAGGAAGATGGGAAAGCAACCGAGGGACCTGCCAGTCAAGAGGGAGAATCGACTTCGAAACAGATATCAACCGATGAGGCGCAGAAGGAATCAGAAGGTGTGTTGGCCAGATTAAAATCTGAGGCTTCCAAGAGGTTGGTAGAGATTCAAAAAGCAGAGGATGCAGCAGATGAAGCTCTCCTAAAGTTTGGAACCAATATTCGAAATTTCTTGAAAGATGCCGTGAGCATTGCACCACCCACGTCCAATGCAGAAGGACAAGCCAACGCCGTTTTATTCGAGAGTAAAGATTCTCAGGGGAAGAGGGTTATTCATACGACCCGATTTGATGCTCAGCTTCACGTTATTCATTCCACTCTTGATAGCTTTACCACGGACCCCATCAGCGAGGAATACGAACCATGGACTAAGAATTTCAATGTAGAGAAAAAGACTGATGATATCAGTAAGGATTTGGAAAAATATGAAGAATTGAGAAGTTCAATGGAGAAATTGGTACCAGATCAAGTCAAATATGAGGATTTCTTCAAAAGATACTATTTCCTCCGACACAGTATCGAAACTGCCGAAGCCAAGAGGAGAGATCTACTCAAAGGTACGTCCCATAATTCTACCCAGAAACCACTTATTAATAATGATAAACAGGCGCCGCAGCAACCGAACAAGAAGAAGAAGTGAAATGGGCCTCCGACTCAGAAGACGACTCAGAAGAAGAATCCTCCGACTCGGACTCCTCCTCAGACATCAAACCGACCAAAGCAGCCACAATCGTCCGACCCACCTCTGCAGAATCCTCCACCACCCTCCAACCCGCAACGCAAGTAAAAGAAAAAACCCCCGCAATCCCAACATCCACGCTCAAGCCCGCCGAGCCCCGGAAATCTAACGATGAAAAATCCCAGGCTGATAGCGATGCTAGCTATGATGTTATTGGTGCGGCGTCGGGAGTTCCGAGTCGCGCTCCTAATAGTCCGAAGGAGAAGGGAAAGGAAACGCCAAAGGAGCAGAACGCAGCGGGAAAGAAAGATGAAGAGAGTGAGGAGGAGGATGATAGCGAGGAGGAGGATTGGGAATAAATAAATGAATGAATATTGATTGATTGATTGATTAATTGATCCGGTGTTGTGAGCGGAATGAATTTACTTACCTAGGTATGATGAGATGGCGTTTGGGAAACTTTTGATTTGTGGAGTTGGGCATGGATCGATTGGATGTTTTTCGTTTTTTTTTGCCTTGGTGTGTTGGTGTGTTGTGTTGTTGAGCGGTTGCGGTTGCGGTTGCGGTTGCGGTTGCGGTTGCGCTGTGAGAGGGGAGGGGGGGAAAGGGGAGGGGGTTTAAGAGTTGGGAATTGGTTTTTGGTGTGCTGTGTGTGTGTGTGTGTGTGTTGGGGATGTTGATATTAATGATATTCATTCTTCAGTCTTGATTCTTCGTTGTTCGTTGTTCGTTGTCCATTCTTTGTGTAAATCATATCGTCGTCGTCGTCGTCCTGGTCCTGGTCTTGGTCTTGGTCTTCGTTTGTTTGCTGGTCTAGCTGTTTGTTTGTCTACCGGTCTACAGGTTTATCGGTCTACTTACCTGAGGTTAAACGTAAAATTGGTATTTCTATTTGTTTATATTTTTTTTTGGGGGGGGGAGGGGGGAGTTATTGGGTTCGTTGGGTTTTGGGGGGGTTTGGGGTTGTTGGAGTTTGAGATTAGGTAGATTGGGTGGGTTATGTAGGTTGGGGTTGTTGGATAAGTTGAAGTTGTTAGATTAGGTAGGTAGGTTGGGTTCGTTGGGTTTGTGTATGGAAAGGGGGGATGGAGAATGGGGGATTGTTGTTTGTTGTTGGTGGGTTTGGGGGAGGGGGGAGGGGGAAAGAGGAGCGGAAGAAGGGGGGGGGGGGGCATTGGATGGATTAAGGGGAATGTAGGTTGTAGGTTGCTTGTAGGTAGAATGGGGAATTAAAAAATAAGGAAATGGGAAAGAGGGGGGATAAGGAAAGTATGTGGGGATGTTTATGGTGGGTGGGTGGCTAGGTAGGTTTATGGGTGTTTGGGTGTATGGGGTTGAGAGGGGTTGAGAGGGGGGTGAGGGGGGATGAGGGGGGTGGTGGATTTATGTTATTGTAAGGGTGACTACAGAGTTAGGGTTTAATTGAAGTGTTTACAGTTATGATGAGGGATTGCTTTGGGTGTTTTGGGAATTTGGGTTGGATATGGATATTGGGGTATGGATTGATGTTTTTTCTTTTTCAGGGGTTGAAGCGAGGATCTTTTCTCGAAGTTGTTGTTCTGTGGTAATGCTGGATGGTAGAATTATCTATTTCTATGACTACGCCTCTTTCTTCTTGATGGCTTTCGTGAACCCATCCATGATCATTTGCGTATGGTGCGATTGATTCCTACCGTTTGTGGTAGATGCCGGGTTCATCTTCATTCCTCATTCTGGATCGTCGCGCACCATACCCCTTCTATTATAATCTTCAAATGCAATTCCTCTATTGGGCATCGCATCTCCCTCCCTTCATCTCCTCTTCTTCACAACCTTCGTAAACCCATCCTCATCCACCTCCGGCACAACCGGTTCCTTGACCCTCACCAACTGCGGCGCCTCATCCATATCCACATCCCCATCCCCATCCTCCTCCTCATCCCCACTCTCCTCATCCCCATCCGTATCCTCCTGATCCTCTCCCTTACTAAACCCCTTCAGCCCATCCTCCTTCCCCCCCTTCTCCGCCCACCTCTTCTCCAACCTAAAACACAAACTCTTCTCCTCCCCCCAAACCCCCCTCTCGCATTCCCCTCGACACTTAACAATGCCCGCCGCCACCTCCGCCGCGCTGCCGTCGTCGACCACCACTTCAAACTCGTCTTCCATCACCTGCAACAGTAGCTCTTCAATCCACTCGGCGTCCACGTCGTGGTTTTCCGGCTCCGATAGTAGGTCGATGAGCGTTCCGGCGAACCATTCGCGCTTGGAGGAGGAGGTTGGACCGCCCCAAGAGGAGGTTACGGCGAGGGTGAGCGAGGGCCAGAGGAAGAGGGAGAGGGTTATGCTGCGGTGGAAGTGGTGGAGTCGGAGTTCTGGGGTGGTTAGTGGGTTTGTTGGTTGGGGTTGGGGTTGAGAGGCGGGAGATGGGAGATGGGAGATGGGAGATGGGAGATGGAGATGGGGAGGAGAGTTGAATGGTGGGAGGGAGGGGAGAGTATGAGGTTGGTAGTTGAAACTTACCAGGTGAGTATACACCATTTCCTCCATTTGATTGTGTAGAAGCCATACTGTATTATTTCCACACTTGTTTTTTACCGTCGCTTTTCTCTCTTTCTCTTCTCTTCTCTTCTCTTTTCTTCTCCTATGGTTTTCCTCTCTCGATCCTTGAGCAATAGTAAACTTGAGTGGTCTCCCAATGAAATACAATGGCGGGGTATATTGTCCGTCCTTCAAATTCCCATTCAAATATTCAACCGTAAATATAAATCTTTAATTTTTATAATTTTTATCCTCAGCATAAAACTAAAACTTCCTCTTCTAACCTGACTTGTCTAAATCCATGTAAATCCGCGCTAAACCTTAAATTTATGCACCCAAAGGGTCAGATCATCCAATCTATCCACTTAAACTGATTTACAATAAATTAATCATCTCCACTCCTCATCCTTCGTCAGCGCGTGGATAATTGGATAATTGAAGAAAGAAAAGCCGTGGATGCATATGGCTGACGCCTATGACGTTCATACTTCCAGGAGTACTGAGTAGATCCAAACTTATACTTGCGTATGCAGAAGGAGCGTGCGATAAGACGGCTGGGTCTGTAATTTGGCTAGAGGTGCTAGGCAGGTAGGTTCACTTGGTGGCAGGTTGGGTTTTCATCTTCATGTTATCTTGCAAAGGTGGTCGCTTCATATTATTCTTGATCAATTATTGATTAATTGTCTCTCATTTTTCTGGTTCCAGTTTTCTATCCTTTTGTTTGTTTGGGGGGTGGCTTGTTCAGCGAGGCCAGAGGTAAAGGGTAGAAGAAAGAAAGAAAGAAAGAAAGAAAGAAAGAGAATAGGGGTCAATAGAACAGAGGGCATTGTTCGTCTTCGTTAATGTTTATTTTGGTTGTTGGGGAGTTTTGAGAGTGCGTTTCTATATTCACGTACACGTACACTTACGACTATTTGGATCGCGCCGAGGTGGGATTGTGCAATCGCAACGGCGGCGGAGAAGGTATTGTGAGTTTGGGATTGAGAGCGTGGAGCTGAAGGTTTGAATTGCGACTGGATTTGAGGATTCTGGTACGGACGGGCATTTACAAAAGAAGTACAAGTTGGAACTTGGTTCGACTCGAAACTCCACACTACAATCCAAGATATCAAATTACGGGCTCGCACACTCTCGCAAACATGGTGCTTAATACAGCCTCAGTCGGAGCAGCAGTTGCTCCTGTGGTATTTCAAACATTCATCACTCATGTACTTTTTACTCTCTCCATACCTACCCGGCTTTCCAACTAATTGTTTGGCAGTACTTTCAACGCGGGCCTCGCAGAGAAAAACCTACGGCACATATCTCTTACGATGAGGGTCTGAACTTGATTCGCAAGTTCCTTGTCTATGCATCGCATCACACAGTCGAAGATATTCAAAGCTTTACCTCGCAATGGGTACCTCATCCTCCTTATGTGAAGGTGGATCAAGAAAGCATCCCTGAAAAATATCTAAAAGAAGCGGCCACATATTTGGTACATCAGTTGGCAATGTATGGGGGGACTGAGAGAGTGGGAGGAGAAAAATGGTGGCAATGGAGACGTTCGGGTAGTGATCTCAAGGCTGAATGGATTGAGACAAGGGCAGATTACCAAGAGAGGACTCAAAAAGGAGGAGAGAGTAAGAGGGTTATGTTATATGTTCATGGAGGAGCATACTTCTTTGGGAGTACGGATGAACACAGGTACCAGATGCAAAGACATGCCAGAAAATTAAAGGCCAGAGTTTTTGCACCTCGATATCGTTTGGCGCCCCAATTCCCATTTCCATGCGGTATCTATGATTGCTTAGCTGCATACTTATATCTTCTTTCGGTTCAGGATCCAACAACTATTGTTTTGGCAGGAGATTCTGCGGGTGGAGGGATGGTATTGAGCATGCTAGTAATCATGCGCGATAGAGGAATTCCTTTACCTGCTGGAGCTATTCTCATTTCACCATGGGTTGATCTAACTCATTCTTTCCCCAGTGTTGCCGAGGATAATCCTTTAGATTATATACCAGCACATGGGTTTCACCAACGACCATCTCCAGCGTGGCCACCTCCAAATGCAGATGACATACGAGCTATAGAGGAAGGACTTGTTCATGATTCGGCAAAACATAAACACAGTACCTCATCTCGACAAACTGAAACAGACGCTGTGCAAGGATTTCATGTTGATAATCACCCTTCGTCAGGAATACATGATGATGATTCAGGACCACAAGTCAATACGATTCCTGGATCTGGTCGCGACCTTTCCATCATGATTGATGGAGAACTGGTTGTCATAAAGGATCAAATCCAAATGTATGCGACAAATCAGTTGATATCTCACCCCTTAGTCTCTCCAGTTCTTCAACCATCACTTGGTGGTCTCCCACCATTACTCGTTCTTACAGGCGGTGGTGAAATGTTACGAGATGAACAAATATACGTTGCCCATAAAGCGGCCAATCCAACTCAATACCCACCAGGAGATGCATTCCTTGATATGTATCCTCAAGATAATTCTCCTCGAAGTGCCGTCAACAAGTGGAAACCAACGGATGTACAGTTACAGGTTTGGGACGATCTGTGTCATGTTACACCAACGTTGAGTTTCACTCGTCCAGCCAAGTTTATGTATCGGTCGATAGCACAATTTGGAGCTTGGGCATTAGCTAGAGCTCAGGAGACGGAAATTGAAATTTTGGATGACGATGATGTTTCGATCATTTCGAGATCTTCAGAGTCGGGTGAGGATAAGGTAGATCATCCTTTTTTCTTACCATGCTTTAGAATACTTAAACTAACCAAAACTAGAAAAGCACTTCTGATTCTACAGAACAAGTCACAGAACAAGTAGGCAAAGCAGGTGATCCTCTTCCACCTTTTAAAAACCACATGATACGTCAACGCATTGATCGACATGGAAGAATCTTTCCCCTCGCACCAGCCTCTGAACTACGGGCTTGCACCATGTCCCCTGATGAAATTGGCGTCATCAAACCAGGGCCAGTAAAGAAATGGATGGCCACTAAGAAGGTCTGGGATACAAAATATTCCTCCCAAAAGCGAAAAGTTCAAAGGCAGAGAGCAAAGGAATTGGCAAAAGGATACGAAAAGATCGGAACTGAAGTACCACCTCCCAGTGCATTGGCTGGACGCAGGATTGCCGGTATTGAAATTGAGAGGGAGAAACAAACCAAAAAGAGTTGGGGAATGTCAATGTGGAGCGGATGGGGTAGTAAGCATGATGAACTTACAATGAATCGCGAAGCCAAAGCAGATAAAGCAGGTCAAAAGGTTGAAACTACGACAGCAAGTGCAGAAGATGGAGCTGGGGCCAGGGACCTGAATGATAAACACGCTGATGGCAGAGGAACGACGGATGATGAAAATTCTGATGAACTCATGGGATACTCAACTCTTCCTACAATCGCAGCTCCATCGATGGAAGAGAACTTTCAGAATGACACGGATAGTGCGACTGCTAAAAGTCAACTGCCTGTCGATGATCCTTTGGCGCCAGGATCTTTCGCCTCTGCGGTGAATGAAGGAGCATTGAATATTCCAGAAATACTCATCAGAATTCCGACAATTGAGAGGGAGAATGAGGAGGGAGTTGTAAAATATAATAGCAAGGGGGAGGAAATGAGGAGACCTACAGCCGGGGGCATAGCTTTCCCATTTGCAATGGCTATGGGTGGAGAGGGGGTAGATGGCGTTATGCAATATGGTGTTAGAGAGAGGAATGCGATTATAGGCGCTGCTGGGAGAGAGGCTAGTGCTAGTATGGAATCGCTTGTGAGTGTGAGGAGTGCGCTTCCTGATGGGTATGAGTGGTATTATGATGATAAAGAGGGTTACGTACAAGTGAAAAAGGAAGAGGTGGAGGGAAAAGGAAAAGGAAAAGGAAAAGGAAAGGAGAATCAGCATTTGGATCTGAGCGGTAATGGTGCTGAAGGTTCAGCTGTAGACAGTGCGAGTGAGGGATTGAGCGAAAATGAAGGACAAGGAGGGTTGAGGGTGCTTGGCCAAGTTAATAGAATTGTGGATGGGAAGGGAAATGAATTCGATACAGAGGTTGATACCGATACAGACGTTCAGACTGATCTGAAAAGTGTGAGTCCAAGTCTTTCGGCTGTGGGTGTTCAATCGCGTCCGCCAGCTGAGAGGTTCTACACTGCGCAGGAGCTGCCGTAGTACATTTGGGATGGTAATGGTATAGTATACTTAATGGATGGATAGGTATGGAGGAATGGAATTTTGAGGATTCATTGCATCAGCGTTGGCATTGTGAGGGAAGCGTCATTAGGCTGGGTACTTATATCAGTATCATAGTGCGGCATATACCAAATAGCGATAGAGCGGCGAATACCAAATAGAGAGTTACTTGTTTTTGAAGCATTGTTCCCAGGTTCTTTAATGGGCATTGAAAGTTTATCGAATCGTATGATTTGATGGTTGGGGAAAGGGAATATCGGGTCCAATAGGAGGTAATGCAATTATATATGAATGAAATAAGAAGATATCAATAACAGGAACCCAAGGGTAGAGAACCAAAAATTTGCAAGGAAAAAGAGATATACTTTGTGTCTCTTTGAACTTTGGACGAGGGGGGAAATTTCTCGCGAGCCCTTTCTCTTGGATTTGGGGTCTTTAATCGGTGATCTACGCTCTTTATTGGTTGTGCATGCATGTTCGGGTGATGTTGTATTGTGTTTTTCCTGCGCTCGAAAATGTGTCTTTCTCTTGAGTTTCTTCTCTTCTCTTGCTATTTAACCAAACTGCTTTTAGCTGCCAGCTTTTAGCTTTCCGGAAATCTTGTCATGTAAAGTTCATTTAATTCTTTTTTTTCCTCTTTTTTTTTTCGAGTTCGGTAAGGATCGTGGAAGTATGTATATCTGATGTTTGGGGTTTGAGGTTTGAGGTTTGAGGTTTGGAGTTTGGAGTTTGGAGTATGTAGATAGCGTTTATATGTCACGCTGCGCTATGCTATGCTACGCCGCTAATTAATTATTTACCCCTTTTTTTAACCTAACCTGTATTTGTATGCAGGTGGATGCGTGCATGCATGGGTATCTGCCGATGTGATTGGTAGCTATGGTATGGCATGGGTCGGTGCGCATGCTGTCACGGGTGTGGTGTGTGTAGAGTGAGTGTGTGAGTTTGTCTGCGGTACCGTTATGTTGTTTTTTTGTATGTACGTATATCTATGTGTATGTAGGTATATGAAGAGACGAAAAGAAAAGCGTACGGTTTCAAGTAACCTCACGTCTTGACATTTAATTATGATTCTAATCACCGCACGCACGTGGGGATCCGAAACTCGTCAATATTTCTACATGGACGCAAGGTTCTAGGTTGTTCTTGGCGATCGCTGGGAACTGGACCTGGGGCTGGCCCTGGAGCTGGAGACCCTGATTTTTATTTTGGATGGGCAAAATGTCTTCCGTACTGCGGTTTTGGCCGTGGATCCCAGGCTTGTTGGTTGGTATCCCTGGCGGGGTGGGTTGAAGGTTGGAGGTTGGAGGTTGGAGGTTGAAGGTTGAGGAATGGAGTGGACTTTGGTTTGGTCATCTGGTGTATGTTATGTATATTGTATATTGTATATTGAATGATACAGTAGTAGGACGCCATGTTGTGTGATCTTTTTATGGTGGATGTGTGGTGTGGTGACCTTTTGGGACGTGCTAGACGTGCCAGGACACAAGTCCAACTGTACATGTGTTGTGCTGACAAAGGGTCGTATCATCATTAACTTTTACCAAAAATGATTGTTATGTCTGAAATTTATTGTTAAATGTAGCTTTTGTGTTCTGTTTTTGATATTCATTCCATTTTAAATTGGAATTGTAAACAACTTCTTTTTTCCATTTAGATAAACTTTGTTATTCATGCCAAGTCTTTTTGTATACTACGATCCTACGACCGGGATACGTTGCAAGTTGAACTTTCGTCCTAGATTGTCCCAAATGGTCACCATGAGACGGATTAAGGTTATTTTCTTCCATGGGACTGGGTTATTCTTCTTTCGTTTCTGCCTGTTCGTTGTTTGCTTGGCGTACCAACTTAATGTGGCAGGTCGTCAACGTTATCACTCTCCCAACTTCCTGGGAACCGGGCTTGGTATTTGGGATTTTAACTTGCAGACATGCAGTCGGTTATTACCGTCTGTCTTTAGTCGTTGGAATTGCTGAATTCGTGAACGTCGGGCTTGGTGTTTCGGCACTTGGACGCTAGTTTCTCGTCGTGTTGTTTTGTTATCTCGTGCTAGTGTGTCATTTACTTATCAATTTTCCTGGATTCGGGCATTTCTATTGCGAGATGTCCTCTTCGCGTATGGAGATGTTTCTTGAAAGAGAAGGTTAGATCTTGTATACTTGTATAGCCAAGCTAGCCAAGGTTGTCAAGTGGCATAACATCGTCTAGAACTTCCATTCACATACCTGTTTGAGAATGATTAGATGTGAGGGGGACTATGAGGGGAATACTGGAGTGGGAGCTGAGACCTCGATGCATCTATAAATCTAAGCATGATGGGCCCCTCCAAATATCCAGGTCCCTCGATTGCTCCTGAACCGCCGTCATGAAATTCACATACTTGTACTATGTTGTGGGTCTTGCTCCCATTTTTTCCCAAGCATGTCTCCTTCCCGAGGAACGAGAGGGAAAACCACGCATTGCCCGTCGTCAAACTAATAACGGCATTGCCATCGGAACTGGCGATCGTTACAACGCGGGAACCATTGCACCACGAGGTGTAGGAACTCAAACTACGACTGTAACCACTCTTATGAACGTCAAAGAGATCGCCAGCGCTATCAAGGGTCTCGCAAGCGTTTATGGTATTCCTACTTTTGACACACCTTACAAGACTTATAATGGTGCCTCTATTACTGGTGGCAAGGTTGGAGGTAATGGCGCATGCAATGATGCTTTCCGCGTATACTTTAATGGAGGTATTCATGCGCGAGAGCGCGGTTCTCCAGACGGCTTGTTGTATTTCATTGGAGATCTCTTGTATGCGCAGAAGAACGGCGTGGGGTTGAAGTACGGTTCGAAGTCTTACACCAATGCGCAGGTGAAGACAGCACTCTCCACCGGCATTGTCTTCATCCCTCTGAGCAACCCTGATGGCGTGGCTTATGACCAGTCTACCAATAGCTGCTGGCGCAAGAACCGAAACCCAAAGTCCGGAACTGGAACCAACGCTGGTGTCGATTTGAACCGCAACTTTGACTTCTTATGGGATTTGAAAAAGTTTGCGCCAAGTGCTCGCAATGATGTTGCATCTGCTGACCCTGCATCCATTGTCTTCCACGGTACATCATCACCTCTCAACCCCCACTTTACATCAAATATTGACTGACCTCTTCCATAGGCACCGCTCCTTTCTCCGAGCCCGAAACCCAAAGCGTCAAATGGATCATGGACACCTATTCCAAAGTCCGCTGGTTCGTCGACCTCCACGCATACGCCGGAGACATCCTCTACTCCTGGGGAAGCGACACAAACCAAGTCTCCTACCCCTACATGAACTTCCTCAACTCATCCTACGACGCGGTCCGCGGAATCGTAAATGATACCCCTGGTTCCGGCTCCGCTTACGGCGAATACACACCCAACGCCGAATTCACCACCAACAAAGCCGCCGCGACCAAAATGAGTGCTGGGATGAGTGCTGCGGCCGGTCGCAAATATAGCGCTATCCCTGCGGCGGAATTGTATCCTACCAGTGGGGCGAGCGATGATTATTCCTACTCGAGACATTTTGCCGATCCGTCGAAGAATCTCATTCATGGGTACACGATCGAGTTTGGGTTTGGAAATGATGATGCTTCGTGTCCGTTTTATCCCTCGCAGTCGCAGCATAATATCAATTTGCAGGAGATTGGGGCGGCGTATATGGAATTGCTTTTGGCGGCGGTTAGCTTGGGATTGGGGGATGCGACGACTTGTTAGGGGTGATGCATCGGTGGGGGTGGATGTAATGAGTTGGGGATGAGGAGGATGAGGATCTTTGGGTTATGTCTGAGTAAGATTCTGGAATGAAATTCGGAGCAGCGATTTGGATGGTTGGGACAACAAGTACATATCTATTTAGTCTCGCTGATGAATCATTTTCATTTCCATTCATTCGCTCAATTCATTCGGTTCTTGCCTGTCTACCACGATCATCCCATCCCTCGAACTTTAATCTTTAAATCTCAAGGTCTTCCCTGCCTGCATACCCGAACGAATCCTGAGCCTCAGAATAATCATCTGTGAGGATAGTCTGGGTATCTGCTAATATACATTTCAAGATACACCAGAAGTTATACCTACATGCACACCCATACTCTTCGGTAGCCCATACTCTTCGGTACATCCACCAACTCTCGCATCTATATGTAAGCTTCTTTGATGACTGTCAGTTAACCATCTCTCATATTTGGTTTACAAGAACTTGTGAGGGAGTTTGTAAAACTTGTTGATTGGAGGGTGTGTGTGTGTGAATAGTTTCCTTGTGAGGATTTATTTCGGGCTTCTGTGTGGAGTTGGAGATGGTGAGGTAGTTTGGTCAAGTTCTATTAGGTAGGCAGGAAATAGGTTATTGTAGTTTGGATGGTGGTGGATGATAGATGATATGGATATACGGTTTCTTTTTTCCCTTTTGTTGGTTGTGTTTCTTGTGGGTTTATTTGGATTGAAGTGGATTTCGAGTTTAGCGGCTGAGGGTTTTGTTGCGAGTAATGAGTGGATAACTATAGACTATTTTTAAGAAGGTGATGGATTGGTTTGAGGGATTGAAAGTTTGATGCGCTATGGATATCTGGTTCTAGCAATAGTTTTCTATTCGAACTTCAATGCGTCTATGGCAGGCAGAAATCTAGTTCTTTTGACGGATGTTCTGATGATGAGGTTTGGGGGAATGATGAAAGGGAGGATTATAACACGAAATGTGAAGAACAGATCAGTACTTTGGCTTTTATTCTTCTTTTCTACGTCTTGTGATAGGTGGATCAAGGGATTCAACAGTTTGCCTTCTATAAGTTCGCCCAATCACGTTCTTCGCTTTTACCTAATCTACGTGTAGAGAATTGGGTATGAAAAGCTAGAAGTTATGGAGATGCATTTTAGTAGTTTGAGGGTAGCAGGAACTTACATTCGTGATTACGGTGCCATGGGGGTGTTTTATATAGCACGTTTGGTAAGAAATACGTAGAGAAAAGGATTTGGGATTCTGTGAGCTTGATGATAGGCTGAATAGGAAGATCCCAATCACTAGCGTGTTTTCCCGCCGAAACGTCTTTACCGTAGTCCCATCGAACTAATATTCAAATTGACAGGTAAGGGGTCAAGGTGACGGGACATTCACGTGTATATGGTAGTTTATAGCTTTAGTTTGATATCGCGAGAAGTGGCTCAGTATTTCGGAACCATTGTTATAGTTAGTCTATGAGACTAGTGACATTTTTGACTAATTCGCCAAATCCAACTTCTGAATAGACGTTAAATTATCAAAACTACGAAATGAGAACAGAAGAGAGGAGAAACTTTGCATATCTCATGTGGGATCCTCATGTGAAACTACATGTTAGACAGGTGCTAGTGCTATAGGCCTCTCAAACGGTTATTTAGTTGCGTGCTTCTATCCTCTAGGACCCCAACTACTTGTGTGCTTTGAGCGATGGAGCTTAATTCCTCTTACTGGAATGGAAAGGCGTCTTCTCTTCCTTGCCATGGTGAGAGTTTGCAAGCTGTGTTGTGGATAGTAGTTTATTAGTAGATCATATGGACAAATACTTGGAAGTCATGAATTAGAGCTGGCGAGTTGGGAAGGAGCAAGAAGACTAGGGAATGTCGCATGGATCGCTTTATCCATAGTCACTAGATTATATGGGAAGAGGTTTGAGCAAGTTGTAATACTGTAATGGAATAGATTTCAGTTAGCTTGTTAAGCTCCAAAAAAGATTTGAGATTCATCTTTGTGGTGCATGGCATCTTCTGCTATTCTTCTCTTGGTCCAAGTCGTATGACTGTTTAGTATGATCAAGACAAAGCCTGAGAATAAGTATATGAGCTAAGGGAATGCAAGTGGCTCATTCAATGGTTCATGGACCAATAGAAATTGAGAAGCTGCGTGGTGACAATATTGATAATATACTCAAAATAATACCTAGGCGTTCCCATGGTCGTCTTGAACACTCGAATAGTATTATCAAGTCATCTAGCTTAGATTATGCTTAAGCTTAATCCAATCTAGAAGTTTTAGATCCAGATACTGTAAAGTGAAAGATGATATTAATCATTGTTTACTCAGGCATCCTGCAGATACCATACACTATACACATCATGCTATCTGACCAATTTTCAACCTGAATCTGTAGATCAAGTACAATATTAGCCCTTTGATTGATGAATAATCGTTAAAAATGAATCTGGGGCTATCTAGATGAGAATAGCGCGACACTAAGACCCATACCAGTGAAGGTATCACAACATACAAGCACCAGGCTAATCCAACTGTCTAAACACAAGACTGGAATTGGAATTTGTATTTGAAATGAAGCCAGACATACTGGATCACACTCAGGTAGAATCTAGTGTATCGAAAAGCATAAATATCCCCTCATCTGCTGTTCTGGGTTTCTTTTTTTCTCTTCTTTGTTTTCTCCACATTCTTCTTCTTCCCTTTTTCTTCACTTCTTTTCTAAAATATCAAACATCGACGACATCAACAACAACATCACATCAACAATATACATTACATCAACAACATACATTGCATCAACAACATCAACATCAACAACATCAACGATATCGAAGCCAGCTTATGGCTTCACGGAGCCTTTAAAGACTGATAAGTCAATTCTCTCTTCGTTCACTGCTAATTTGTGTTTTTTACAGGGTGGCTAGCCTTGATCACACGTCCTCGTTGCGTGCTAGCTGGGAACCATCAAATGAGGAGCTAAGTGATCTACCAGTACCACCTCTCTCACGAGAGATCTCTCTTTGGGTAAAACCTTGGGGGAATTGGGAGAAGCGAAAGAAAGCCCGACCTGTGAAACCAGATCGTCAATTGGCCTGTCTTACAAGTGTGAGATCTGCCTTTAGATCATTCCGAAGAAGCGAAAGAAAGTCGGACTAGAGTTGAGCTCTGTGTTTGTTTTGATAGAGATTAAATTTGAGTAAGGTGGAAAGTTGTTTATCCATGTTGCAAATCTTGCTGACTTATCATCTTTTCTCCTGATCGTTTACTCTTGGATTCTATCTTGGAAGGGATTTCGTGTTGCGATGTCGAAAGAAGCGAGGGAAATTCTGGGATCTGTATATTGTTCAATTTCCATCTTGTAGTCATTCATTGTAAAACTAGTTAGAATACCAACTCTCTATAATTTTTAGTAATCTTCCTTCAAAATCACACTTACTGTTTCCAACTGTGACTACCTTTGTCATCCATCAACAATACACCTTACTGTCTTCTAGTCATCAGTTTGAGCCTTCAAAAGCCTCGCAGTTATATGATCAACCTCTGGGGAATTGGAAAAAGTGAGAGAGCCCATTACAATTTACATGTCAGGTATTCTATTACATCTTCCATTTTTGATATTCCCCTTAATACTAGGGCTTTTCACATATTCTGATTACTATCTAATTGCTTGTCACCTATTCCATCCCCCTCAAATGTAAGAGTTCTGGAACTTTCTTGTCGCACCCCTAAGCGAGCTTGCCCCACCTCTTCGAATTTCTACCCCCTATTATAAATAATTTATCATTAATCCAATTCATATTATATTTCAATTTAAATTTCGAAATAATAATAGTATTTAATAATGAAGATAATAATGATAAGTTAAATCAAAATTGAAGTATTTTTCAATATATTAGAATTATTTAAGTATATGATAATAAAAAATTCTGAAATTAGATTGAAAAATATATAAGAATACCTAAAAGCTTTATACAAAATATATTTAAATTATAATCTATATAAAAAATATATAAAAAAAAGTTTATAAATCTTTTATAATATTAACGGCTAAGATATATCGAATTATATATACCTTAATAAAGAATTGAAATAAATGAAAAATGATTTTTGAATAATTAAAGTATATATTAAACATTAAAACTTCAATATATACAATTCGAAAAAAGCTTCGCTAATATAATTATAAAAGATATATAGTATACTCTAAACCTTTTATTTTTCGAATATAAGCAAAAAAGAAGTTGGATTTCGTTTTATTATATAGATAATAAAGAATTAATGATACTGTTATTGATAGGGAAGAAAATGAAAATTGAAGAAAGATTATATAATCCAATAAATCGATTTTTGAGTTAAAAAGAAAATGAAAGAATTTAAATTACAAAAAAAGTAAATAAAAAAGATATTTTTATTATATTAAATTAATATATTGTTTTAAAAGGGTATTGATTATAATTTAGAGTATTATTAATTGAAACTATAAATCTTTATTAATTATTCTAAAAAAAATAAAGGTAATAAAAGCATTATTTTGTAAATATATTTTAATTAAATATTTACTTCTATTATTTTTCTTTTATTTAATAAATTAAAGCCTAAGTATATCTATATAAAAAAATGGAGTTAAAATGTATTTAAAATATGCTTGGAAAATTTAATTGGAATATTATATATAGGGCTTTAATTAGCTTTTTTTTTCCCTTAATCTTAATTCAATTAAAAAAGTATAAAGGTAAATAAAGGAGAAGTTAAAAAAGCTTTTATTCGTATCTACTTTCATTAAAGAATTAAAAAGAGAATTAAGAATATTGTAAAATAGAATAAACCCTTTGGATTATAAGTTGTATATTGAAAGATTAACTATAAAAATTGAAGATGTGATTAAAGTATAAGGAATAGTTATTATTTATTAATATATATTCGAATTTTTACAAAATTATAATATGTTGTTGATTTAATATTAATTTTTGAATAAAATGATGGAAAAACATATGGGGTGCGATGAGTAAGGCCCAGAACTCTTACATGTCAAATCCTCTTTCCAATCCGTGTCTTCAGTAACAGATAAGTCTCATTCATCTTAGCTCTACATCACTATAGTCACATAAATACCCGACTGGTTCTCAGTACTCTTTCTCAGGTTCGAATTGATCTGCAACACTTGAGTCAGATTAGGCGAGGTTGTTCGACCGGATCAAAATATCTGGAGAAAACTATTCATTTAAAGTATCTGGTGGTTGAGATTTAAGTTGAGGTTACATTAGACTAAATCTTTGGTTGTTAAACCAGGCAGAGTAAGATTTGTCGGGTTGTTGAGTGAATGCAATGGGAGAGTATTTTGCAACACTAAAGGTTTCAGGCCATTTGTGTCAAATGGTTGAGACAGAATAGTATACGAGTGACATGGTAACTAAATGACAATTCCAATACCTGAATGAATGTCTTAGAAAACGAATCAGATAGAGTTTCCCTGCGATGCAACCTTCAATGTAACATTCTATATTCTATATCAAGTGTCCAAACCCTCAGAGAAAACAGATTAATACATAGTTGAGCGCAACTGGAATTATAGACAGCCTATTCGCATTACATTTCTGCTCGCTAATGAAATAATCATATCTTGATGTATTGGTAATGGACTCTCTCCGTTCGATTCAATGGCCATATTGATGATTTTTGGTGGTTTCCTGGACTGAATCTGGCAAGGGAAGTTTGAACTAGATAGTGCTACATTGCTTGGAAATGCACTAATCAAGTCTACAACCTCTGAATTTCCTTGGTATTAACTAATTGAAGTGCTAAAATACAAATAATTCTTCCAATTTCGGAAATCTTTGGTAGCATTAGTGCATATAAAGACTTCAGGTTTTAAGCTTTAATTAAGCTTGATAACATGACTTGAAGGATCAAATTTCTACACTTAGAAGTCACGCGCCACAGAATTCAAATTATCAGTTTGTTATCGACGTTAGTTTACTCAGTACATCTTATCAATTCTTTGTATTTCCAATACCGTGACTACCATCTTCCCGGCATATTCCTCCCATATCAGAACTTTTAACCTCATCCACGGTACCTTTAAATACACGTGACATTATATCCCCTCGCTCTTTTCCCATATTTGAATCTTCTATTATAGTTTCTAAGCCCCACTGTCACAGAGGTGATTATCTAGATCAGAATTGCTATATGTTGTCCGACTTGCTGCAATTACGGCACTTGAAATTCCGTCTTGACCGCTTTAGTCCATTTTATTCCATCAACATCACTATCTTACAGCCTAGCTCTAGCTAAACTACCTCGGCGCTCTATCTCCTAGCTTCAGTAGGTACTAATAGATCTAAATTATTCTTAGTATACTATCTTAAATGGCTCTAGCTATTGTCAGACCCAGATGCGAGCTACAACCTCCATCAATACTATTCATCATAAGTCTATTGTATCTGAATCTGATTCATTGAATCTTTCAATCCTGTTTGTAATTAGAACCCATTTTCAAATCCCAAACAATCTTCTCTCATGTCCTTGCAACGCGATCTCTTTAATCAGTATAGTCTACCAATTCAACCCATTTTCCCTCCTAGTATCGATATCGTGTTGAGCACACAAACTCTAAATGGACGTCTAATCCACGCAGATTATCAACTCAATCACGAGATGCACTTTTTCAAAATGTACTCGTAAAACATAACAGTGTAAGGGTATAGAAATACCAGCGTTAGGTCATTCTTAGTATCATTGATGCAAATTTAAAGTTTTCGCTAATCTGACCTAGCTAGGAAGGAATGTTGGTTCTGTATAAGAAATTGTATCGGAGGTATCATTTTCTGCGGTACAAACTGCTTGTGAAACGAAGATATCCATTGAGAGAGAACTAACGTGCTGAAATGGTTGAGGAATCCAGGTACAGGTTTCTTGAAGAATTTTAGCGTCGGGGATTAGTGGATGCTGTACATGTCTGTCCAATTAGTCTTGCTCTATACTATCGCTCAAATTATTTCCATATATCCTAAATCCCCACTAATTGTTAAACCTACAGCTTCTGGTGCTTGGTGGTAGACGTCAATTACGTAGCTTTTTTCGTTGAGCAGTTCACATCTTCTATCATTTCCTCCTCTACTACCTTGCACAACCCATCTCAATAATCCGTAATACCTTCACACCATGCTAATAATATACACTTAACAAGATACCAAATATCACATACCACCACATCTCACCGTTCAATACCAGTATATCAAGCCCTATAAGATAGAATCCACATTCAACCCACTTAGTATACTTCACTCATAATTCAACAATCGACGCATACATCCCCCATCTACATTATCAAAAATGAAAAACAATCATTTGATCGAGAGCAAACCCACCAATCAATCGAAAATCCTAACATCCAAATCCCATATCCACAACCCGATAAATACTAGATTCTCGGCTCGGGTAAGGGGGGCCGGGATCCGAATGTCTAGTCTAATGTCTAATGTCGCGTGACTTTATGAGTCAAGCTGCTCAACCAGCTTTCCTATTTCTTGTTTCCTAAAAGTCCATCCATCCATCCATTTTATACATAATCTCACCGTCTGAATGACAGATATCAACCTGCTAACCAACTAACCAATCAATCAACCAACCCACCAACCCACCAACCAACAAAACAAAAAAAAAGAAATAAACTTCAACAAAACCCACAACTTCTCCCCAAAGTCCAAACCACACCCTATGCGTAACCCAAACAAAAAACCCACCACTAAAAAACTTCTTCTCCAATCCATCATATCTCTACAACACGGTTTCGTCTCTAGAGACTAATTCGATTCAAACAAGACGACAAGGAGAGAAAAGGGAAAAGAAAGACCCCAAAGGTTCAAAAACAGATAATTAGCCGAGACCGAAAGAGAAGAGAAGAGAAGAGAAGAGAAGAGAAGAGAAGAGAAGAGAAGAAACGAAACGAAACGAAACGAAACGAAACGAAACGAAACGTCACATAACAAACTTCACCAAAAGAGAGGAAAATAAAGCTACAATGAAGAATCCAAGATCACAAACTGCTAATCTCTAACCCCCAATCTCTCATCCCTACAAACCTCCTTACACATGAAATCAAACTTCAAATCTCAGGTATAATTAAATCCAGACTCTGAATGGAAGGAAGCGAGCCCCAACTCCCACCTCCCACCTCTCCTCCAAAACTTTCACAAAAACCATCAATCTCAACCCCTCATTCCTCCAAATCCAAATCCAAATCCAAATCCAAATCCAAATCCAAATCTCAACCCCCAATTCCTTCATCTTCGTATCAATTAATCAACACCTAACCTACAACCCTCCATCTAAACCCTCAACTCCCACCTCCCACCTCCCATCTTCCAACCCCCATAAATATTCGTAGATATGAATATGAATATAGATACCTAATGAGGTATCTAGTTCAATCTAATAGCATCTAATCTAATCTGAATGATACAATACAACGTAACATAACTTAACATAACGCAACGTGACGTGAAAAAGATTGGCACTGAAGAGAGAGCATTTTTACTCTTAGTATTGAATATCCAAATCTTTCTTACTTCTTTCGTTCTTACTCAATCCTAAGAATGAAATACTCCCAATAATTACCAAGTTCAAGAAAATGGTTTTATTCTTTTCGACTTATACTTGTTGGTTGATATGTGATAAGATTTCATTAATTATTGATATATAAAAGTGATGGCTTTATAGTTTGTAAGGTTGTAGATATTTATCCTTATGAGTATCAACTGATTAGTTTTACAATAGTATGTATATTGATATGTATTTCTACACTTATGATTAATTAACTATTAGACATCATTTAGAGTAAAGAATGAACCATCTATAAAAACGGCTCTCCTAGGAAAGACTTGATTGAATCTAGCAGAGAGACTGGAAAGCCGACGGATATAAGTATTTTTAGAAGGGGGATTGAAAAGAAGATAATTCGAGATGTGAAACTAAGAATGATAGATATTCTGTTAGGTTGCTAGGAGGGAGGTACTATATACCTGTGATCTTGTGAAGTGATATATGCGACGAGGACTCTGAACGGCAAGTTTCGTATATACCCTTACTGCTGTCTTCTGATTTGCGACTTTTGGTTGATGTATACAGCAGCTTAGCCATCCCTATAGGTTTAACTTGCCATACGCTTCCTCAACTGTATAAGCCTGGGGAATTGACACGTGATTCACTCGAGATTATCATGGTAGTTAGAGATCACATTACATTTTGAATTGCCAGAAGGACTATCACTTGCAAGACATGAACGTACACGTGTGTACTTGCTTATAGTCTAAGCGTAGGTATCCAGACAACGCAATGTGTGTAATCACGTGATATATATGCGTTATGATCTCTTTTTCCAAGGCCTCCCCGTGCGAGGGAAAAATATGGAACACAAAAGATTGGTCTCGAGGAATCTGACACTGTAGCAGAAACCCGAAGATGGGAAAGTATGAAATACTATTGTCCACAGCACATCTCACACGCGATGAAAATACTGCCACTAAAGAATGGTGGCGGTGGTGTCGAGCGAATCAATGTCTAAAAGCAAAATACTGTAACCTTACTACTGTACGTATGTAGGTAGGTACAGACTCGTCTTACGGCAAATCTTGGAACGCATTGACTTCTAGAACTTTGGAAAGAATCTTTCCCCACTTCTTGACTTCTCATCTAACAGAATTACTTTTGACGGGATTATTTCTGAAGTAACGAGTCAACCCCCATGAACTTTTAAAGGGGAGACTTCGTGATTTGAAGAAAAGTAAAAAGCAAATACTTTAGAGAACTATGGAGTCTGGGCTAGACAGAGAATTGAAGCAGATGAAATTTGAAATAGCATGAATGCAAGATAGGCTTTTTGAGCGAGCATGATGGGAGTGACAAGGAAGATCCTACCATTGTGTTATATGGAATCATACTTAGGTGTATAGTTGAGTCTTTGGTCAGCCTCATCCATTCATTCTTTCATTCATTGTAAGGGGCTGAAGAGGGATGATGTTGTTTTGTAGAAATTCCAAGATTCGCGAGAAAGCCCTTACTGTAGAGAAAGCAAATTTCAATGAATATGGAAACGAGATGATCAATCTTGTCTTTTTGGCTATTTTCTTCTTCTTCCTTTTCTTCTTCCTCTTCCTCTTCCTCTTCCTCTTCCTCTTCTTCTTTGTGTTTGTGTTTCGCGTTTGTTGAGTGACTGAGACAAGAATACGTTTTGAGTTTCTAAAAGATAAATGTGGAGAAGGTCGTGAAGGGGTTGGTAGGAGCGGACAATCAATGGGAATCGATTGAAGGAGTGTAAGAGATGTGCGATGATATCATCTTGAGGCAGGGAGTGGAAAAGGAAAAAATGATTTGATTGATTGATTTGATTGATTGATTTGATTGATTGATTGAGATTAATGATTGATCATGGGATTTCTGGGTTGGTAAGCAAAGTTTGATTTGAGCAGCTGCTCTTTACTTTCATGCGATACGCGCGAATGAAGTACGAGTACGTATTTACTATGTGTAGGATAAAAATGTTTAACTTGTTGAAAAATCTTGTGTTGCATAACCAGATGTTTGTCTATTCATGGATGGTATTGATGAAATGAATTGACCAATCATAGGATAATCATGACAGTTTTCGAGAATAAAATGTATAAAAGGTGGATGTAGGTACAATGCAACGTGTACTACCTACATATAGATAGGTAAGTACAATATATGTTGTGTGGTTCGTTGGTTGTAATCATCTCTCCATATGATTTAGGCTTCCTTTCACTTGAAGGATTCTTATACTAGGTAGGTACTTACTGCAAAAAGAAAAGAAGAAGAAGAAGAAGAACTTAAAGAGGGTGAAGGGGGAGAAGAAGAGTAGAACGATAGTGGGATGATATGTTTATATACACCTAGTATATATTCACATATTATACATCTATCAATGCTTGATGTTTAAAACACATTAAACGGACGGACAAACCGGCAACTTGATAAAAGATAAAGAATGAAAGAAGTATCTACTCCGTAACTACCAGGTAACTCACTAGGTAGATAGATAGACAAGGTTTGTACCAGTGATGAAGAATATTGATTCTTGGCCGTTCAATATAACCTCAAGAAGTAAAATAGCTGGATATTAATAAGGTTATCAAACGTTTACTCCGTATGTGGAGAGGAAGAGAGGAGGAGAGAGGGAGAGAGGGAGAGAGGGAGGAAGAGGATTGAGGTCATGCTTGGGTCTGGAGCTGGAAAAAGAGGTTGAATACTAAGTAGGTAGATATTGTTAGATAGTTACTAGACTAGATGGTACACTGGTGGTACTCGAGTAACGATTTGCTCTTTTCTTCTTTTCCTCTCTTCCTCTTTTCTCATTCAACTGAACTCCCCTTTCCAAGCTTTCCTCCCTCTTTGTTCCCATTTTCACTTGAGGTTAATCCCCATTCATCCCCAGCCTCGGCCTTCAAACACTAAGCCCGAATTATCATCCTACCGATGCTAATCCGTCAAAATATCCCTAGATCGAAATTCATGTGGCCATATCTCTTTTGGAAGCGGGAGAGAGGTATATTTGTATATCTTATTAAAAAAGGCGGGTTGATATCGAAGGGGAGATTTTATAAGTAGTGTAGTGTAATGGTTACTAGTTGGGTATATAGTAATAAGTGTATAGGTGTATAGGTGTATAGGTAGAAAGAGTAGCGAGAACAGAGATGGGCAATTCTAATACATACTGACTGACTACCTGGGTTACCTGGTAGGTATTATAAACATAAACTTACTGGTGACTCTCCTTCTCTCTCGTGCAACTTGCTTCCATTGACTATTCCCTGATAAATCAAAAAATACGAATATATATGTAAATAGAAGCGAGTTTTCTTTCCTGTCCTTAAATGTGGATGGGTATGAAGAGGTACAATTCGAATACGAACATCGACCCATCCATTCCAAATACATCGTATTGTTGTATTTATTAGCAATGATTATTTATTTGGTATTTCCCTACGTAGATTATTAGAGAGAGATATATATTTGTTTATATTTGTATAAGAATAAATAATAATAATAATAATAATAATAATAATAATAATAATAATAATAATAATAATAATAATAATAATAATAATCATATAAAATCATCTAAAATCATATAAAAATCATATAAAATCATATCTAAAATTAGTAATAATAGTTTGACTTTTTTCTTTATATATCTATCTTATTATATCTTGTATCTAATCCCATAAGTATAACTATAATAACCTCATATTCAACTATAACTGCGCCACTCCACTTACAAACTGTTTGATCCCCCTTCAAGTCATTTTCTCCGTCAAAACACAAGATTGATTATCAACCAACCCATCATCAGATCGTCCCATAAACTCATCAACCCATCATTCCATCAATCCATCAATCCATCAATTCATCCATCCATCCACAATCTAAAATTCTGAGCACGGTCCAATTTAAGCGGACAACAACCACCGACAACCACCGATCTCATTCTTCCTTGAAACTACATACAACATTGCATTTCCCATCTATCTCTCCTGTTTTGGAGAATTGCCATAAACAATTCAATAACTCTCTTCCATTCTCGTTCAACATCGACATATATGTTCGAGTTGCAGCTCTCGTGAAAGCTGTATATCTGGTTCATTTATGACTCAGTTATTTCACAGCTCATCCCCGAATCCTCTTCCTGCCAACAACGAGAAGCGGAATTTGTCCGGTTCCTCGATGTCGTCGAATAAGCATTCCAATGGCCATAGTCCATTTCCTCAGAAGTTGAAGAATTTCTTTCGAATAAACAGTTCGGCAAATCATGGCGAGAAGAGTGAAAAGAACGATCCTTCATTGAAATCGGAAAGTAAATCATCATTTCGACAATCCAAATTCTTTCCTGGTGGAGGACGAAATCGATCGACAACTATAGCAAGTGAGGGCAATGCATTAGATGATGGTATCAGTCCAACAGCACATGCGAATCCATACTTTGCACATCAAGGTCCTCCTGCACTTCGACATCACGACGATGCGTCGATACCTCCAAGTCCCCCCGATACTCCAAGTTTCAAAGTCGATACTGTCCCGGGTGTGAATGACCAAGCTACGGCTGCAGGGAAGGAAGAACTAGCACGAAAGTTGAGAAGAGTTGCGAGCGCTCCTAATGCACAAGGCCTGTTTTCAAATAAAGGTGATGCTGATCGACCAGCTACTGCCGAGCTTGGAAAGGAACCGTTGGTGCACAATGCCAGCACTACAATGTTGAGTATGGTTGATGGAGATGATGGAAACGATGCTCTCGGTGCAGCTGTAGAAGACGACTTGGCACCCTTACAACCCCCGAATTTACAAAACAATCCCGCTTTCAGGAGGACGTATAGCTCCAATTCAATAAAAGTACGCGATGTTGAGGTTGGGCCGGGGAGTTTTGACAAGATTAAGTTGATTGGTAAGGGAGATGTTGGAAAGGTCTACTTGGTGAGGGAGAAGAAGAGCAGTAGGCTATATGCGATGAAAGGTATGCGATATCACGATGAAGTCTTGTGTGCTGGCTAATTCTTTTCAGTCTTGAGCAAACAAGAAATGATCAAGAGAAATAAGATCAAGAGAGCATTGGCAGAGCAGGAAATCTTGGCTACCAGCAATCATCCATTTATTGTCACCTTATATCACTCCTTTCAATCCGAAGACCATCTTTATTTATGTATGGAATATTGCAGTGGTGGAGAATTCTTTAGAGCTCTACAAACTCGACCAGGAAAATGTATACCAGAAGATGATGCTAGATTCTATGCCGCAGAGGTCACTGCTGCATTAGAGTACCTACATTTGATGGGTTTCATTTATCGAGATTTGAAACCTGAGAGTATGTTACCCTTAAATTTTGGGTGTGTAAATGCTAATGAGTTCAGATATCTTACTTCATCAATCCGGCCATATAATGCTGTCGGACTTTGATCTTTCGAAACAATCTGCCCCTGGTGGAAAGCCAACGATGATTCTTGGCCGAAACGGTACAAACGTAAACTCATTACCAACAATAGATACGAAGTCATGTATAGCAAATTTCAGAACGAATTCTTTCGTCGGGACTGAAGAGTATATTGCGCCAGAAGTCATCAAGGGCTGCGGGCATACAAGTGCAGTTGATTGGTGGACGTTAGGAATATTGATTTATGAGATGCTATTCGGTACCACTCCTTTCAAAGGAAAGAATCGAAATGCTACCTTTGCAAATATTCTAAGAGATGATGTTCCTTTCCCGGAACATTCCGGGTCTCCCCAAATTTCAAAGTAGGTCCCTCTTGGCATGTTTATCTTTCTAAATATTGACATTTTCTAGTCTTTGCAAGTCAGTAATTCGAAAACTTTTAATCAAGGACGAAAATCGACGATTGGGGGCTCGAGCAGGTGCTTCTGATGTCAAAACTCATCCATTCTTCCGCACAACCCAATGGGCACTTATTAGACACATGAAGCCTCCTATGATTCCCCACCAAGGTCGTGGTGTTGACACAGTCAACTTCAGAAATGTCAAAGAAAGTGAGAGTGTTGATATTAGTGGATCAAGAACCTTGGCATCAAGTAAAGGAGTACCGCTTGATTCGGGTTTGGCAACACCAGGTGCTGAACTTGAGATTGATCCATTTGAAGAATTCAATAGTGTTACACTGCACCACGATGGGGATGACCAACATCAACACGTGGATCAACATAATGGAAGATATGACGGTAGGTAATTGTAAAATTGGCAATTGCTTTACTGGAGAAGAATGTTTACCGTCTTGTTATATGATGGGGGTTTCAGCAATCACTTGGATGATCGATAGGGAAATTGACCTCTCGCGAGCATATTTTCATAAACCGTTTGAAAAACCGGGTGATTTCAATACATTGCTTGCATTTGAAATTCGGTGAAAAGACAAGTGCTTTTATGAAAGACACAGAACAAGATTAACACGTCACGCATTTACCTTTTTCTGTTTGTAAATACTGAAACTGGGGGAAGGGAGCAGAAATAACAGGCCATGGGTTTGGAATTTGGAATTTTGAGGTAAAGGGAAAAGAGTTTGAGAATTTGTCTTGTTTGTTCCGACAGTCCTGCATATGGACTATGTTTATTAGTAAAGATTTGGGTTCATTACGGGATATGGTGCGTACAGGGCAAGAGATTGGCGTTTGCTGTTCTCTTTCATTGCTACTATTATGACTGGGAAAGATGAGATATAGGAGATGAGTGGTGGATGGTGCGAGATGAGTGATGGGAATAGAGGGCAAAGGGAGACGATGGATTGGTTGATGGATTGGTTGATAGGTCAATAGGTTGATAGGAATTCTATATATCTTCTGCTATGAAGGGGCTACTGGTTTAATGAGGCAGATGTTCGTATAATGAATAATTAATGAGACTTAATTTACTCATCAAAATCTCGACTGTTAAATCTGCCTATATATAGATATATATCATCACGTGCTGAGCATAGTTGTTTTTGACCTAACTTGAACGGGAACTGAAATTCAGAGGGCAAAAACTTGCTTCCTACTTACCCCTCGAGTCACTATTTACCTTGATAGGTACTAAGTACTTAGGTAGTACCTACTTAGTTAGTCAGTTGACTAGCGGATGGGATATTTAGGTACCTAGGTAGGTAGTCATCTTAGGAAAATCTCCTTCTTTACATTGATTTTTTTGATTGGGGGTTTTTAGGATGTGTTCTTTGGATGTGTGTGGGGTGTTTGGCGTGTATAGGTTTTTCTGGGGCCATAGGTGACGTGTTTCTTTCAATTCTTTGCTTCGTCCAGAGAACTCACAGGAAAGAAAGGGATTTATGGTCGCACTGCATCTTTAGGTGCGAGTAGCTAAGTTGAGGCGTACAAGCGCTTTGAGATGGCATTTTCTTGGTGCATTTGCGGTCGGTGAGAGGATTGGAATGGTGTGATATGTTTGTGCTGTGCATGCGGTGGTCGCTGGGGATGCGGGGAGCCGGTGGATGTGAGGGGTGTGGATGAGGATGTGGTACGGGAAGCCTTGCTAAACTATCTTCATTTTCCTATCCGAATTTTTCATTCCAGAGAAACAACCTCATGTTTTGCTGTCGATTGCTGACTCCTTGTTGTCGACATCGCAGGTATCAGCAGTTATGCCTATCGCCGAAAATTTCAAACGTGGATTTAGATCAATCAAAGGAAGCTTTAGGGATCGCTCTGATCACCTTGAACCTTTTGAAGCTCTAGCGAGCCTTGTTACAACGATTCCTGTACCATTTCCTGTCCAGAATGGTGATCAATCTGGATTGCTAGATGTTAAAGAAGTGCCCAGAAAAAAGGCACAGATATCAGATGACGATCGAGCTGGCTCTTTAATAGAATCCTTGACTACAACGTCACAACACTCACACCTCTCCTCCGAACATAACTTCTGGTTCCAAGCTTCTGGAAAGCTCAATCCGATAGCCCGGAACTGGTAAGTAAAGTCATTGTTCTACTCTATACAGCACAGCAATTTTTTAGAGCTGACTACGATACCCTTCGACAGTATGAACAATACTCGCGCATGATACATTTGGAAGGAGGCAAGAGCAAAGAAAATACCATCGGGGGTAATTTGAAATCTCTAGCGAATGCAGTAACTCTTCTAGAAGTGTGCCAAAATAACCTCGAGAAAATGAATTCTTCAAGTGGCAGAGCGGACAAAGTTATTGAGAAGACAGTCAAGATTATAGGGTTAGCCAAAGACTTCGCGGGGTCCATCGTTAGTGCCAAACCACACGCAGTTCTGGCCTGGGCCGGTGTCTGTCTTTTTCCCCCGGTGCACTTTCCCAGATCCTGAACCTGATCTCTAACTATTTTCATGCTCCCGTTTGCGATCCCCAATGCTCATCGTTTTTTAACAAAAGCTTGGTTTCTTTTCAATCCTTCAAAACAAGACGATGCTTGTCGTATAGTTCTCGAAGAGCTACTCTTCTTCATATATAAGTATAGCCTCGTGGAGAATATTTGTGCAACTAAACCCTCGAGTTTGACATTATCAAATACACTAATTAAGTTATCAAGCGGGATCATTGATCTATATACTAAAATACTCAGATTCCAAGCTGAAGCTGCACGTCAATTTAATCGCCCAAAGATCGGGGCATACGTCAGGAAGGTCATCCTGATATGGCAGTGGGAGGCGATGAAGGAAGACTTATTAAACAAAGAGAAGCAATGCTGGAGCCTAGCGCAAGCGATTGATGGTGATCGCTGTTGTAAATTGTCTGAAGAAATAAATAGCAGGTTGACAGAGCTTTATAACATTGGGTATGTTTTCAATATTCATTCGGGAATCTGTGGTGCGCTTATGGAAACCTAGTCACGACGTTCTCGAAGTAACAAAAGAGACTCACCAAGGGGTCAAAAGACTTGAACAAAAGTTTGAGCAGCGCGGAACGAGCGAGAATAAGACAGAATGCCTACAAAGCTTTCGTTCAGCCAACCTTTATGAGTTACAACAGAAGCGTAATCCAGATCGAGTCTCAGGAACTTGTGAATGGCTATTGAAATCACACAAGTTTACTAATTGGAGAGGCAAAAAAGGAACGGGCTTGCTTTGGATCTTAGCGGATCCAGGCTGTGGAAAGTCGGTCCTATCTAAAGCCTTTTATCAAGAAAGGCTAGTGAGCCGTTCTCACAACACTATCATATGTTATTTCTTCTTCAAAGACTTATCTCTAGAGCAATGCAGTGCTACTAAAGCAGTCGCAGCTTTGCTTCATCAGATTTTTTAGCAAAAAGTCCTCTCTTGGAGTATGCCATGGCCAAGTGGAAGACCAATGGTAGAGAGCTCTGCAACCTACATGATAGTATGTGGGATATCTTAGAAGATATTGCTACCGACAAGAATTCGGGAGACATTGTTTGCATAATCGTGCATTGGATGAGTGCGAGTCCAAAAATAATATCAGAAAGCTATTCATCCAAAGAATGCACAAACTTCTACTCAGATCAGAATGCTATATGAGATTTGTGGTCACAAGCCGTCCTTACGCTCAAATAGAAGGAATATTCACAGGCTTGGATCATAAATTCCCTGTAATGCATATGGCACGGAAGATGGAATCTGAAATTATATCGCAGGAAATTAACCTCGTCATTAAACATGAGGTTTCGCGGCTGGAAGCGGATGAGACTGTTAAAGGCCACATCGAAAGCCGTCTACAAGAAATGAAACATAGGACTTATCTTTGGCTATACTTAATCATGGACGTGATTAGGAAGAGAATTGAGAGTAGCGGGAGTTCCAGTAAGATAGATAAAAGCCTGCAATCACTACCCCAGACTGTGGAGAAGATGTAAGTCAAATGATTATGTTCTCAAATGATACTCAACAACAAATTTCGGAAGCTATGGAATAATACTAATCAACCCCTTCATTTTGAACAAGATTTTATACCGATCAGAGACGGAAAAACTACTTCATATTATTGTCGGTGCAGAGCGGCTATTAAGCACGGATGAAATAAACGTAGCCATGAACATTGAACTTCGTTATGATGGCACCCAGAGTCTCAATGATATTCGGTTGGAAAAGAGCGAACACTATCCAGGCATGCTGCGCAATCTCTGCGGGTTGTTCGTACAAATCGTGCATTCGAAGGTGTACCTTATAAACCAGACAGCGAAAGAATTTCTGAATCTAAAATGCCTGACACCTGGAGACATTGCCTTGAGCCGCAAGAAACGCAGAAACTCTTGGCCCAAATCTGCATCTCCTATTTATATCTGATGGATTTCGATAACTGGAACACTTCTGGTTATAAATACCAGTCTATTCCCAAAGTTAGTGAGAATTTTATACTGATGGATTATTCGGCGAAAAATTGGGTGGCACACTATAGGCGTGTTCCGGAAATCTTTGATCTTGACAATATCATCGATTTATGTTCTAGCTCTGTCCGACGCACAATATGGCTTGGCAAAAGGGAATGGAATAGCTATGGTCACCGTTATAATCTTGGTTCACGGGATTCTACACTAATAAACTTGACACCTTTAATGATATATTCGGCCTTTGATCTTTACGCAGCAGCAAAACATACTGTTTCTAGTTCCTATTTTCGTAAGAAAGATTTGGATTATTCCTACAATGGCACAGCGTTATACCTCACAGTGGAGCATCAGAACTTTGAAATGGTAGGCTTGAGTCTATCTTGTTTTAAAATTAGCCATTGAGTCTTTACTGTGAGCTGAATTCAATCTAGGTAAAACTCCTCGATCAAAACGGCGCTGATGTGAACCACGTTCCGGAAGCAAGGCTTACACCGTTATCAGTAGCAGCAGATGTAGTTGGTATCAATATCTTATCGTTTCTACTAGACAATGATGCTCGTGATGTAATCATGTATTCTGCACTGCAAGCTGCAGTCGAAAAAAATAAATCAAAAATGGTCGATTTGCTTCTTAGGCGAATGTGCCTCACGCCTGCAAAAGGATACTTGGGAAGAGCGCTAGTTGGAGCTGTGAGAGGCCACTGCGAATATGTGGATATACTCCTATCTTATGGTGCAGACTCAGGTTATCATGATCAGTCATCTCTACCCAAATCCAGGTTTATCTCAGCATTAGGAGAAACGGCAACTTGGTTCCACGGACCTTCTGACGAAGAATTACTTAGAGTTGTCTTTCAAAAGCTCCTACACAAAACAGGACCATTATCTGCAGAAGTCATGGCAGGATTCTTATATAATATGATCATATTAGTTGTTAATCGTATGCGATCCGGAGGTTGCGCGGATCAAATAAGGCATTTCCTTGAACATCCAAGAGAATCTGGGTTGAAATTTCACAAGATTCCATCGCGAATAGTCATTTGTGTCTTAGGTAAAAGCCTCGAAATACTAGAAATTCTACTGAATAAGATTGATGATTTTAACAAACACCGGGCAGTTGTGTGGTGGAAGAATATATCCTTCATTAATCCCAGAGATGACATATCTTACATACTTCGGGAATGCTATTTCAATATTGAGTACATAGACTACAGTCCGAATAAGATATCTATTCCAGGTCCGCTGCATGCTGGGATAATGTCTCGCAATCAGGATGTGGTCTTATTGTTGATCGACTACAGCGCCGATATAAATATTACTACAGAATTTGGCACCCCCTTATTCTTCGCTGCGGCACTTTCCATCAAACAAATGGTGAAACTCCTCATTAGCAAGGGTGCTCAAATTATGCCATATGACTCCGAAGGTAATGAGGAACCTTCGCCCCTTGTCATCGCCGCTTCGAAGGGGAGGATTGAAATTGTTAAAATGCTGCTCGATGCTGGCGCAGAAGTCGACCATGGATCCGCGTGGACATAGTCAATAATGGCTAATAAAGCCGGTAATAGATTCTATCCATCTGCAATCGAAGCTGCGGAGATGGAAGGGCATGAAGAGGTGGCTACGCTGTTACGGGAACACAAAGCTAGAAATGGCGTGCCATTTGTCGGGGTGCCCGAACATGTTATGAAGTCAGGAAGGTTAGAAGAGCCCGAAGATATCACGGGTTGACGTTGGATATTCAAGGGTTCTTTATTTTTGCTGCGGGTGGGTCATAGTATGGGTATTCTAGGATTTTACTTGCGTTGTGGACTTTCTTTTCGTTGGGTATCTGTCATGGGGATGACCCTGGGGAATTGTATCACTACGTTCTCTAGCTCGAGAAATGATTTAATGGCAATGAATTGCCACCATGGATTATATGCGTGGGTTTACTTTACATATCACACTTCAAAAGGTTAATCCGAGGATTTCGTAACATCCCTTCCTGCTTGTTCTCCTGTGACTTTGAAAGAAAAAAAAACAAATATGAAATCACACTCTTGAACAGCTCCTGGAATCCTCATGTCATTATACTTGTACATATTATGTAAACCCCGGTGAGCACACACTGCGCCAGTGATTATCACAGGAAAATAGACTCCAGGATATTTCGTCTCGGGCACTACTGAGAGAGTGTGTATGGTATGTATGCAATTACCAGTTTTGTAAACTTCTCTTGTAGGGTGAGGAGTCGTTATTGGTGGGTATTTCTTTCTTTCTTAGGCTTTTTTCAGGTTGTTTTAGTGGTTTTTGGGGGGAGGGGTGGAGAGGAGATGAAGGGGCTAAGCTACTCTTCAAATAATCATGCTATTATTACCATCGGGTCGGGAGTGTCTGGATGCACGTAGATTCGAGAATCCGCATCGCCTTTGGAAGGAACATATCAAACTGGATATAACATTCTCTACTCATTCCAAGAATAGAATGCCGGTCACAGATAGAAAGATTTGGTATTACTATTGTCATTGTTGTTGCCATTGTTATTGTCATTGTTATTGTCATTGTTATTGTCATTGCCATTGATATCTATTTTCCTATCTGTGAAGCTTGCTCATTATTCATACCATATCGTACCGTGCAATATAATGCAAGGGATATCCATTTTCATTCATTCATTGAGTACATGCCATCAGATTAGTCGTTACCGTAACTTCGAAATATGTACAGGTAGACTTGCTACCGTGTCGTTATATTCTTTCTTGTCTTCTGAATCAAGCTCGCAGCTTTTAGATTCGTGGTTCTCTTTATTCTGCATATTAGTAGCCCCTGGGGGGTGTGCTTGCAATCGCAGTATGTGTGTAAAGTAAATTCATGAGAATACGGAGGTCATCACCCCCTTGTCTTCCCTGAACTAACCCCACGCATCGGCTGGAAAGCATCATCATCATCTTCGCTAATCTCATCATCACTCAATTCCACCACTTGCTTTTTCTTCCCAGCTGCCTGACTTGCTTGTGAAAAATTTAACTGAGTTTGTCTTCCCCTAGCAACAGCCGCTCTCTTCGGTTGACTCTTTGGCTTTGGCGCTTCCTCCATTACTATATCATCATCCTCATCATCGCTAGGTTCAGGTTCTGGTGCCTTTTTTCTACCTCTTGTGGTAGTGGTTTTAGCTGGTGCTTTCTTTGGAGCTGCTGCAGGTTTCTTGGCTGGGGCACGCTTAGCGGGCACCTTTTTGGGGGCAGTTCTTGTGTCTTCTTCTGCGAAGGGATCATCGGAATCATCGTCGCTGATTATAAATCCAGTTGGATTTTTCCCATTGCCACGTTTGGGTGGAGGAGCAGGTAGTGCATCGTCGCTATCATCGTCTCCATTGTCTGTTTCACAATGCTCAACTTTCTGGCCCCACTCCCCGTCAATATCTGAATCGTAATCTGCGGGTCTGGGTTTAGGTTTGAGTTTCTTAACCGGTTTTTGGGATTTGTTTCCAGATCGGACAGCAAGTGCTTCTTGCTGGGCACGGAATTTTTCCATAGCAGCGTTTAAATATTCGTCCTCGTCTCCAACATCGTTGTCTGCACCTTCAGCTTGTTTGATTAGTTCATCGACCTGGGCTTTAAGAGATTTCTGCACAAAGAGCTCCATGGCGTGACGATCATCTTTGTCGACGAATTGGCCGACCGCATCACCAAAAGGAGTGGTGGGAAGAACTTTGAGGGATTGCTTCTCAAGGAATTCTTTAACTAGAAGTTCGACTTTCACATCATCGAAGCCGGCGACTTGGGCGAGGGTTCCTTCTTCTGGGAGGTCGATTTCAGTGGCAGATTTACGGGTTGCGGAGGCTTTTTTGCGGTGGTATTGGATTACATCCTTTATGTTTGCGACGCGGTTGATAAAGCGACTAGAAAAACGTTGTGGGTTTTCACAGTCGAATTTTCCACCTTCTGGGGGCGTGAATTCGACTTTCAGGCGAACAAGGGGAAGAGGAATTTCATCAAGTTCTTCTTCTGGCTCATCTTGGAGGGAAATCCATTCGGCACGTGCTTGGTCTATAAGTTCATCTACAATGGACATAAGTTCTTTGGTAAGTTTGTTGCGATTGTCCTTTACTTTGGCGAGGTGTTTGGTTCGCTTGTCAGTAGCGAGGATAACTTCTTTGGTTATGAACGGTCGGACGGACTTCAAACGGATCTTTTGGACCTTAAATTCTCGACCGGTGATGCTGGCAATAGCAACATGTTTTGGGACAGCTTCGCCAGGTACAAGTGATGTAGCTACTGAAGATCCGGGCTGCATGACATGGAAGGAAGTCTCCGGGTTGTATGTTGGATCAATGAGACATTCATGTTCGTGTCCCCAGACAACTAAGTCTAAGAAGTCGGGAAGAAAATTCTCTGGTAAGTATGAAGTTTCAGTGTGAGCGTGGTGATTTTGATGAACTGCCATGATATTGAACCAATCCTTTTGTTGTACCCCGGGCTTGAAGAACTTGACATGCCCATCTCTAAACGTACGGTGAAGACGTTCATCTCTCACATTACTCATCCCATACAGAGCCAATTTCGTCAGGCCTTTTTGCAAAAGCACAGGCTTGATTTGAATTCGATCAGCTTCAGGCGTTCGACCAAAATAATTGACCAACCCAGAGGCTTGAAGTAGATCTAAAGCACAGTAATTCCCGTCTCCAGCTGGATCATCATGATTCCCATGAATTGAGAATACCGGTATAGCAACGTTGATATCTGGATCCTCATAATTGACATGATTGAATGAACCGTCAAAAATATCATTTGCATCGCTCAATAATTCTAACTCGCAGGGTTTCTCTCCAAGGCAATTCATTCGCAGTGATCGCATGACTTGATACATGGATTTTCGGGAAGGTTGACTATAGTGGAAGAGATCTCCAGCGAGTAGAACCATATCTACATCTTCATCTTTTGCTAGGCGCATGACTTCATCGAAACTTCTCCAGCTATCATCTTTGCGAACAGCATCATTCTCTGCATATCCCACATGGCTGTCCGTAGCAATCAGTATCCGGATCGTATCTGCGGCTACAGAAAATTCAGTAAAGTACTCTTCGCTTCCTAAAGGAAAGGTATCTACCTGTAAAGGTCGGCATCTTGGCCACTTGATGCTCTCCGGAAATGTTGTAGTTATTAATAGTTATCGTAGACTCATTAACGACTAAAATACATATCAAAAGGATCAAAAACACGAGAAAATTTGTAGATTTATGGAATGAAACCCTTAAATTCGTGCTGGCACATAAATTCAAATGTTCTGGTTGCCTTCAACATTTGGGGAGACGCGATCTGGATTAGCGTGTTTTATCCCTGCAGAATGCGAGCACTTAGAAGAATTTATCAGACGACAAAGGTTTAACGTATTTGGTGACGAGGCAATTTGATATCAATTCAACAGCACAATGTTTCCAAGCAGAGCTCTTCTTGCACGGTCGGTCTGGAAAGGTATAGTTCATTCGATTCCCTCCAAACTGGCAACAAAATACTAATACATATGTATTAGGCCCTAACATCGTCCCGTAAGACCTTCCCCGCAGAGTTGTTTCTCTGTCCTGTTCTAATACGCCAACAACAGTCTCCCCATTTACAAACCAGTACCAGGTGCACGACCGCAGCCGATAAGAACACAAGCAAGATCTGCGACCATTCTGCCTAATTTTGTAGGCTTGACGTTCGAAATTCATAATGGCAAGGTTTATAATGAAGTAACGATCACGGAGGACATGGTGGGACATAAGTTGGGGGAATTCTCAGCGTAGGTGATGAAGGCTTGAAAGAGGGCAATGAGAGGCTAATCTGGTGATTAGGACGAGAAAACGATTTACGTATAAGCAGAGTAAGAATAAGTAGAAGGGGGCAAGTATTTAGCATGGCATGGCGTTTTGGACTTGGGGAAGATGTACGTTGTGTTGTATATCTGGTGTATCATATGAGCTCTTGAGAGGCGGGGACTATGTAAAAGCCGTGGGAACCAGCTCTTCTTGACGCTCTTGTCAAAGACTATGAAACTCTTACTCGGTGGTATTCATTGTAGCTTCACTGCCAAAGCAATTGAACGGGTCTTCTGCGGGATCGGTAGCATGTCCTTTGAAGTCACTAAGAGGCCAACTGAATGGGCAATCATTCTAAGACATGCGCGCAACTTTCACATCCCTATATAGAATGAACAAAATATGTGTAAAACAAGATTTTCTGGCCAATATTTGTACCTGGAATATAGAATCATTATACAATCTCGTGATGTGCCATCCATAGACCCTTATACCTTCTTGATAACTCCTGATGATTTATAACGCCATTGAAACCCCTCACCTTGACCGGATTATGCCTTATGATATCGCAGATTTAGCGATAGAACTCCCCGCGCTTGACATTGACGCCATATTCTCCCACAGCCATGCCCAAGTCCTCCATGGTGAGGATTGTTCGGTTTTGACTACCTCCTTGTCCACCGCCACCATATCCGGGTCTTTGGATGCCGAGAGGCCCTCCGCGTCCCTGTTGGTCCTTGCCTCCTGTCGCGCCAGCGGGCTGCTGACCTGGGATTGGGAAACCGGCTGCAGCACCCAAATTTCCCATAGGATTATTGGCACTTGAGGAATTAGAAGACCGAATACGGGAATATTGATAAGCATCGGCTGCGATATCAGCGATGAACTTCTGGGTCGCAAGCGCGAGTAGACGAGCTAAACGCGCATCTGTCTGTGGAGGGGGTGGAAGACCAGCTTTTGTGAGATAATAGTTTGTCACTGCATCAGGAATCTACGAACAAGGGTTAGATAACGAAAACAAATTACAAGGCAAAACATCCAAGCCTTACAATTGGAGCATAATCATCCATCTTCCCAAGGAACTCTTTGAGTGAGATATCTTTTTTGGTTGGAAGCTTGGGTTCCTGGACTGGCGCATCATTCTCAGTTGCTTCTTCTTCTTGTTTAATAGGAACGAGGTCCATAGCGGGGTCTGGAGATGGTGCAGCCATGATTATTTTTAGAATAAAATTTGATTATCCTGTAATAATAATTATGAAGTTGTGACCTTTTAAGGTTCGTGGTATGTGAAGTACCTAGGTATGATAGTCAATCTGCTTATGTAATACCATCGTAGTCAAAGGCGGTGACTTGAATTAGTCTAGCGCAATCTATGGTTCTGTAGCATATCGATAACTTTTTCTATCTGCAATATTTTTGCGTGAATTCTCATCAGCCTTGTGCGGAAATCTCGAAAAAGTAAAAGCAACAAGAAACAATCCTTTATCAGCTTTCAACAATGGCTGACCGTCGTCCAGAAGAACCCGAAATGTCTCGAGCAAAGCGTCCCAGAACTGGCGATATGGATCCCAAGGAGAATCCGTATTTGGCGCATATGTACGAGGAGGAGAGTGATGACTGGGGCAATGGTTCGAATGGTGCTGCATCTGGACTTTCGAAATTCAAACGCCATCAAACAACTGCTGCACAGGCACATAAAGCTGAATATGGACCTTCGAATCCCTTTAATGACAAGCCGCTTTCCAAACAGTATTTCAATATCTTGAAGACAAGAAGAGATTTGCCAGTCCATAAACAAAGGTGAGACTCCAGGTTGCCTTGCGAGATATTGATCGTTTGCTAACTAATTTAAAGACAGGAGTTTCTTGATATGTTTCAAAAGACTCAAATTCTAGTCTTTGTCGGTGAAACAGGTTCTGGTAAAACAACACAAATTCCTCAATTTGTCCTCTACGATGATCTCCCCCACCTCACTGGCAAGCTTGTCGCATGTACACAACCTCGTCGAGTAGCAGCTATGTCAGTAGCACAGCGTGTGGCGAACGAAATGGATGTGAAATTGGGAGATGAGGTCGGATACAGCATTCGTTTCGAGGACGTGACGAGTTCGAAGACTATACTCAAATATATGACCGATGGTATGCTTCTAAGAGAGGCTATGCATGATCATGATTTGACGCGGTATAGCTGCATCATTCTTGATGAAGCTCACGAACGTACTTTGGCTACAGATATCTTGATGGGTCTGTTGAAGGAAGTGGCACTTAGACGACCAGATCTCAAGATTGTTATTATGTCTGCTACACTTGACGCGCAAAAGTTCCAAAAGTATTTTAATGATGCTCCGCTTCTAGCGGTACCTGGACGAACACACCCAGTCGAGATTTTTTACACACCTGAGCCAGAAAGAGATTATGTTGAGGCGGCACTCAGAACAGTTTTACAGATCCATGCCACAGAAGCCGAGGGTGATATATTGTTGTTCTTGACTGGTGAAGAAGAAATTGAGGACGCATGCCGAAAGATAGCCTTGGAAGCTGATGAGATGATTCGAGAAGCAGATGCAGGTCCATTGAAGGTATATCCACTTTATGGTACATTGCCACCTGCGCAGCAGCAGAAAATCTTCGAGCCGGCGCCGCGGCCATTGAGGCCCGGTGGACGTCCAGGACGAAAGGTTATTGTCGGAACAAATATCGCAGAAACATCTCTGACAGTTGATGGTATCGTTTACGTGGTTGATCCTGGATTCAGTAAACAGAAGGTTTACAATCCTAGAATCAGAGTCGAATCTCTGCTCGTGTCGCCTATCTCGAAAGCATCTGCGCAACAGCGAGCTGGTCGTGCTGGTCGTACAAGACCAGGTAAATGTTTCAGACTGTATACCGAGGCAGCTTTTAAGAAAGAACTCATCGAACAAACATATCCCGAAATTCTCCGATCAAATTTGGCAAACACTGTCTTGGAATTGAAGAAACTTGGTATTGATGATTTGGTACATTTCGATCTCATGGATCCTCCAGCTCCCGAAACACTCATGCGAGCATTGGAGGAACTTAACTACCTCGCATGTCTGGACGATGATGGAAACCTCACAAAACTAGGCAAACTTGCCTCGGAATTCCCGCTTGACCCTGCCCTCGCAGTAATGCTCATTTCTTCCCCAGAGTTCTACTGTTCCAACGAAATCCTCTCTCTTACCGCCCTCCTCTCAGTTCCTCAAATCTTTGTTCGTCCAGCTTCGGCCAGAAAACGCGCTGATGAAATGAAGGATCTCTTTGCCCACCCCGATGGAGATCACCTAACCATGCTCAATGTCTATCACGCGTTCAAAGGCGAAAATGCCCAAGCCGATCCCAAACGCTGGTGTCATGAACATTTTCTCTCTCTTCGAGCCCTTCAATCAGCTGATAATGTCCGTCAACAACTAAAACGCATTATGGAAAAGTCTGAGCTCGAACTTTTATCCACAGATTTCAATGACAAATCTTACTATACCAACATCCGTCGAGCGCTCGTAGCAGGCTTCTTCATGCAAGTTGCAAAGAAGGAAGCAACTGGTAAGACATACAAGACAGTTAAGGATGATCAGAGTGTGCTGTTGCATCCTAGCACGGTCTTGAAACAGGATGCAGAATGGGTGTTGTATAATGAATTTGTGCTTACGACGAAGAACTACGTGAGGAGTGTCACAGCTATTAGACCAGAGTGGTTATTGGTATGTCATATTTTGTCTTTTACACTCTTTCTAATCTATTCTCTCAATCCCAATTTAAAGATATCATAAGTTAACATAAAACAGGACATCGCGCCAACATACTACGACCTTGCAACATTCGGAAAGGGAGAGATCAAGACGGCCTTGATGCGGGCTCAAGATAAGGTCAAGAGAAAGCAGGCTATGAAGGGTGGAAGATAGATGCCAAGGTTTTAACAACACAATACTACGTATGGGATATATTTTCTGACGTAAAACTTTGAGTCTTGGAAATTAGTGGTGATAATTCATTCATATAAGCGGGCGAAGACGGAAAAGAAAAGTATACACTTCAGACTCGATACAAGCATAAGTGGAGTTGGGTGAGGATGCACGTTTTTAAGATTTTAAAGATTACAAGGGGCGGTGATTCTCTTCGAGCATAGAAAAAGCTCCTCACAAGAATCTTTAAATTTCATAATGAAGGACACTTTATTGAAATTCTTAGAACGGTCACAGGTGGCATTAGAAGAGATGTAGTGGCAAAGTGGGATATTATTATACCTAGAAATGCACATACGATAGATAGATCACGAGGACAAAAGAAAGGAAAACAGTGGATTAATTGATGCTTTTACTGCACTGTCTTGAATGGCATTGTGCTGAGATTACATCTTGAAGTGAGGGCGCTGTGTTGTTAAAAGTATACCTTTTCAGGAACCAGTCGGTTGAGTCTTAGAATGCCGACGGTTAGTTCTTAGTTTGGTATATACATACTTGGGCATGATTCATCCATTTTGATGCGATAACAATATACCACAAGCTTGTAGATTGTCTACAGATGGTAATGCCAATGCTTGCCTCTCGTTACTAATACATGTACATGCATGTAGAACACATGAGAGAGTATCTATCGGATGTGCCATCGGCCCGCCAAGCCCCTGGTGAAATGGGATTAGGAAGATAGAAATAGGATTCGAAGGGGATAGACGGAGATGTATGAACCGGGCACTTACCTTACTTACCTACCCCCCATCAATCCCACACTATCCACTGCTCCAGAAACCCAACAACCAGCAAGCAAGCAACCAACCAACCATCCCTCACCCAAAACAATATAACACGGCACCCCAACATCAAACACAACCCTCAACCTCCATATATGTAAAATACTAATCCCAATCCTACCATGAACCGGCCCAGCCCGAAGCTCATCCCATCTCCCAAAGAAAACCCCTACATCCCATTCCATACCTCCGTCTCCACTACACCCCAAGCCCCCTACCTCCTCCCCTCACTAAATACCTGAAACTTCCCAAATACCATCCATTCAAAACCGACAAGCCAAGCCCAGCCCAGCCCAACCAGGCTCAACCCAACCGAACCGACACAATGCCGTACAAGTAAATAGCATATCCTCCCCAAAATATCCCAGGCCAATCCTTTCGCATCAGGTCACGGATGGGGAGTTTCATCCGGGATGTAGTATCCGGTCGAAGACAAGGATTATGTCGGCGTGGGACATGAAATGCATGTATGGATGTTAGACGGGGGTGGTGGGGAGCACGGGGTTTCGTAGGCTGCGCCCGGTAGTTTTCGGTAGTGGGTGGTGGATGGGGGATGGCTTATGGGGGATGTAGGGGTGATGATTGAGGGAGGGTATGGTTGGGGTTCGGATGGGGGAGTTGTTGGTGAGGGGATAAGAGGTGTTGGCCATAAAGGTGAATGGGTGGGATGATTGGGGTTGAGGAAATATTATGGAAGCGAGGAGTGCATGTGGGTTCATGTGAGAGGGATATGGGAACCAGAGGATTCGAGATGCTGGTACTGTAATTGTCACCGCAAAATATTATAGCCGAAACTAAAAACTATATATCCGATCCGAGGTGGGTAGGTCGTTGGTAAGCCAGGTTTTGGATAAGGAGAACTTGAGAGGCCGAATGGTAGATTTACAAGAATTTCTATTGCATGCAGTGTAGCGGAAGAAAATATTGACCTGGTAGTGTAGTACGGCATTGACTTGACTTGACGATTTCCTTGATAGGGAAATTATCGGTTAGCTTAGAATGGCAAAGAACCTAACGATTCGAAGAATCGTTTTCAGGGTCCGGCTAGAGACTTCTGATGGTTCAAAATATTGAAGTTTTCTGGGGAGCTCGGCCTAATAAAATGTTTGAATCATTTGAAGGAAGATATGATAAATCAAAACGAATAGTAACAACGAATTACAAGAGCCTGGGGAAGAATTCGACTACGAAACCAATGGATAGCATCGGAACAGTTAGAACTGATCAAGGAATTCAAGAACTGTGGCCAAATCAACAAACACGTGGAACACATATGAGAGAGTAAAGACCTGTCGTGCAATGTGAAGAGCAGAGCAATGCAAAAGAAGAAGGTGGTGTTGAGAATGAGGCTTAGGGGAATGCTAGTAAAGGCTAGGAAGTAGAGAACAATGAGTGAACCAGAACAAGTGAGCATATATTGGAAAGCTATGAGTGCCGAAACTGAAAACAGCACTTGACTGGAGAATCTTCAACATTACGTCAAACATTTTGAAGGTTTATTGGTAAGCTACACGATACTTCCAATCGGATCAGTGTATAAGTGAGAATCGAGGAGGTGTCAAATGTACATGTAATGGGGTGACGTGGTATAAACGTGGTGTGATGCATGAAATGCGCCGTAACTAGGAGGTGTATAGAAAGGCAATCTGGAACCTTATTGGACACGAAACCGAAGGCATCTAGATGTTGTTATTGGGCTAAGCCGGATTGATATCAGACCCACTGAAAGAATATGTAACCTGAAATGGCAAGACTCAGGTCTCTAATCCGTAGAATATAGCCCTTAGCTTCAATCTTCCAGAAATTGGCCAAATAATCATAACAGAGCTCGAGCTAATGGTATTAGTTGCACGTATCTATGATAATTAGGCTTCAGAGTTGCCAACCATTCAAGACCTATGAATATAAATGTGCGTCTGCAACAATGGTACTATGTCCCGGATAGAAGTTGCATAGTCATATCATCTTTAAAATACTTAGGTATGTCATTGAGGTGGCTCAAGCTTTGTAAAGGTTTAATTTTGTAAGTTCTCTAAGACTGCTCGAGCAGTATTCATCACGAATATAAGCTGCAGCGTTGAATATCAGTGGTAGAAGGTGGGTGCACTTGAGGCTTTCTGTGCGTTACCAATGCTCGAGCAGGAATCTAGAATGAAATTGTGCATGGAGACAGAATTTCATGTAGCACAATAAGAAAGTCGTATTCATGCAAGGTAGAAGACCCCGTTTTGGTGTTCCAAGACCATATTATAATGGCGTGACGGTGCCAGTAGATCACCTTGATATCCGGGAATCTGAGACAATCTATTGGTTGTTAAGGGTTCAGAACGGTTCCTGGACGATAGAGCATTTAATGTTAAACTGCGAGGTTTCAATCTGCAATGAAATTTTTGGGTCTAAAATGATACATCAGGAGGGGAGATTGCGCGGCGTTAAACTTGGACTAAGGTATATTCTGAGAAACTTCCAAGAAAGAGTCTGGGCAGGATTAAACGCACACCGGAAGCAAAAAGGATCTTCGGTCCCCCGCAATTCGGTATCCTCCGACTTTGATAGATTTTTATTTCCTCAATATTGCAGCAAGTTCAAGGGGAATTGCCTATAAGAAATAGGTTAATGTTGAAGATATGCACCTTTAACCAATTGGAACATCCGCGGAAAATCTGCATAAAATAGCGCACTAGATTTTCGATCAGCAGCGCGCCGTGCCGTCAAGTTGCATCATCATAGCCATGCAGCTAACTTTGAAGTAGTATTCGGGTGGTCCATTGTTTTGGAAACAAATTTGCCGGCTTAAGTTGACAATCGCTTGGTTCTTCCGATTGTGGCATGAGAGACTGATAGCAAACAGCCCTGTATCTTAAGCTAAACAGTATAAAGAATTTAAGAAACACCGACAGAACAATGAAATGAGAAGAGCTTTTCAAAATTAAACCCAAAAGGGGCCCCGGAGCCTTGTTGATAAGGTATATGTTCTGATACGTGTGTCCCTGCATCATGCATTTAGGCTGATAGTCGGCCGGCGTGTTTTCTTATGTTGGACTTGAAGTGGCGTCTATAGTCTCCGAGGACGATTATAGCAAAAAATTGCGTGAATCTGTGACCCCTACAAAGGAATAATGTGATGATGTCATGAGAGAGTGAAGTTTGAATTCCACAATTTCCACAAACGGGAGTGATAGCTGTTGCTTCTGTCATGGGAAAACTGGCATCAACGAAATACGTTTGTCAGGTATGGTGGAGGAGATGGCACCTAAATTTCAGTGTAAAACTCCTATTGCCGGCAAAACGTGAAAAACCAAGAACCATTGAAAAAAAATGGTACATTCTATTACAGACTTCAAGAAATCTGGCAAAAGCTCCATATATCTTTCCTAAGCGAGATGCGTTGTATTGTTCTTGAAAAAGACGATTCGGGCACTGGCATGGCAATGCCAAATTAGAATTTGCACTTACACATAACACTTGGTGAAGTATTCTATAAGCCTTGCAGGAACATTCTTCTATAAGGCTGCAAGTGAGGAGTAGCTTGTGCAACAACTACTCGCAATTCCCGTAGTAAATAAAATCCATTCGATTGGACTGTAGAGAAATAGGGCTATGTTCGAGGCTAGGTTGAGAACCTTAGAGATGTTAGAGATGTTAGTCAAGGTACCACTATTCAAAATAGGAATTCCGCTTCGAAGGCCTGGTTGCATTCCACCATTTGCTTGATTTTCTTGATATCCGTGTAACTTTCGTAAAGCAAATTGCTCCAATATGCGCTCGGTAATATTCTATATACGAAGAAGCTTCTCCACGGGAGTTTTCTTACAAATAGCAAGCTGTCAAATCGCAAAGACCACTGAGTTATACTAGTTCACGAGACTATGCTTAGCCAGTAATATGTAGACTGGGTTGAGAAGGTCTGGTGGGGCTGGCGTGGAAATTGTGCAGCCGATGGTAGAAGGATCATCAAAGAGTTCGGTCGTGTATTTTACAGCATAACGGGTGGGGGCTTTTAGGATCATACATCCGATATGCACATCATGCAGAGAATATTAGTAAGTCATACTAAGCATGTAACCATAGATTCATCCAAGTACATAGTTTCGAAAGGCCGAAAAACAGAGCCCGAGTCTTTTCAGATGCCGTTGTTTCTGGAAAAGGTACGTATATACCTAGGTAATTCAAAACTCGACCGATATCTCGGTAATTGGTAGTGATCTGTGATGTGGATCGTGGTAGTAGAAGACACGGCAGCCGCCGTGTAATCCACCTCGAGTCTCAATAATCAAATCCAGGTTTCTGGAAGAAAGCCCAAAAAATCATATCGATGGAGCAAGTATCACGATACGGCTGTTCTCAATCCTTCTCCGTAAAGATGTGAAATGTTTATATTGAGAATTATGACCTATCTGTTTCAAAGCTTGGAGATATTATCCCGTTGATGTAAGTCGACAAATTGGGCGAATACTGCGGCCTAAATGCTTGCTCGAGCATGTTTATATCGCCTCCATGGTATAGAAACCGCTGGAAATTCATCACACAATATAAATCTTCAATTGAGTAAATGGCATTGTAATACCGATAGCCATGATCCTTGTGCGTTGTCTGTTTAGATGATGATTCGGTGAAGTATATCAACAAGTAGATATTGAAGTTTTGCTGCTGATCCATGTGCTGTATGTAAGCAAAAGAGCACATATTCGCACACCAGACATTCAAATTCCACATTAGTTGATCTGCATCCAGGCCACTTTGTTCAGCCATTTCAGTAGTAACGAATAAGGAGAATAAATTCGATTTTCAATTGCAGGCAAACACATTGGATATGGCCATTGAACTATCATGAAATCGTGAATCGTGCCACAGCATAATTGTATGCTTGTACCACACAAGGTCACGAAACTCGAATTTGACTACTTTTTCATTCGTCGCAACCGTAGTGGTGTGAATTTAAGGAAACAAGGTCAAGGTGCAGGTTGAACGGGTCACCGAAGGCTGTAGGGATACCGTGGTAGAGTTGATGAGCTTGAGCTGACCATCCCACTTCTTGATAAATTTTGTGCACAAAAGAATATGAATATACAGGAGGTAGAAACTCTTGCTTCCAGTGAAAGATCTTGAGGCTCAAGATAAGAGGTGGAGTTAGTTCGAAGGCCTGATTTTTACCTTCCAAGCACGTGCAATTGCTCAGATTCGGGAAAAATGTGATGGATTGATGTTTCTTTTTCCACGGGGATGATGATCCCGAGCGGTTCATGTACAACGGCCACTAAAGCAAGTAGCATTGCCATCCCTGTTACGGCGTAATGGCGGGTAGGAAGCGTGGAAGCTGACCCGAGACGCCTTCGCTAGCGACCCGAGTGGTCCTGGCGCATTGAGAGATATCTACAGATATTCAAGGTAGAATCCATAATTTGCATTGCCTTGTCAGGAATAAGTACATTAAAAATGCAGTCAATAAAAACTTTTATTTAAGCTGCATATGCTGTGTTTCGTGCATATAACTTGGTACTTCTCGGTCGGAGATGGACACAACCGCCGATTTATTGCGGCGCGATGCTCGTAAGAGGTAGAAGAGGCCAATCTATGGAGCATCAAGATAGAATAATTGTATAAAAAATCCTGCAGGTGGACCAGTGACACATGCATTACCTTAGTTGCAGAAGGGCAAGACTTCTGCAAGTTTGGCAGGCGAAATGTTACATCGTCTGCCAGTGATGATTCAATAAGTGACTGCGGAGATACAGTCAACCAAAACTGGTCCGTATTCGAGATTAGCTGCTTGAATATATCAGGAATCAATCCGTGCCTGTTCTAAAATGTGATAATTGTTACAAAAGTGGGGTTTGAATTCAGTTGTTGTTCTCTGTATCATGGAATCGCGCTCCGATTCTGAACTTCAGATGATTCGTGATACTGAGATCCTAATTCGCCTCTTCGAGTTTCATGAATGGCACTGGAACGTATTCGAAGCCACACTCTTACATAAATGAACTTCATTTCAGTTGGCTGCAGATGCGAACAGCCTCTATCTTTATTGCGCTCAGAAGCAGCAAAGCTTGCATAAGACTCATTTTGTGGTAAAGACCACATGCGTTTCGACAGAAATCTGCAATATTGGACTTCTCATCGACCCTTTTATATAATCCAGAGCAGGAAATACACCATTTCGTTTGTATGTGTCGCCTTGGAGACTCAATGTAATTGATGGTCTGGAAATTGCGTAGTGCTATCCAAGTTCCCAGGCTCCTCAAGACAAGATATATATCTGGTTTCCTCTGTCATTTTTCTTTCTGAAGAGCAGAATGTTCATTCCACTTTCTTCTGTCTTAATCATAGCTTAGCCTCATTTGTGGGTTGAGAATTCGTATTGAACATCCAGACAAACAATTGAGCGCCTATCCAGACCTTCACACGCCCATCAAATCGCTCTGCTACCAGCAGGTAGCATATCGACTTCGAAACCATGAGTGGTTCTGGCGGAGGCTACTACAAATACAGATGTAAATACTGGTTGACATACAATTGCCCTCACTGGGTGTGGGTTAACAACGCGCCATGCGCACATTGTTTGGTAAGCCAGTCGGCAGTTGTAAGCCCAACATGCTAACATGAACTAGGCAGACGGCAGGGATGACGAACATATTCCAGCATCCCAGTTCAAGATGTCAAGGGAGGTTTGCGTACCACAATTTGAAGACGGATATTTATACTATAAATTAATGGAGATTGTCGCATTGAGCGATTTTGACTACGGCTGGGTGGTGAAGGAGCCATCTAGCGCCGATTTTCCAACATCGACGGAGCCAACTGTACCCAACCTCACAGAAACTCATGGTACTTTAGCTCAAGTTCCCAAAGAGCCAGTTGTTCCAACGCAAAAAGATGACTGAAGCCACATTCAAAGGGTAACTTCATCATACCCTTTACTTCCTGTCGCCTTGCCTGGGATTTTGTTTTGTCTGTCACAATTATTGCTTCGGCTGGGTAATGAAAAATGTTTGTTTGATAATTTGTTTCCAGATAATGGTGGTTTCTAGTGGTGGTAAGTGATGGAACATAGGAAAAGTTGGAAATGAAATTATGCGGTTTTTTGGGAAATTTGGCGCAACCTCTAATATGAGGCGTAATTTTTGTTGATCTTCGACAGCTATTCAGTCTCGTGTGAAAAGAGCTTCAAGTGGCCAAAAAACAGTTGTGATTAGGGCATGAGAAAGTCTGTAGCACAAATTACACAGGATGGCGTGCGTTGCATATCTCGAGTTTCTCCATACATGTGATCTGTGATATATTTTGAAGCTCAGATGACTTCGCAGGGAGGTGGGAAATAACAGCTAGGACAGAGATTCTCGGCACAATGTCAATGAATGGGGTAGTGCCACGGAGGAAGGAGAGAACTTTTGCATCCTTGCATTATCGATGCTACAATACAACATTGCAATACCTGCCTTGTTGAATGACAAGCTTGCTTTTCGGAAGTCGATAGAGATTCGGAACATTAAGGGAACATGGTTCTGAATTCGGTTAGCTTTTGCCTCTTTTGGTGAACTCAACATTCACCTACTTTGAGCCATTCCCACCAATCATTTCACGATCAACTATAGCTACCTAATGAAACTTGAAAAATGATGCAGTTTCATCATCTAATCTGAAAGACACGCTAAGCCTCATCCTTGTTCATGAAAGCAGAGCGAGGTATACGTATCGATATAACAAGAATGAAAATTGATGAGAGTGTTTGATCAAGACTCCAATTCTGTTGAAGTTGTTTGTGGACCATTATAGATCACGTGCAACTCAATCATGCTCAGCTAGTCCAAAATTAGTAAGGCTTATGATCTCGGCTAGCTCCTGTCCCAACATCACTTCATTCAAACTTTGTTCCTTCCCTTCTGATATTTTGCGTCCCGTTTTGAAAGACTCACCATATCTACATGAATCTCTTTTTCTTATAGCCATTCTTTTCCTTTTGCTTCCCTACCCTAGATTCCTGTGCTCACATTAAAAATATCCGAATGAAATCCAAGGGGTGCATTCTGAATAGTACTATAGTGCTCCGTGATAACGCCAGTACTAGAGTAGAGAATCCAGTATACTTCCATAACTAGCTAAGGAGCTGCAACGAGCACTGCTTAAGAATTACTTGAAAAAGATATCCTTTGTCGAATTGCAATCCGTGGGAACTTCCATTCGTACGTCTACAAGAAATCAATAGTAGGAGAAGCTGTGCGCTTTGCAAAGCTGTGGATAGCGCCATGCTTTATTCGTCCAAGTACCTAGGTATATAAGAGCTCGGGTCAGGGAGTGTATCACAATTTCTTAAAACCTACTTCATCATCATGTTGAACCTAGATCGATGGTTTGGCTACGATGTGGTTACCGATCGTTAACACGTGATTCTCCTGATTAAAGTCTTGAGCTATTACCTAGGTAGACAGTTATTGATTGGTTCAACCACCTTCATATCCATTACATATACATCTACTAAATTCCCATTTGAATAAACAAGGTGGCAGGTGATCAACCACAAATCAGCCCCACGTGATTGAGGTATATTCATCTCACCAGTCATTTTGCGGCAACGATGAAGATGGTTAGTTTTTGTGCCATTTTCATATAGAGAACAGCACCGAAAGCTCTTCGGTTCATGATAAAGATAGGATCATTCCTGCTATTCCAAGGCTCTACAAGTTCGAGGTTTACATGATGTGATGCTGGTTATTGCAATTCTTGACTCGAATTTGAAGCTGTTTCTTACTCATAGATGGTACTCTTGCTCTTTCCTCCTCACTGACACTTCTACACCGATCTGAGCAATCGCCATTTCATTACCAAGTAATAATCGTTGTTTCTTATTTATAAGAGTATGAGTAAGGGGATGGTGATTGTTTCCCTCTTCCATTTCCTTTCCCTTTTCCACTTTCGGCTCCTCGGTTCAATACCACTAAACCTCCTTTCCTTCAAATAACGACATCGCTTCCTCCGATTACAGCTGCTGCTGCTGATTGAGATCATTCATTCACACACCATTGGACCCTTTCTTCTACCAGAGTTGCTCTCTGTGTCTTGCTACTCCTTATAAAACTCCCGTTATTTCCCTTCAACCACGTCAACTTTGTTTACATTGGGCTTCCAGCTTTGGTAAAAGGATTGTGTGAGCTTTACCTTCTTCGATTTGTGTCTGCTTTGGCACTGTCGTCATTCTACTGTACTACTGGTAAGTTCGATAACTACTATTCTCTTCGATTTGGTTTCAGTGAAAGGGGTTTCAAGACGAGGAGCAAGAAAGTGAACGAAGATCAGGGAAGGGTGGTTTTAGCTGTTTGGATGTCAACTATATCCAATAGCCATGAACATTATGGCAAATTCCATTCAGCAAATCACCATTTTGGTCATCCCGAGGTTCCAACAATCCATCTTCGAAGGATGTTTATAAAATGCTCCACTTTTTCTCAAGTTGGCTGATTTGTTTTGAAATATCATCTGCCCATTATTCACCTGAAGCTTTTGATTCACTGACCGTTTGTCTGATTTGATCTTTAGCTACGAACTTTGAAAAGAAGACTTGAATGACAACCAGGGAGAAACAAACAAACAAGCAATCGATCAATCAATCAATCAATCAATCAACAAACCAACTCAAAAGTCCAAATACCTCCTTCCTGAAGCAAAGCCTCAGTTCTCTTCAATATTCAATCAATTCCATTCTGCGATTTGTTTTTGCTGCACAACTCACTCCCATTGATCGAGATTATCTACGAAAATATACCTCTTCTGTCTCGACCATCCACTCTCTTCTTACTCACGTCGTGGATCACAAGGGAAAGCTGAAGATCGATACCTACCGCGGTATTTGGCAACTCAGCTTATCCATAGTCGTGTGATGGCTTTTCTTGAAGTTAAAAACATGAAGAGTCTTCACTATTCGATTGATCAATTGCTTGATCTAAGAAGATCACTCCCAATCATTGCCTGCCTCATCGACAACATTAACAAGCACCCTGATATTGGTCAGTAATCTCTCAATCTTGATTTATTTTATTTTATTTTATCTTCATCCACCCCAATTCACCATTAAGCAATCATTAAACTAATATATTATGCAGTCACCATATTCACTCTTCCTGAGCAAGCATTTCGAAATCCCCACACTTACTCTTGCTTGACTTCAACCCTCTTGAAACAACAAAGATATACTCGCCCTGAAAGTACAACACGTCGCGGAGAATCTTCTTCGTCTTCGTCTCAATCAATGCGCAGCCAAGGAAGTTGGTGCCTTCGTCAACATTCCAACTTTGAGTCTCGCCGCACATTTGATAATCAAATTCAACCACATTCCGCACCAACTAGTGTAGCTTTACATCAGGCTGAAAATTTTCGAAGATTTTACAGGGCCGTCGTTTCTCCAACCCACGTACGAGTTACTGCAGGTGGTCGCATAGTCCCAAACACGCGAGCAATGGCACCCCCATTATTTGAGCCTAATGGTGATAAGTTTTCATCCGACTCCCCTCAACAGGTCAAAGATACCGACAGAACTGAGCACAACCAAGCTGTCACCAATGCTACTGGTGGTTCTCAAGGATCAGTAATTCCTGTTAGTACACAAGGTCCACCGGTGTTTCATCCTGTCTTGCCTGGTCCTTTCCTGTCACCTTATGGTTATCTCCCGCAGAGTGTCGCAAATATGCCTGTACAGCATTTTGGCCACCCAGGTAATACCCAGTTTCCTCAACAAGTCATCAATGGTAATGAAAGCTCGTCCAGCTCTTTGCAACCAGTCCGGGTCTCTCATCCTGGTCAATTTGATCCTAATCGCCCGTACATGATGGTCAACAACCAAATGTGCTTTCCTACCTCGGCCTTTCCTCAACCCCCCAATGGATTTCCTCCTGGATTAGTGAGCAATTCATCATTTGGCCCACCTATATTGGGTGGACCTCCAGGACACCATATGACACACCCAATTCATGGACCTATCCCATTTACAATGCCCCCAGGAAACTTCCCAGGTCCTATTATGCATCCAAGTGGTCAATTATTTACAATGATGCCACATCAAGGTCAAGCCCAACAGACTTCGATGACTCCAGTACTCCCATTGCAATTACCCTCTACCGAACAGACTCTTCAACAACATCGAGATCATCTTATGATGCTAGAGGCTCATATCTCTCGCCATTCGTTGCAATCAGTTCCTTACTGGGCAACTCAGCGCCAAATCCTTATGGGAGAAATTGCTAGGATGACAGGTTTGCTTCAGTCCGAACGCAACAGTTCAAGCAGTTCTCAGGCTGAGCAAGGTCAATCTCACACTTCTGTGGATTTTGGTGGCTCTCTTGATGCTCTACCTAGCAGAAACGAGGCCTGTAGTCCAGTAGTTGCTAGCTCCAATGCAAGCACCATTGTACGCAGCCGGGAACCTCCGATTTCTCATGTAAACCCAGTACCCCACACCACACGAAGTGCTGATTCACCAACTGTCAAACAGGCTGCTACTACCAAGGTTGGAGCTGGATCTCGATTGCCAGCCACAGCAGCAATGGCCCCACCATTCCAGCCTCGTGGTTCCCGCTTAGACCTCAGTGCTGCTGAATGGGAGGAGTTTGCTAGAGTAACGGATCCCCGCCCTGGAGGTCGAACATCACCCCCAGCAACACCGGAAAATACAACTCAAAGACTCGCTCGACTTATGGGAAATTGTCAGACCCGATGGGAAGATTCTGCTGTAGGTTCTAGCATGATAAGCATGCCAAGATCACAAACAATGCCTGTTCCACAATTTCAATCTCATGCAACTTCCTTACCAAGTCTTCGAAGATCTGATACTTATCCTAATTCTGTTACACAGATGTCATCGATGACTTATGGCCCTATTGTGAACTCAAGCAATATAGGCACGCAGTCTTATGGAAGAGTGCATACTCAAAGCCATGAAACGGAGAGGTTCCTCGCCCAGAAAGAATACTTTGGAAATTCAGCAAACAGCTTTTCAAACCATGCCTCTTCTACCCGTCAAGCTCAAAGATATGATACTGGTAGGCAGAATACCATGCCCACTTTACCTGTCCGTGGTAATTACAACAATCAGAATGCGTTTACTACGAATGAATACCTCGCCAAATGTCAATCAATGTTTCTCCCTATATCCAACCAAACAGGAGTAACAAAGTATGCTTCACCATGGCCCAGCCCTGTGCGTAACTCTGTTAATCACAATACTCTCGATTTTCGGGCAAGATCCAACAGACCTGCTCCGCCTTTTAGTTTGACTACCCAGTCTGTCATCAATGAGCCTGTTACTGGCGCTCAAGAAGATTCATCTGATAACAATGTTGAGAACCCTCGTGTGATTTCTACTGATGCACAGGGACTTGATCTGCTTGCCAATGTGTTTGCAGAGACTCCTCAAAAGTATCTAAACTCGGATGAACAGCCTGGAGTACTCCAAGGACATCAGTCTGATCACAATTCATCTATTCAACAAGTTACGAATTCCAGACCATTGACTCGTAACGATCTTGGTGCTATCTTTGCGTCAGGGGACCGAGATAAACCTGCACAATCTGCAAATCCCCCCATTGTCCGTCAGCATACATCTGAGGATTTAGCTGTTGTTTTTGCTTCGGAGGAACCACATGCACTAACACCAAGACAAGTTACAAAATCTGCAAGTGGTGGTGAATTGACGCCCAAAGACCTCGGTGATATATTCGCTTCGAATGAAACAGGTATATCAGCATCTTCTTACAAAATTGAGCAACCCCCAACTCCTCTTAACAACCGTCCACACACATCTGAGGATTTAGGTATCATCTTTGCTTCCAATGAACCACGTCGATCAGCGTCCAAGAGAATCACCAAACCGGCCAGTGCCCCCTCGCTGACACCTGAAGATCTTGGTAATATTTTTGCTTCAGAAAAACTACAAGCATCACCAAATTACCAGACCAAACAAAATTTAAGTGTCCGACCACATACATCTGCGCATTTGGGTGGTATCTTTGCGTCAAATTCTCCAATCAAAAGAAACCAAGGTACTGTCACACCGACATATATGAATGGGGATGACGTCGATGATAATAAGAGTATTGGATCATGGACTCGGCGCGTAGAGCATCGAACATCAGCAAGTGCTCAGTCGGGTAATGAGAAAGAGAATTTGATTTTCCCACCCAAAACTCAAGATGGCTCTCCAAAGAGCAAATCCAGCTTCATTGAACGTCTTAGAATTACAAGCAGGTATGTATAAGAGTCTTTCTAGAAGGACGCCTACTAAAAACATATAGTGCCGTACAAAAGAATCAAATCTTGAAGAATTTGCTAAATCTTCAGCCTGCAACTCATTCTGCCGTTGCTGCGCCTGCGCATGTTTCTTCAGCCAATGCTCAAGGTATCGTTCCTCTTCAAAATAGAGGCTCGGCAGCTGCATCTCTCGCTCCTGCTATGGTTAGTATGACATCTACCAGTAAGCACTCAACAGTTACCTCACCCCGAGGCTTTGCCAGTCCAAGCACACCGGAGAATCGTTCGCTTAGTCGTCTCAGCCAATCTTTCCATCGCTCACCAGAGCATTTGGGAAATGAGGACTACCTTAATTGCTTGAAAGAGATTGCTCGTCATACGTCTCTAAAACGAAGTCAAGCCGAAAATAACTAAAGTGACTTTGACGCATCTTGTCATCCACAAGCTGTAGATTAGACACCACTCCAAAGTTTCATACTGGCAACTTCCAACATGGTCATAGTTTCTTTATCTGCATGGCATGGTAGTCTTTGACATCACCATCAGATATTGGAGATTATATTGTATCAGACACGCACCTTCTTGTATTGATGGCATTTTCGCATTCGATAACAGTCCACTATACTTGTATCTGAGTATTTAAAACCCACTCATGCTAGTAATGGCCTTTCGTATCTTTGCATCCTTGCTGCTACATTACCACTTTTTGTTTTAATTATTTGGCCGAACACACACAAGTTTCTTTTTTGTAGGATTATTTGGGCACTGAGGTTTACTTCTTTTCAACATGAGACATGGCTTTTTCTTTTGCGGCTGATATGAATTTGGTGGATGGTTTTATGGATTATATGGTAGAAAAAAATGGATCAAAGGAGTGAACACTATGATCGGGCGAGGCTCTATGGTTTCTTTTCTGATACGATTACGCTACTTAATTTTCTTTTTTTCCTTTGCAGAGCGTTTGTCAGTCGATAATGATATGGAGGTTTTCCAGATGGGCGAAGACAACACTTGCATTCTTGTTTCACAGTTCAATAAAATTTATCATGTAAAGCATGAATATATTGCGATGTGATGTAATATGGTGATGATGAATAGAGTATGCGGTCCTCAGAACTAGCTAATTTGATGCTAGTTCTCACGCCAGATATGGCAATAGCCACTGAGTCCCAATAAGAGAGAATTGCTAACATCAAGTCCTAATATCTAGAGAGTATAGCTATCTATGTAAAACCTTCCAGCTTCATACCTCCATTCTTACCACCTTGTGCTTCTATTTATTCTATCTCCACGGAAACCTCTGTAGCAATCACAGCAAGAAATCCACAATTGTATTGAGAAGGAACATACAACATGGGTAAGATAAGATTATATGAGAAATAAAGCTTGGAAAATGAGTGCTTGTTATAGTGGGCTGGGTCAGATTTCATTGCGTTATATATAATGGGTCTTGATTTTATATGTTTATATATATGTGATATACCTGATAATATACTAGTGCAAAATCTGCGACAAAGCTGTCACCGCGAGATTTCAAGATGGGTGAAATTACTGATACGGACTTGGTATAGATGCTGTGAGTTTGTGTCAAATAGATCCTTTTGTAAATATGCACGGTGCTGTCTGTACATTTTTTAATTCACATCAATCTGCCGGCCCGTGACTCCAATTCTATCCCATCATCCTGTATCTCAACGCCCCAAAGACCAATATCCTAGACATCCAACCAGCACACATAATCTACAATCCGCAACTCACATGCAATCCTTACCACTGGGCAAAATAATCCTGTCGGCCCACAATCATGTGCTCCAAATTCAACCTCGCACTCCAAACAATCATGTCCGTGACGCCCCTCTCCCGCGTGCCCTCCGCATCCGCATCTCCCAAACTATTAATATCACTATCCCTATTCTTCGCCCCCGCAGACCGATGATGTTGGAAGAGTTGCGGCTCCACGGAATAGCATTTCATATCCAGATATCCATCGCGACAGAGGAGCGCGAGGGCGTTATCGACAGCGAGATTCATTCCCCCTTTCACGGCGAGCGCCATGAGGATTTTCTGGGCGCCGCGGTACGACACCCCGTAGCCGAAGGCGCAGATGGGGGCCCCGGCTTTGTGGACTATGCGGGTGTTTTCGGGGTAGTCTGCTAGGGCTTTGAGCCATGTTTGGGCGGATTTGGGGGCGACGGTTTCGTCTTCTTTGATGATGTAGAGGTCGTCTTTTGGGGGGGCGGACGGGTCTTTCGTGAGGGTGGAGGGGAGCACGTCGCCGCAGTGTCCGGGCCAGAGAATGTCCCAGTCGTCGCCGTAGGGTGAGTGTTGGCGTTGCTCGAGGGGTATGTGCGATAGGGTGCGGATTCCTCTGGCGTATTCGGGGAGTTGGTTTAGGAGGCGGATGTCCCAGTCTACGTCGTCTTCCATGATGAATGCCGAGGCGAGGTTGTTTTCTATGATTCTGTATGGAACGTCTGGGTTAGCTTAAATAGTAGGAGATATATGGAGCGGGGGAGGGGGACGTATGACATGCACGTACCGGCGGATTGTATTCATATGGCCCCGCCAAGAACCGAGTGCCCCGTCTTTTAAGTCAAGTCCCTATGCCCAAGCGTTAGTCACGGTACTAGCTCCTCGGTGGGGCTGATGGTGGATGCTGTTCTGGATTTCGAGTCTGATTTCACATACCGGTGGCCGAGCCCTATCAGAGACATGTTCTCCTAGCAACCCATCTACAAATTCTACATGAAAACCAGTCAAGGAAGCAGACAAAACCATGGCATCTCGCTTATCTGAGCGATCTGGTAGCCCAATAACGAATACTCTTTCAAACTAAATTATTATTGTGTTAGCAAGACATGAATATCCATCGGACATGGGAGACAAAGAATCACATACACCAAGAGTCGAATTGCTGGCTCGGCCTATTTCCGAAGTCGTATCGGCCGGCCTGAGTCTCGTACCTGAAGTAGCGGAGAGATAGTTGCGATGCTCAGGTGATATAGGGGCCTTATCCGAGTAGTCTAGCCATTTTGAAGAAGCTGTGGATGATTCTTGACGAGTTTGTAGAGACAGAAAAAGAATGAGGGTGAGAGCGACGCAAGCGCCGATGATGTAAGGCCGAGAGGTTGAGGCAATCATGACTGCTCTATCGCTCCATCTACCGACATCGAATGATGGAAAAAGTGATGGTGATTGTGGGATGGAAAGAGTGTAAGCGGAGTTTCAAATTAGATCCGGAAATGAAGAAAGGCTGGACGAAACTGCTCCGATGTTCATCATCTTAAGCTTATGAGGAATGTCATAATTATCAGGTTGAGTCTAGAAGTGGAGCACTTAATTCAGGAGTTAATGCAAGATAAGGATGCTAGAAGCATTATCCCTCATGGTATAAGCCTCGGTGGCTGGCGGAAGGATCCCCGGATGTTAATCGTTTTAGCTACCTATCATCTCACCCGTTTGGAAAAAGTAAAGTTCATTAAACGACGAATTAGAGAAGAGAATCTTCCCCGAAAGCAAGGTACAGATCCAGCATGGGAAATTGCTGTACAACAGAGTAAGATCATCGGCTCGGTTGTTTTAGGTCGTGCCGCTTAGTGCCACTTGCACGCTCCATGTTTTTCCGAGCCGAAGTCCCCATCAGGGCTCATATAACGCATGACTTAAGCCTAGCTATAGATGGATGGCAATTGCAACGTGGATCTCAATACAATCAACCACAGAGTGTCTTGCAGGACTGATAACTACTAGAGATATGTTTTTTTGGATCTTTAGAACCAAGTACTTTTATGGCCCACCTTTCAATGACTGAGCATACCTGAAGTGATTACTTGCAATTGTCAGACGGGTCAGCCATGAAACACATCCTACACCTCCGCCTCAATCGACATATATAAATAATCGTTGAATCCATTGCGACACAAGAGGATAGCCCTCAATGTCATTTTTCGTACAAGTTTAGCCAATTGTATTGCACTCTCTCCTGAAGAATAGATAGGACCGCGCTCCAAATGATCGATTACTCTATCTTCGCGGTGCCCAAATTAGCATCTTACAATAGCCTACATTGATTATGGTAAGGTCTTAAGCATCTCACATCTTTACTTATTTTTCGTTCGTGTCAAAGGTATTATGTAGGTTTTCATTTCTTTCTCGTAGGTAGAGTGCTCGGGATAGCCTCAAACACCATCCATTGAAAAGCTATTGATCTCCCCTCAAGATGGCCCAAGTATGGACGTTTGAGACACCAATTAGCGTGAATGCAACATTTCCCGTGAATCTCACCTGGAATCCACGCACTTTCAATTCCCTCAATTATGGAAACTTTCTTTTGAATCTGTGGCTCTTGCGCGACGATGCACAAGGGGACACGGTAGTCTCCGTGCATTTACCTTATCTTCTTGCTAGTAAGTTCTTCAACTGACAATGTGCATTAACATATAAAGACGTTCGTACTAAAACATACAAGGTGATCATAATGTCTACAACTATTCTGTATTATGGACACCAACACTCGATGATATCGATATCAATGTTCCCCAAGCTGGAACCCATCAATTGGCATGGGAACAGAGCAACAATAACCCAGGTCTTGACCCATCAAACACATCTTTTGAAGGTTACTCAAGAGGATTCAATGTCAGAGCACCTGTCTCCTTGAATTCTTCGTCAATACTTGCCCCCACAGCAACATCTGCCTCAAACCCCTCCGCTACATCATCAACATCAATAACCTCACCAACACCCAAAAACTCCAACACTTCTAATTCCACTTCATCCTCATCTGGAACAAGTAACCCCACTGTAACCGGCCTAGTAATTAGCTTCAGCCTTCTAATCCTCCTGTTCAGCGGTGCAGCCTTCTGGAGCGTACGAAAGTATCGACGTGTAAGAAAGAAAACACTCAATCCAGAAACTATGCCACCTGGCCATACCTTAACACCGAGCTCGTCGCCAGATTCACTACTACTACCTCCAGGAGAGATGGAAGGATATCAGCGAAGAGATATAAAACCGGCGGAACGACCTGCTGCGGTGGACGTAGCGGAGATATCTCCCACACCTTCTGTTCATACAAGTGAGAGGTCGAATGGATGTTCAAATTAGATCTGGCGTATGAAATTCCTATTTGCGGTATGAGGGTGGGTCGGGAATTTGGTTGGTCTGGGACCCCTGAGATTTGTCACTTTGATAGCTGGTGTGGTACAGCCTGGCGAGGTGAAATACAAGTTGGAACATATATAATAACACAAAAGAGACTTAGGTTGGAGTTTGGGATAGAGGTTTGAGGTTTAAATTAAAGCTCAGCATGTAAGTTTGATATGCAGAAATGAGTGTGGACTAACCGAAGTAAAATGCGGTTTGATAAATTGACACCTGTAGCTGTGTGGGTTTCGGGTTTGAATAAGAAACAAAGTATATTCAACCCATCCATTCCATCCTCGCTTAACTATTTTGATGAAGATGAATCTTTAACTACCTACCCATGTAATAATCAATCATATGATTTTACATCCTTCGTATGAAGTACCAAACGGCTTGATATCATTTCATCACCTATAAGAATCTTCGCTACGAACACTTGAAGTAAAGATTGATCTATCAAGTCTTTTTGTGCTGCCTTTCCTTTACAAATCATCAACTTAGTCACTAATGACTGTCTCTTCAGAAACCTGCTAACTTCTACAGAAGTTTATCTTCCCCTTTAGGATATAATATCATAACATGATTCCCATGTCCTTCCAGGTATTTTTCTTCTTCTTCTTCTTCTTCTTCTTCTTCGAACAATTGACTAATCGGCAATGTCCGCCTTCGTTCCAATTGATTGTGTCTAGCTAGCTACCGATCTAAAAATCCCTATGTAAATCACAAACCATACTAGCGTCAATCCTAATTCTTGATCACGGGGCAAAATGGCTAAAGCTGTTACCTCAAAGTCGTTCTCGGAAATTTTGATTCTAGCTATAAAATCCGACTCTTAGATTTCGATATCTCTGTTACATTCCTGGTATCTATGGTCGAGGTGGGATTTGGACAGCTAGTATATCATCTGCTCTAACCGTGTCGACGTCTCAATAATTGATCAGATCATACCTTCGTATCGTAAAATGACTACAGAATTAATATCAAGGAGAAAGGACATTGATGATCATATGATTATTGGAAGACATGTATCCGTAGAACAATATGCGTAAGCAGGAGCAGCAGCAATACTACCTTATCTATACCAAAGACAAGACGATCGAAGATGGTGCAAAAGACGGCATCAAATAGCTTTGATAATATATCCGCGATTCCTTAAAATTCGAAGAACTAGTTAGAACAGACGCTTAACTACTAAACTTTTCATTTGGCCACAAATCTCTCATCGTGATCTGTTTATCTGAGTGCAAGGTCCGGAGGGATACTCATGAAATGAGCGGTGCTGCTGCAAGCAAATTCCTTCGCGTTCGATATTGATTCTCTCCCAATGAAACCGACAATTTCGGCCATAATATTCGTTGGAATTCTCGATTAATCGGTATGATGACTCTTAGTTCTTATGTGCGTATATTTTCGGTGTATAATATGAATTCAGGCTATCTGCTTCCCTTCATCATCTCCAAGAATTATTAATATGGTAATGTGGCAGTAATTATGTCTAAATTCTAATCAATCAAAACCAACTGTCTCGGGACAAGATTCCAGTAGTAAAAGCATCATGAGGTGAAGATAGCCTGACTTGAAGCGAAAGATTCCGAGAAGAGTTTTGTGATGGATGGTTTGTTGAAGATCGATGCATTTGGGTGGCAAAAGTGCAGAATAGATGGCGTTGAAATTTAAAATTCAAAGTCGGTTATGAATGCTTAGGTAGCTGAAGTATCCTGAATATGCCTATGTTGAAGCATCACCGGAAATGATCAGGCCGCATCATGCAGTGTGTAATAGATCCTATAGCCCGGGGCCTTTCAAGCACCTCGACTCCTCTTTGAGAAGGAGAATGAAAGTCGATGAACTGGAAAGACCCAAAAATACGATTTGATCAAGGTGAGACGACTTCGTGATAAAAGTTATAGTAGTAAGCAGCGAGTCATCAATGAGTTTTTCATCAACCACTAATCAAAATCACGGCAATGTATGAATTCAGGCAGGAAGCAATTCAATTCTTCACCCCTCTCGGGCCCAGTCTTAACATCTGTTGGTACCAAGCTCTGATACCTCCATCACCAGCTCTCAACTCGGATCGTACCACGGCCTTGGGCCCAATCGGATATCAAACGTCGATAATACTAGGCTCTTCAGGGCGCCACCCTCTCCACGGACGGTGAATATAGGTTCAGGAGAGCCAACTGCTCCTCCTTCCCCCCCACTACCTATTGGCTTCTTCTACGCTTGGCGCTTCTCTCACCCTCCTCTCCACCAACCTTCGCCTCCTGGTTTGCCTGCAGCCAATTGATTAGCAATCTATTATGAAATCAAGCGCCAAGATGGAAGGATGAGCACGCATATAATGGCAATATACATACTCTGAATTCCTCGAGCTCTGCTTTCAACGCAGCAATCTCCTCGTTCTTCTCCTCAATATCCTCCTCCTTCTCTGCAAGCTCCCGATCCTTTCTTCTGATCGTCTCGCCCTTGTCTTTGCCGTCAGTCCACCAGTTGTGGATCTCGTCATCCTTGTCGAGGATCTTCTCCTCAAGTTCTCCCTAGAAGTATTTTATTAGTAATATGTTTGGGTCAGAGGTAGATTTGCTACTAGATATGGTTCGACTTACGATTTTCTGGTTCAGCCGGCGGATCTCTCGACTCTGGCCATGAAGGACCAGGTTGGCGAAACTCAATTGGGTATCGCGGTTGAATATTGGGTTGAGTTCATCAACCGATCTTCGTCCTCCAGCGTGGGGATCTGGGTACTCCTCGGATGACGAGGAGGAGCCGGAGGGAAATTGTCCACTGGTAGACATCTTAGGTACTTCGTTGAGTTAGTTGGTTTTTTTGGTGTTGCGATTTTATCGGTAGGGTGGTAATCGAATAAAGTTCTCTTTCCGTAGATCGAGATATGGTACCGTGGTTTTGTAAAAATTCAAGAAAATCAGCAATGAAAGCTGAAACTTACCTTAAATACTGGGGGATATAGCCGACAATGAGAGCTATTGTGTCAGTGCGGGGCACACGAGACAATGGACTCTACCCCCCAGAGAACCGTTTCCAGATAATCATTGGGCTTCCATTTCCGCCACTCTGAGATCAATCGATAAGGAAACTGAGTCCCAGCGGTATAGGCATAAAGATTAATCCTAAACTCATACGAGAGTATGGAAGGCATGTTAGATGACCCCTGTAAGCACAGCGATAATGCATTAATGAGAAGTATTCCAATTTTCCTTGACATTTAAGCGAACTTTGTACAAACGGATTTAAAAGAGTGAAAGATGCTGGCAAGCAAAGCTATAAAGTACTACAGCCATACATACTGCAGTGATGGATATTTGATTCGTTCGGCAGTGTTAAGGAGTCTACCGCCGAAGCTGATCTTTGTATGAGCGCACTTAAAAGGGTGACAGAGATGACAGCCACCCGATTTCTTCAGTGGCGTTAAGAGGTCTGCAGCCGAAGTAGATCACTTTATAAGCGCATGTAAAGGGGTGGCAGAGGCGATAGCAATCTAGTTTGTCAGGTATCCGTGAAGGAGTCTGCAGCTGTAGTAGATCGTCGAACAAGTGTATCTAAAAGGCCCACAATGCTGCCTCTTGCCGTTGAAAGCACAAGAATAGGGGTTCATAGCAACAGCACAGCCTCTTTCAAGCCAACTACAGTTGCTCAGACCGCTTTTCATCCAACCGCTCACGACCAATGGGTGGCAGAGGCTAGCGAGCAAAAGTATAGGGTATGAAAGCCTTACATTCCAATTGTCCTGACAGAGATGGTAGCTTGACTTGCAGAGTGTTATTAGGGTATTGGTGATGTTAAGGGGTAATGGATTTACAGCCGAGGCGGAACCCTGTGCATCATACACAGTCGTTACATGTATGAATTGCCCTTATAGATAGTACACGAGCTCATCTGTAGGGGCGGTAGAAAGCAGTGAGCAAAGTGATAGCGCACCTTCTCAAGTTGTAATAATAGTTACACAGGACTGAGCTTGCTCGAGGGGATGTTGACGTCTGCTCTCCCTCTTGATGAGTTTACACTGTTGCAGATTATGCCGCAGAATCCTAATACAATTTTGTTAGTCCTAGTGACCTTTATAAGAAAGAAATATAGCGATCGGTATTTGCTGCTGGATTCTACCTTCAAGTTTTTTAGGTTTTAACCTCAAATGAAGATAAGAAGCGATGGCAGGAGGAATTCGCGGACTAACCTGATATCGACCCCACCAAAACACCCCCCGCGCCTTCTTTCTCCAACCATCTTCTTCCTCGCAACTATTACAGATAACTCTTTTGCTTTGTTCTGAATTATTTCCAACTTGTGATGGGCAGGAAGAAGTGGGCAAAGAAAGATAAAACATTGCTCGATGACGGCGCTTCAAATCCAGGTCTCTGTCGCAGGTTCCTTTATTTGAAGTCCGGATCTTGAATTCCATTGTCGCAAAGCTTCTTCCCTTCTCTTCTCAATCGCAAAACCCTTAAGTTGGAGCCAACGTCAACTTCATATCTTCGTCGCAAAGCTTCCCTCAAACTCTTGGTCGTGAGTTCCGTAAATTAAAGTCAAAATCAGTTTTACTCCATCGTCGCGAGCCCTCCCGCTCATTTTCGGTCGCAACTTCCTAAAGTTAAAGCCATTATCTTAACTTCATGATTGAGACTTCCTATTACTGATAAATTCCAACAGACGCCTCCATCACACCTTCTCGGAGTGTCCTTCAGCAGATAAAAACGACATATTTCAAAATAGCCATAGTAAGTTCAAGCTATCTCAGCATTCCTTCATATATTATCCCTTTTATCCCAAAACGATCTCAACGATGATGATTTCGAGAGCATAATCATTGACCCAATGGAGGCTTTATCCAAACAGAATTTAAAACGCCACCGGAGCAGCGACGAAGATAACAATAGAAAATATGAACGATTCGAAGCCAGAGGAATCGAGCTATCTCGATATACACGAGGAGTACCTTCATCTAAAGGCTGTTTCGGACAAGAAACTCCAAGATTTTGCAAGAAAACCCGACGACAAGAAGAAGTTGATAGACGTGAGCGTAGAAGCAAAGGAACGAGCTGGGGCTGTTCTCAGAAGTTGGAAGCACCTAGGGCAATTGCTCAAAGCTTGTCAGAACGAAGCACGTCACGTATGGTTAACAGCCAGCGACGAGACAAGAACTCAAATCCTACAGCGAATAATGCCTAATATATCGAATCCTCGCCGCCCGGACCTTACAGCCGTATGCAATTATCAATTTCTGGACCACTTGAATAGGGAGGCACGCATAGCAAACAGGAATCATTACTTATTGCCACAACTAAACGTTGAAGTTCTGTCCAAAGATCCAAGTTGTTTGATGCATCTCCTTGCCAACAGAAGTCATTACCAACCATATGAATTTGTGCAAGTGGACTCCCGAGGTCTGCGAGGATCAAGCAAGCTTCCAATAATCTGAAATTAAACATTCAAAATTACTGACTGTTGCTTGTTACAGAAATTCATTCGGCCGTGGTACTTTCGAAATTAGATGTTCTCGACTCAAATTTTCGCATGCTGCTCTCTGACAGCGAATCGTACGGAAGAATCGTAGTACGGAACGATGATCCGGATAATCGTGAAGGATACAAGGAGGACGGTAAAGTTTTCTTTGGTGGTGCATATAACATCTCTGAAGGTTTGGGTATCATGGAAGCCCAACAGGGACTTCTGGAGTTCTTAATTTGCTACTGCCGGGAAGCACTTTCGAGCATGACCCGTTCGGCACATTCTGATATAACAACGCCCGAATTTAATCCACAAGTCCATCTGGTGGAGCCCAGCTGGCCTGAAATAGGCATGGACAGGACCTTTTCGAACTTCTACGGCGCACCGCAAATGCAAATGCCAACGGACTTCTCAAAATTGAGAAGTATGTTCAATGTCCGTCACACTCTAGCAATGGATCATGTATGGCTTCTGCGTATTAACCCCGGATATTTTGAGAAAAATATCGAAGGAGTCCTCCACCAGAATGATCCGCAGAGTCGGGATGTTGTCCGTGTGATTTTTAAAGCTTTTCTTGCCTTGCAGAAATGGGAATGTCTCCGCAATTTGGCGGCTGAGGCAGAAAGACTTCAGAAAGAGTATGAGAAGACGCCTCGAGATTATCTCCAAGCAGTTGTCGGACCGCCCAAGCACTACTTCGTAGCAGTGTTGAAGCTATTCAAAGTGTGAGCTATTTTGTGACTCTTCAGAATTGCTATGTAGTGCTAATCCACGTATGCAGACTAACTGACTTTGAGGATGAAGCATTTGACATATTGAAGTGCGGCGAAGATGAATCGGAAATGACTCGTCAGTTCTGCAAATGTTTGGGTGATACCTTGAAGTCAGACAAAGTTGAAATCAATGGGATTAAACACATGGGGATAATGCGCGCTCTGAATAACATCATGAGAAAAAACCGACCGATGCATGTCTTCGATTTCATGGATGATCTCGAGGAAGTTTCCATATATGAAAGCTCTGACGGAAAGAGAATTTCTGTCAAAGGGAGGATTTTTAGTGCTTTCTTGGCCCATTTCTTGTCAGATTTGGGTCTACTTGGGATCGCCACGTACGAAGTATGGAAAGACTGGGCCGCGCAAATATTCGCAGCAACCAAAGACCAAAAGGATATGAACTTTGAAAAGAGTTGGCAAATGGAGGAAACAGCCGTTGCAATAGATAGCATTCTGTTTATGTTCAAGGATAGACTTCGTGAATTAGGATCTCTTGCAGATAACAAATTCAACTATCCAATAGATGCCAAGCGGTCAGAAGAAAGTACCGAGAGTCTGCGTAAGGCCGAGCAAGCCCTTGACGAATTTTGGCAATACGTCGACAAAATAATGTTAAACAATGGTTTTTCAGAATTTTTGAAGGTCTCGAGTATGAATATGGCGTTCTGGAGTAAGTTTACCTGCTACTTTCCGAGATAATTATCTAACCAGTGGTTTCAGGGACCCCGAAATGGCAAGCCCCAAAGATAACTACCCACGAATCGAGGGTCACTATGCCTGCAAGAGTTGTTTCGGCCAATAACTTGAGTGCCACACCACCAGAAATCTTCGCCAACGACACCCAATACGTGATTTTGGTCAGCGACAGAGCCATGAAAGTGTTTAAAGCGATTTTCCAATCGGCTCAAACAAGCACAGATAAGGTGAAAAGGGTCCACTTCAAAGATTTTATCGATGCGATGGGGGAAGCAGGTTTTCGGGCCATAAAGCACTATATGTCGATGTGGTATTTCCAACCGGAGGGAGTCCCCCTGTGGGCCGATTCGGCCTTGGCCCATGGGATCATGATAAATATGCCATGGCCGAACCAGAGAATCTCGGTGAAATACGCGTATGAACTAGGTCAAAGGCTCCATAGGCATTACTCATGGACCCTAAAGAATTTCACTGCAAATTTCGATTCGAATACTCATTGGATTGCAAGATTTGACGCTATAGAGTTTTTGCAGGGAGAATCGGCTGCATCGACTCAGGAACCAGGAATATCGTTTTCAGCAGGAGTTTTGAGGAATAAACAGATAGCAGGGTTTCAGGCACAGGAAAGAGAGTACTACGATGAGAGAAAGAATCAAGATCCAATCTGGTTTGGGGATATTTGCTGCAGTGAGATAGTTGGACCACGAACGGACAATGAAGTTGTTGGACAAAGAAGCGAACGGAAGAAGAGATACCCAATGTTGTTTGGAAATTGGGCATAGCAGGGCGTAGTTGTAAGCGATAATGAAATAGATTCATAGTGCATCATGCCATTCTATTCTTGAAAACAGATGTGACAATGAGATGGCTTCTCAGGCTTCGGTGACTTGTAGCATTTCCCAATGCCTAAACCTAGGTATGACAATTGAATGATCTCTCGGGCTTACGAGTTGTATCATAGCACTCCTCAATCTCTCAATCCTGGTGCAGCGACAAAAAAGTCTATTAGGATTAGAAGCTTGGTGAAACTATCCATTTCTGATTTTGAAGTCAACCATAAATAGGATTGCGTCGAATGCTTGAACAAAGGAAAATTTTCAACATCCGATGTTGAACTTAGTTTTCAGGGTGGATCTACTCTTTCACGAGAATGAGAGCTACTCGTGCCTTTATTTTGAAGATGTATCGCAGTGACTCGTGGTTTGGTCGAGACGCACCGCGAATCCATGGCTTAACAGATAATGAATGAGAGGTCAAGTACCATTGCGATAATGCAGATCCGTCTTGGCTACCTCCAAAACACTTGGCATTTTGCATAGATGAGAAATTAATCAATGGACACCGTCCGTTACTTGTATGGTCATCATTTTCCATAGCCGAAGCTAATTTCATTGACTTCGTAGGCTCTCAATCGCTAAGCCATGGACTAGTCAGGAGTATTATACCCTTCCACATTCAAGCTCGGATAAATTACGAGATACCTAGGTGTGCACAGAGAAACTCCATGACTGATCACCGCTGATGCTTTCCTGCATGCTAGCATCCAGTGACGAAGTTGAATTGATAAGGTTGCCCCAATCGGGCGCATTCTCTGCTATTGTTTGGACAAGTGAGGGTTTGTATGATTTCTTGGATGAAATAATTGCTGCGCCAAAGATAACAGTTCAGAAGATGACCAAATCATCCAATGGTAAGGCATGACCTCTTTGATCTTCTTCGCTATTCTTGGTGGACTTTTAGTCAAGACATATGGTGGTCAAATAGGCTTTGCGATCAAGAGCACCGGTTTCACACTTGCCATATTCGCTCAAGTATGCTCCAAATTCTCGGTTACTGCTGTGCCGGACCACGGTCTGGTGCCTTTTCGATCATCTTCGAATGCTACGTAGCATGTCCTAAGCTCCTTGTTACGCGAGTTCTACCCATTCCAGATTTGATGTCGGAAATACACAACCTTTTGCCATGTACGTTCCTCAAGTAGTTGGTGACGATGGGCTAGTAGTTCTTGTATTTGCGGTCAGTCGTCAGAGCAATGCTAGAGTATAGTTTGTCTAGGCTGGTGGACATTGACATCTCTCTTGGGCAGTGGAGCTGAGAAACTTTCAGCCAGACAGAGCTGTCGACATGCGCAATGCTTTTGTGCCGAGTTTTTGGGGTGTATGATGGCGATGAACCTGCTGCGACGCGGCATGTGCAGCAAGATTGATTTCTTAGGCATTTATTTGGGCCGTGGAAGAGTTTCCATGCTCGGGAAGCCAATCAGGTTTCAAGGACATCAATTGGCCATGATCATGTTCGGAAAGGCTTGTGTAGAAGAGTTGGTGAGGTTCGAAAGCTTGAGGAAAGGTTGGAGACAGCCTAGACGTCATAGATACATATATAGATTGACCATAAGTATTGTGGTAACCTTAGAAATGAGCATTCGAATTAATGCAACGAGACTAAAAAGCTAGGCCACCCAATGGTAGAAGGAACAGATCTTTGTGAGGTTGTGCATGAAAATTGGCTTCTTCAAGGACAAAATACCCAGGAATAGGGAGTGATGGGGCATTGATGTGTAAGAAAATATTGACGAGCAGGAAAAACATTCGAGCATCGTAGTGCCCTAGTCGAGGAGAGAGAATATCAGAGGGCTCCAGGTGTGTACGCGACAGGGTCGATCTAATAGTCGCAAAGACATGTTGATGTCAAACGTAGAAGAAATCAGAGCGGTTTCAAAAGCGACAAGAGCATCCAAATGAATCTTCGTAAGAATCTAAGAGCCTTTGAAGACAGTAGACCGCCGGTGTCAATGTAGCTAGTCCAAATACTTTTAAAGATCCGATGAATGTAAAAGAGTCGAAGGGCTCATAGGAGGAAGTGGGGTGGTTCTAACTGTCAAATATGAGCCGTTTCAAGGGCCTCGGAGGTTAAAGGTTGTCAGGAATGTGGTAGGGAGGGGCGAAATCATTGGAGAAGTCTTAGAAGAACCCCTTTGAAAGAGTTTGGGAGTGTTGAAAGCTTCCAGGATCGAATCAGACGCGGGAGATATAGTTGTAACAGGTGTAAAGAGTCTGCTGAGGGGTGATGTGAACGAAGAGCTGCCAGGGACGCAGTAGAATGGTGGTAAATCATTCGAGAAGTCTTAAAAAAAACTTTTGAAAGAGTTCGAGAGGCCTGAAGGTTATAGCTATTGTAAAGAACCTGTTCAAGCCTGCGAGGGCAGAGTGGTAGAAAACCCTTGGATCTGTTGCAGAAAGTGTGTCGAGGGGCCCAGGAAGTTTATTTAAAGATGTTCAAAAACGGGGCGGGGTAAGTTTTTGTGCGTGGTCTGGCCATATTCTATGGTCTAGTGGTCCGACGCGGGGTAATATCCATGTAACTGTCGCAAAACCGCGTAGATTCGAAAGCTGAGGAGGATTCGTAGGGCCCTGAGCGCAATAAACGGGAGATCTAGCACTCGTAGAGCTGTAAAATCTAGTTGTAGATGCTGGGATCAAGTCTGTATGCCGGTAGGGATACCAATGGGCCTCTAGAGTTGAAGGGAATTGTAGTCCGTCGAGCTCGAGGAGATCTAGAAGCTGCTGAAAGAGAATTTAAAGAGAATAACTTAATATTTACTCGCTCGCATTTTGGCTTTGATTTGCAATTGATTGATCAGCATAGATTGAAGTCATGACATAAATCAGACCAGGAGTCTGCTGGTGTCGAGATATTTGTAAAGCAGGCTGTATCGTATTGGACGGACTGGAACGACTGGAAGCAACTAAACCGATTCTAGCTCCAGTTTGAACCTTTTTGGTGCCAAAAAAGTCTATTGAAACGACTGAGAATCCAGAAAAGGGATATGATTGACCTTGTATGCTATGTTGGATAGTCTTGATTCTTTTGAACCTAATTCCAGGGCCATTGACAGCGTGTGGTGATTATACAAGGAAAGAAACCGTATGTGCTTTGAGGAGAATAGCATCGGATCGGATTTGCGCCAATTTTCAAGTTGTTTTGCAACGAAGTTGGTCAAAATGAAGGGATATATTAAAAATTGATCTTGCAGGTCTGTTCAGTTGAAGCTCAACTGCTTTGCCTTGGTCTCAATCTATTGAACGGCTCAAGGGTCCCATCAAGGGTCATTAGGAGGTCACCAAGAATTACTTATCAGGTTCTAGTTCTATGGACATGGAAAAAGATATACGTACTGTTTCTAACATATTCACCCAACATTGAATCCGAATGATATTCAACCACTTTCTAGGCGGTAGTTACTTTCTAATCAACCTCTCCTCAAATACAATTTTGCATATGATATAAAGTAGAAACCTACTTCTCTTTTTGTGTATGTAGAGTTCCATCTTTCATTTCATTCCTGTTCTTCAGGTCATCGGCCAGTTTTTTCGTTCCCGGAGAGTCAGACTGTCAGCCTTGTCTGTAATGTGGTAATGGTCCATGATGGTGACCGAATGTAACCAGAGAAACTAGTCTGGCTACCGTAGCTGAACAAACTCATGCATAGGTTTTTATGGCTCTACTAAGCTCGGGCCATCAATATCACGTGTACAGCCAAAGAACGTTCATACATATGCATTCATTCATCAAGAACTTCTTGATTGCTAAAATCTCATTGACAAACATGCCCAGTAGTCCTCAAGGACCCTTGCCCTACGATAGTTTCACTCCTATATTGAATGTCTGGAAGAAAGACTAATTCAAAAATTACAACCGATTCGTTTCAAGCCATATGTCACTCAAGCCTTGCACATTGCTTTGACATCTCCATTTAGATACCTTCACTTCATATTCATGGTATTTAAGCCTTGCTCCTCATAGCAAAGCTTTGGATATCAAGGAATACGGACGCTCTCGCCTCCTGCTTCCTTCCTATTCTTCCTTGGCACGAGATTAACAAAAGAAAAGGGAAAGATACCAAGTATCGAAAGACAATGACTAAACGAATTCAGGTATTCAATGCTAGGAAAGATGCTTGGCTAGCTATCCCCGGAAATCATAGAACTAGTTAAATGCCACAGCTAGTGTATTCGAAGCAACAATACGATCGCGGGGGATTGAAATATCGATAAATCTCGGAGATAGAGCAATTTGTCCCATTTCCTTTCATACTTTTCTTTTATCATCTCGTTTGTAGATACGGGCAATACGAAAACTTCTTCCGAATATGCAGTGATATCTCACGAGAGCATCTGTATGGAAGTTCAATATTTTAAAGCGTGGTTTTTTGAGATGTACATCCCAGGCGACGAACTATTTGAATAGGGATCTCAAATTCTTAATAGCTCCCTTCTAACGACCGCTCTCTCATTCAATTTTTGCTCCCTGCCTCACTAGGTTCGTTGAAAAATCCAAAAGCAAGTGCTATCAACTTTTTTTGACGATAATGGCAAAAGTGAGAATTCTGCAGCCATTAATATTTTTATAATACAACAAATGCATGAGAGTTCTGCCCCTTCACTGTTTTGGATTATGTCCATCTATTAAAGAAAGATAATCATTCTGCAATATTTTGTAAACCGTTGAAGGTCGTACTAGCGAATGTCGATCGACGGAGCTCATCGAGCCAAAAGTGGGTTTTCCTTTGGCAGATTTTCTTGAGAGCTCGCTTCAGATGCGTTTGGAGTGGTGGCAGCATTGAGCAGCTCAAACTCTGAAGCATCCAGTCCTGATTGATGTTGAGTTATGGTCTCCACAAGTTCCTGGTGAATCTTGGAAGAAGCTCTGCCAATTATTTGGGCCGATAACTGCTTTATTTTTTGTAGTACTCATACGCGTATCGTGCTGCAACGCACGACTGTTAGTGAAACAGTCTGAGCCGGTCTCCTAACGATAATCTTGATTGTCTTGTCCCCCTTCCACGGAGGTGCCGGCTTGAGTCTTGGATTCGGGAAGGGTGGGGAAAGGAATTGGCGTTCCTACAAAACCTCCTTTCTTTCTAACTTCCACATACTTCCTAGCCTCTCTACTATCACATTTCGGCCTGTCTTGGAGATCTTTCCTAAGAACGTACAGTTCGAACTATCTTGCAGTTGTGAAGCCATTATTCTATCAATCAGGACTTGGCAGTTGGTTCCACGTGTTTGGAGTAGTTGTCTTGTCTCCTGTCTAGCTCTGTAATATATTAAACTTTATCTTTGTATTTTTCAAACTCTTCCCTTGTCTTTTCCAATGTCTGGCTTGATTCCAGGGTGCTCTCATCAAATGTTAAATGTGCTTTTTTTTAGTACTCCCCAAATGGCAAGATCTTTGACTAGAAGCTGTCGATTGCCAGTGATTTTGGATCTAATATCATTGCAATCGAGTACATGACTGAACGAAAGAAATAACCCATACATACTCTGGTTTCACCAACGAAGTCTTTGAACCTTGCAAACCTCCTCTTGGTATTCGTGGATATGCTGGCAGGCACTATGGTATCCGAGTTCAATATCCGAAACATATTGCGGTACTACTCACGGCTTATAACTTTATAAAAGATGATGAATTATTACTCACCGAAATATATCACCAGTCAAGATGACAGCGCTGTCGCGCAATTCTTAGCACTACTAGCTTTTAACGTGATGTGTCCGAAACATGTAAATTGACTTTCAAATAGATGTCTAAAAAGGCCGATAGAAGAAAGAGCTTCATGGTTGCCAAGTTAGCAGAGTATCCAGCTAGCTATGGAGCATTGTTTTGATGTATAGCTTACAAAATCATATTTGTGGGGAGTTTTCCTTGTAAAAAAGGTCCAGTTGTGAGTCAAAATGAGAGCTAGTGAGAAAGGAGCTAGTGTATATATATATATATGTAGGTATTTAAAATGATTCTTGAAATATTTTATTGATTTCTGTGCTTTGAAAATTCTTTAACACCCACAATAAATTAAACAAAGTTGTTTTATCCTTTCAAAATATTTTTGTAACTAAAGCATAACCTTGCAGAGTACCTCCTATTTAGCCGAGCCGACTTATCCCAGTCTCAACTATGTTTCTTTTGAACTCCTTTATTTATTATTGTCTGCAAGATAACAAATTCCTCACTCTCTCTTGGTACCTGCGAAAATCTTAAATTTTTTATTGATAATCTACAAGAAGGTATGTTTGTTAACCTTTTGGTAATTAAGTACCATGAATCACCGTGAGGATACAGAAGGTGGTAGCAGAAGTTGATTTTACTTCAATTTGAGAGGAAGCATGACAAAGACGACAGAAAGAATCAGATAGTACCTAGTCTCACGCCATAGTATGTTTCTTATCCTTACTTTACCTCCCATATGATATGGAATTTGCCGTTGAAATTTCAAGCTAATAAATTTAGAATCGTCTTCCCACTTATTTTAAACAACACACACAATTTTCAATTTCAACAGAAACTCTACAACCCATAAATCAAGCAACAATCTCCCGCTCAAAAATATTGCCCAGCATAATACAATAATCTCTTGTCAACATCCTTTATAACAAATCTACTTATTCCCACCTTCAGTCACAACTCATCCTGCTCTCGCAAGTAATTTACATCAAGTAAGTAGCTAACGATCTTCAAATTCCCCATCCACAAGTCCGGCATCGTAACAATAATTCATCATCAAGTCCCAAGTCTGTCGCTGACCACAAACGTGCTAGATCTATGAGATTAGATGGCGATGGTTATGGAGAGATTCAAATAACAGTGGTCGCGAGGGGATGAGCAGCGGGAACTCAGCTTGCTTGCAAAAACTCTATCTGCAAGTGCTGCTGACTTCGCCCTGTTCAGTTGGCTTAATATTGCTCTTTGAGCAAGTTCAGTGATCAAAAAGACGATCCCTTCTTGTCTCAATTTTGAGTTTAGGTTGAGAATTGCTGGATGTATAGTTAAAGTTGTATGTTGCTGCCACCGGCTATCAACTCCTCTAACAGGCAGTATTTCTCGACAGGTCAATGATGGTGACATCTAGAGACGACCCTTGGAATATGATCACAGGGTGCTGGGTTCACTGTGTCTCAATGGCTCGATCTTGCGCTTTGGCACAAGGTTGGTGATCAACAATTGTACCGACTCAAATGACTTGGCCTCGATACGTCTGGATACTTCTTCTTTCGAATACCTCGCACGATATACCGCGTCTTCTGGTGGGTCTCTGAGAAAAAAAGACATCACTGCTGACAGCTTTGCATGAATATTTCCATTTCCCATGTCGATATGGTGTTTTCTTTCCGACGTGGCATCATATCAACCTTATAAATGGCTATGAGAGTGCAGTGTATTTTGACGATAGGGAAGTCTTCAAGAAAACATGAGAGAGCAATCGTTCATGCCACTTGGAAATATCATGCATGGCTCAGTGATTCTCAAATTGTCCTTGGTCACTTGAACCAAAAGTCATCACTTCTCATTACGGAAATCAGAAAAACCTGAGTCTTTGACTCTAGCCTACCACCATCAATTCTAGAAGAAGATTCCTTTGATTATCGATCTGTAAGTGGCTTCACCCTCACTCTAGCAGCATATTTTGAACTCCCCCAAAACTTTTGACAAACGAATAATTACTTACGCTGAAGTAGTCCATCAAATTCCAAGTGATAGTATGGCAAATGCGAGATACGCCCATGTATCCTTTGTATGGAGATAAGGTCAATGACAATTCCCACGAGAAGTTCCTTGACGCCAGCCTCACACCTCTCTCGATAACTTCATACATACAAGTAAATGGCCAGTCAATCAAAACTCTGAACGCTCCAAAAAGGGCATTCCAAGTCCAATACCAAGTGTATAACACTAAGGGTCATTTACTTGAGGTCTAGCTCGATGCCAGGATTGGCTTTCATCAACTTTAATTCACCAATCTCGAGCAAATCAATTCTGCCCATGCCCAAAGGATTTATCAAACAGATCACTTGTACGCAAGACCTATCTCTATTTGTTATCCAACTCAGGGCTTCAGCCGATCGATCCGATGAATTAGATGAGTATAGCGAAGAAGAAAGGATGATCTCAACTTGTCAAGCTGGCCGCGGTACAGACACGGAAGATGCAGCACTATTCTTTGCCCTCGAAACCCAATGATGTCGTTCAAGCTCAGCACAGCATATCAAGAATCTGATACAGGTGGCAGGTACAAAATAAGCTTGAATAAATTTACCTACCTCGACGAATAAGATGACTCCGGTGATCTTCACTTCATCGAGCACACACCAATTGCATGTGTTGCGAAATCATTACCCAAACTAGCAGGACAAGGTGAGCTTGAAGAGCTTAAGCTTCCACCGTCTCACATACTACACCGCAGTGGCTATGGGTTTGAATGATACTCCAAAGGAGAGCATTTGCCTCGTCAATGAATACATCACACTACTTTCTCAACAGGACTCAGAGGATTGCTTATTATTCCCGAGCTTCATCATATTTCATCAAATCAAGAAGGATTCGTGTAAACGAAAGTAGCGATGTCGAAGATGATAAACCTGTCTCCCAAGTCTGGTATTCTTACTCTTTTCCTGACGACAAGGAGGATCGCAGCAGAAACTTCCTGTTAGTCCTATGAAGAACTACTTCCCAGATTACGAAGGCAGCGATGATTACGCTCTTTCATACGATTGCATCTTGAGCAGATTCTTCGGTCCGCAGCAGTTCCCTTCTACCAATAAAAAAAACATACGAGACGAAACGTCAGAAGATCCGGCTGCGAAACCCTCGAGGCAATTGCAATGAGTGATCGGCAGATTCTTGTATGCTACACAAGAAAAGTTGTCTGATGACAAACTTGGTCGCCAACTGGCTGATTCAATTGTGATTTTTGATCGGCAGATTCTTGTAAGCTGGTTCATCGGACCAGCGCTGTCACCACCAAAGGTTCTGGCAGCATTGCTGCCAGGGCCTTTGGAGGCTCTAGCAGAGCACTGCTCGCGTGCGCTTGCCAGACCTTCCTCGGTGCCCGGGGGTAATCCCAAAATACCAGTTCCGTGGGGAATCCTCGATCCTCGGGCACGGGGCGTAGGGTAAAGATGGTGCGTGGCGCGGCCTACAAGCTGCTGAGGACCTTCTCCTCTATGGTTGGTGGCTTCAACAGTGGCTCGGCAAAGGCATGATTTGCACTAACGTGCGGGGGGGGGGCGTATTCGAAGAAGTGGCTCGAAGGTTGCTATCAATACCTCACGCTTGGATGGAATGGATATTCCTAAAGAAATTAAATTTCTTTGGTCGTTGAGGGTGTCGATCTTGACGCCTGATGGAGTTGCGACGGCCCACTCACCACTCTAGGATGGGGAACCCATGGAAGACATCATGGGGTGTAGCACTCCCGGGAGCCACAGGCCTCGTGATTCCACTGCAGAAATGGTCCTAGTGAGCTACCTTGATCCAGGTTCTGGAGATTGTTCGAACTGTAGAGTTCTCCCACAATGGTGAGACCTGGCCCAGGTTGGGCTCGGCCACCAACCCGCCATTCAATACGGTCACGCTGGAAGCGCGAGGCTTCTCTTTAATTCTGGTACTCTTACTCTCTTCCTAAGTCAAACCAAGGCCATTAAGTTCTAGATCCAATGATGGGGATTCCTCCTGCGAGACCAAAACACTGGAATGTGCACATTTCAATGTAGAAAAAAGTGGATTCTCGCGATTAGTATTCTAGACATATCATATAGGCTCTATACTCACCGTGAAACCTAGCTCTCTAGTTATAATACCAAATCATTTTAACCCAGCTGTTTCCATACTTCTTTTAATTTCCTGCTGCCAGTTTTCCTGGTATGTGATGTACGATTGAAGACGATCTTCTTGCGATGAAAGCCCCAGCTATACTCCATTGTTGAAGAAAGTCTGCCTGTAATATTCCACCATTAAACAGATATTATAGTCTTCCAATTGAGGATGTGATTAGAACATATCAATGATACTTAAATAGACTAAAAAGTACGAAATATTTCCAATCCACTTGAATAGCCCCGAAACTTCAATTCCCCTAATGCCAATATCAAACTTTTCAGCCAAAAATCCCTTCTACATCCAAAAATATCAATACCACCCCATCAATTCCCCAGAAAACCCATCCTTTCAACCCGCCCCAACTTCCTCCACCACTTACCCACCCGCTAAGATCCCACCCACCTGCGCATATTTGAGCACAATTCCCACGCACCAAGCGAGCATGCAAACAAAGACACACAACCTATTTCCTACCTCATTGGCCACCTTCCACCCGCCAAGCAACACCCCAGCCACATCTCTCCCCATTGGACCCCTAACCGGACTCCTACATTGCCAAGAAGGAAGGCTGCACATGAGCACGTTTTATATGGTCGGCTTTTTTGATGAATATGTGAGATGCTGCGGGTGCTATTTTCTGTTCAGTGAATAGAGTGAAGGGTTTGAATTCTTGTAAGGAAATCACGGTGCCAATGAGCAAGTTACGAGGGAGTTAGCTGGGAACCCTGCATTTCGGGTTCGTGCATATGGAAAAACATAATATCGAATAGTCTTCATAAACAACGTTGGTCTTCCTTAACCCTCGTGTGAAGCCTTTAGTTCCTGGACTTGTTTAGTGAAGATTCTGAAGAAAGCATCAGCTCTTCTAAGCCTTAGAGATCATCCGTACTATCGCAGAAAGTTAATCAAAAATGACGACTCTTAATATGTTCCTCCTTCTCGCATTCCTGTCTTCCTTTGTTTCCGCCCACTTCTCGCTCCAGTATCCCCCTGCCCGCGGTAATTCCTTCCTTCCGCCTGCTTCTCAGTGGATCTATCCATGTACGTTACCCCTCCACCTCACGAATCAACCACTAACCCTCTAGGCGCAAACATCAACACCACTGAAAAACCGCACCTTCTACCCCACAGATTCTTTTGCCATTGGCGTTGAACTCCACCATAACTGGACATATATGTTCGTAAACCTCGGTATGATCCCTCGAGCTCTCTATCATTTCTCTTCCTCCATTTTCCCAAATGGAAACCTAACACCCCTCAGGCCTCGGTACAAACGGTTCATCCAATTTCAACATATCTCTGACTCCCTCTCCCCTCAACGTCACTGGAAAGGGATCCCTATGTCTGAAGGACCTCGATATACCCGCTGATCTCAAAGCGGAAAATGGTTTGAACGCCACGATCCAAGTCGTTACTGTTGGAGAAAGCGGCAGTGCTCTTTACAACGTAAATTCTCAACTCTATCATCCCAAATTCAATCCTTGATCACTCCCCCCATTCCGCTCCACCCAACCGCTTCCTCATTCCACTCCTCTTCATCTGCCCTCCCTTCCTCCCAGAAATGTAAACCAGCCGACCAAAGTTGAAAACTAACATCCCTCTCCAAAAGTGCGCAGATATAACCTTCTCAACCAACACTAGCGCCCCCGACTCTGAAAATTGCCCCAACACCGACGCTATCAAAGTCGAGGAACTTACCACTGCTACTTCTACTTCCAGCACCACCAATATGACATCTAGTCCTTCTGCCTCCAGCTCTTCGAGTGGAGAAAAGAGCGCTAGTACATCTTTGAGCGCTGTGGTTATTCTATTAGGTAGTTTGGGAGTTGCTAGTTTACTGACTATTTAGTTTTCGATCTCGGAGGAGAGAATGGGGATTTGGAGGTTGGATGGGATTCAGGATTACCCAGAAAGGTGACGAGTTTCATAAGTATTTAAATACGTAGCTCAGGAGATTTTAAAACAGAATATGCATGAAGCTACTTAAAGCAAAGCTTTCCAAGCTCTATTCTCTAGCCTCTTCAATCCCAAGAAATTAACGACTTGTCCCAGATGATCGACACCCCAAAAGCCCTCGGTTTTTCCAGATGTATTGGTGCATACCATCCACTAAATTTTCGTCAGCACCCATATATGTATGCATTAATCAAAACTATCTCATATAATTTCCAATATTTTGAGACGTGATGCGAAAATCAGGATTTTTTGATTATTGAACCCATTTTATATACTTTGTCATGGTGAAAAAAAATCGCTTGAACTTTGGACAGCGCTCAAAGTTTGACGGCTTTCCAAACATTGAGATCTCTCGTGGTCAGACCTACAAAATGAAAGGAGAAAGTAAGAGTCACTTACCGGTAGTCCAAAAGCGCCCTCCTCAATCGCCCTCCAATTATTTTTACCGATCACCTCTTTTCCCTTCCCCGGAATTTCCTTCAGCACTATCCTCGATTTCTCCTCTCCAATTACATCCCTCAATACCTCCTCTAATACCCCTGTAGCCGTGATATCTTTTCCCTCAACCCAATACAATTGATAAAACTCATTTAGAAGTTTACATAGCACTTCTTGCTCAACCTTCCTCTCCGGAAACAAAAATGGCAATACACACAATGCACGTTGGATTTTCAATGTCGAATGAGGGAAACCGACAGGGGTGGTACAAAGTATAGGGATATTGAAGAGAGAAGCCCAGCGGATACGTTCTTGATTGATCCATTTATCTTTGTCTGGGATGGAGTCAATGATTAGGTTCATAACTGGGGTGAGAATCGATAATCGCCAAAAAACGTATAGGAGACGACGAACTCTTGATATTGATTGGTGGGATACCTCCAACATCTTTTATTATCCCACCGAGAAAAACAGGCACATATTCGATATCACATCTTGAAAATGTAGGATCGTTCTGGTGGAAGGTGAGTGATTAGCATTTCCCGTTTCTTTGGAATTTCCAAGACCAAGAGTATATGGTTCGTATCCGTATAGTGGACAGCTCCTCTTAGGTAGATCTGGGAGATAGCAGCTTATTGAGAGTCACAATTTGAATCAAGCTTTGAAGGTCACTCGACCAGACTATCGAAGCTGTCTTTATGTCTTTTGCTCCATCCCGATTCCCAAAACCCGAACACGACCCAAAGGTGATCCAAACCAAACACAACACAACCACTCACCCTGAAAATCCAATAAGCCTCATAAGCAAACGGGCTAACCGTATCAACAAACAATGTGATCTTCGGCCTCCGCTCCATCTTATCTATTCTCTTTATCCTTCCTTCTCTCTTCCTACTATTCCCTGCTTTCTTCAATTCCCTTTAATGACATCTAATCCTCCTATCAAAAAGGCAAGAATGATAAAGCCCCTGTCTTCGAATAAGTATAAGAGAAAGATTGAATCAAACTTGAAGGTTGTCGATGTTCAGGATTCAATACATGCAGTAGACTTGCAAGTTGCCATCCCTCGCACTAAAATCCCAATACCTCGGTTCTCAGGAATGCGGGGAAGGGATTATCGCGCTAACTCCTGTAGATCATTTCATCAAGATTCATTATTACAACTATTCTCTTTCTATCTTTGCAACTCATATTCTACTTTTTCAAATATTCATTTATGAGAACAACTAAGCCATCGAAAACTTTTGATCTTAATCATACTTCATATTTCATTCTAGGTAGGGGTATCATCGTGTAATAAGTAATCTAGGGTAATCGCTCTGAACATCGAGTGTCAATAATAATGCAAAACCAATCTCATGTCCATCTCGTAAACAAAACTTAACCTCTCCTTGCTGTATTCGTGTTTTCAAGTACTTCAATAGACACCCCCCTCATTAATAACATTTTGTTTCTATCTCCGACCAAAATCTCGAGAGAAAGGCAAGTTGCACAAACCTATGCCTTAGCCCTTCTACTTCTGACTCTTCTTTCTCGCTCTCATGTTCGGTAATGTATTCATTTTGCCTGGCCTCCTCCCAATCTCCACACACAACAGACGGATAAAGTCCTTATTGTTCCAGTAACTGCTATGGGCAGACAACATATCAATATATTGATTGGCCAACATGCCCGGACGATTGCCCAAAATCCAATCTACTTGACCATTCTCATTCAACTGACAGAATTTCTTCTCTGCCATTTCCTCGGCAGTGAAATCATGAACTTCCATTTCCATTTGAGAAGGCATCTTGGTTATGGCAGCAGGTCTAGGCATTTCACCAACAGAAATTTCTTCATTTTGTGACATACCAGCGGCAGATTTCATTGCGTAAGTGACAGCGGTCATGAAGCTTCGTGAAGAGTCTGGTACTTCTGCTTGCTTAAGACATGCGCCGTATCGTGAATCTACACATGCATTCAAACGATACGCGATAGGATCGTTACAATGCATAATATTGTAAATGTTATCTATTGCCAAGCAACCGAACGTACCTGCATCACCGAAAACTTCTTTACCACTGCTATTCTCGCATTCGCAACCGGGCTTGTAAATACCCTTTCTAGGCACTAAAGCCTTGTTTTCAAGTAGAAGGAAGAAGGCACATGGACTTCCAGCAAGGAAGCAATTTGTCGTTTGGAATTCGAAATGCTTCATGTTGGGTCTCCATGAAAGCTCGGCTGGTAAGGTGGTAGGTTGTTTGCTCAAAACTTCGAGGGCCATCACACTGCCAAGAGAGTGTGAAATGAGGTGAACCCGACCATTTTTGTGGAAGCCTGGATTGTTTTTACACCAGAGTCGGTATATGCGGTTAGCCTCGGCAATCAAAGCTGCAATCATCTTGTGCTTGTGCCCGGACATGTAGTAGGGAATATCCAACATCACATCCGAGATGAGCTCCCGGACTCTTGGAATTGTTGGTTGAGTGATATCATTGAGGGAGTAATCACAACCAACACGGTCCTTGTCTCCAGGCTTTCTTGGTCCGCCATCTTCAAAAGAAAGATTCGCGCGCCAATTGACAGGGAGCACTGTAACGCCACAAAATTCTTCTCGGAGCACCTTCCTTACATCGTCGTTGGCGAGTTCACGCTTCATCTCGCACCGGAAGCTGTTGACCGCATAAGTGAAGTTAAAGCTCTCCATGCGCTCTGAAAGTTTCTGACCAATGCCATGAACAACTAAACAAAGATCAGACACCTTTTCGGGTTCATCCTGTGTCTTGCATGCCGGGCATGCATCCGAAATACCACATCCAGAATTGCTGTGCTTAGGAGTTTTTCCTTGTGGTTTTGTGCTAGATGTTGATTTCTTGGAAGGATAAAGCTTGTTCCATGCCTTTCGATCAAAGCCGCGAACGACAGCTACACCGACACATGCACCATTTTTTATCTTTGTAAGTGGTCTACGCCCATAATAAGCCGAAGGACAGAGGCTGGGCTTCAGAATGAAAGCCTCCTCACAATTCTTGTAGATAACTTGGGAATTCGGGTACTTCTTACTGATTGAAGTCGCTGCAGTTGGCTTTGCATCTGACTCTTCGACCTTGCCTTCTGCGGCAGCTTCGCCATAGAAGCAACGCGCAGCACAATAGGGATCTGTAGATAACATGTGTTCGGAAGCGTCAAATGCTGAAGCCTTGGAGTCTCTTTCGTTTGGCCAAAGACGATGGATGATTTTCTCTTCTCCTTCAGGCCCAACTTCTATGGCAGAATTGAGCTGATCATCCCATGTCTGGGACCAGCATTCATTCGCCCTATAACCCTTCTCTAGCTGGTTTGCAACAGCTGGCTCAACAGGGCACATAGTATCTTTATAGAACCAAGTACCGTAGATGCAAGGGTATTGATCGTTGAGAGGCGACCAGTAAATTGGTTGCACTACCAAACACGGTAGCCTGACAGAATGCAGCCTGGAAGTTCCAACAGGCACATCAACTTGGCATTTAGTATGATCCTTGTGCTTGTAAGCTTTGCACCCTTCCACTTGCATATCCTCAGTGGAGTCACGCTCGTGAGAATTTTGAGGATCAATGGCAGATTCGTTATCATGTGTTGGGTCACATTGAGGGGCAGGGTTTTCACCACGAGCGGGTAGTTTCAGGAAAGGCTTCCCTGTTGTACCAGATCCCGCAGCTTGTCCGCTTTTGGCGTACGCGTTGCCATTTCTGGCTACGGGTAAATTGGTTTCGGAATTCTGTAGGTGAGATTCGCAGATGCACTTGTCATCTGTAGCGTCTCCTTGGCCATGAGCCGTCTGATCGGCCGACAAGTCTTCATCCGAGCCATCGTATAACTCATTGTCATGATCATCCGTGCCGTCAGCCTGTCGCTTGCCAAATAATCTTCCCTTGTTCTTAAACTTTTGGTTTGTGGTAGCTACCTTTTGTTCCACGCATGCATCGATCTCACCTGGTCCAGAATGCTGGAACTGATTGTCATTAGAATTGAATTTGTGTAAGTGTCTGGTTGCTCCATTAGAATTCTGAGCCTGGTGGCGATGAGGATTTGAATTCTGTATCAGTGATCTAGTGGTTTGTCCAAACTGTCTATCGTGCAATGTAGACTTGTGCAGGGGTGGTCCAGTAGAATTTTGGATATGGCGGTGATGAGAATGGGTCTTGCGAGCCGAAGATTTGGCGGAGTGTTCGAATTGATTATCATTAGACGCCTGCTTGTGTGCGGATAGTCCAAAAGAATGTTGAGATTGATTGTTGCTGCGAAATGGCTCATGTACAATAGCGGCAGCACACCTTTCCAATTCGGTACAACACTCCGGTCTGCCTTTGGAAGATGTCTTCAATGTATGTTTCTCTAGAATATGGCAATCATCTTGCTTGGGTGGGTCGCAGCAGCTTCCAAATCTTGTTGGGAATTCAGGTTCAGCTTGATCTTGATAAGAAACATTTCCCTTACCCTCATCACAGCAGCTTGAGATAGTATTTGCTTCCGGTTCTTTCGATGGATCAGGCTTGCTCTTGTTGCAGCTACCTGAGAATTCAGTTTCCGCCTCGGAATCTTTTCCCTTGGAAGAGCTATTGTCCTTACTCTTATCACAGCTGCCCGAGAATATGGTTTCAGCGTGTGATTCTTTTCGCTTGAGAGAGCTGTTGTCCTTGCTTTGCTCGCAGCTGCCCAAGAAAATACTTTCGGCTTCGGATAGTTGTCGCTGGAAGGAACTGTCGCCTTTGTTTTCATCACAACAACTTGGTATTAGTGAGGCTAGCGAAGTGATATCATCTTTTTTCTCCTTATGATCGAACTCGGCACAGCATGTATCTTCATCTCCATCTGAAACATCGGATTCCTCATTATCCTCAGTCTTGTCGCGATGATCTTTGCAGAACGAGGCAGAGCTTGGCTCCAACTGAGCTCTCAGTTGCTGGTCAAACCAAGCCTCTGTCTTTTCCGTTTGAACGTTCTCATTTGGGTCATCAGTAGCGACTGCCTTTCCCTTGGCCTTGGTCTTCCTTGTGGAAGGGGTTTTGTCCTTGGGTAGCTCAATAATAATATTTTCTGCAGGTTCGGACTCTCTTTTGGATCTTTCCCTTTCAGATCTTCCTCTCTTACAATTGTGTAACCAATGCTTGGATCGCTTGAGATGATCGTTCTCATCTTCCTGGAGTTCCTTTTCAGTGCATGAACACTCGGGCTGGAGATTATCCGGCGGACATCCTTCGTAACCTCCTCTTCTAGGTTTTTCGGCGTGAAGTGACTCGGGAAGGTAACCATATTTCGGTTGAGATTCCTCATATGTTCCGACTTTGTGGGCTGAGTCTTCTGGCGCATGGCTACACGAACACGCAGGTTCAGGATCTTCGTCTAGTTTAGACTCCCTTTCAGGTCTTTCTCTTTCGGATTTTCCCTTCCTGCGATCGTGCCCCCAATGTTTGGAATGCTTTGGTTTATCTCCCTGGGTGTCCTCCTTGGACTTTGAATTAATTATTGGCTCTGCGGAGGTTGGCCTGTCCTTGGTCTGTTGATGTAACGTAGGGGGTTGGGAGGTTTGAGTTTCAGTCACCAGATTCTGTGAAGCTTTGGGGCAAGATGCACACGTGCATGTTCCTGTCTTCTTCCTACACCACAGATGACTTCCTTTGCAGGGACAGCCAATCATTTCTAATGCAGATTTTGCGCCCTTTCCTCCTACGAAGTGTTCCTGGTGGCAACTTGCAGTCCCGGAATTGGCTGGTTGTTGGTGAGTTGCCGACCCAGTCGTTGGCTGATAGGTTTCTGGGTTTGCCGTGGTCAGCTTCAAGGGTTCTTTGAAGTCTTTGGCCTCCTGTTTAGTCTTGGGTTTCAAGCCAATTACAAACTTCTTGTCTGCCGTCGGCTCGATGCCTGATCTAGGTCTAGATGTGCGATTATGGCTTTTGCGGTCCCTCTTCGAACCCATTTGCAACCATGCTTCCAAAAGCGCCTTGTTATCGCACTTTTGAAAAGGTCGAGGAGGGTACTTGATATTCTTGGAATCGGCCGTTGGAGGTGGTAACGCAGTGAGAGGATCATCGAGTGGAAGAGGGGAGCAATAGAAGAACTGTGCTCGCATTGAGGGCATCTCATCACACGGCTTGCGGACTTGCTCGCTGCTGCTGGGAGGAGCAAAGTCACACCCACGTCCTAAGGTATGAATAGGTAGAGACATGGTATCTTGTACTGCCCAAAAGTCAATAAGCGGTTTTCGCAGAGTAGATGAAGGAGCGCTGGCGGACTTACTGTTATAGAAGTAATATTAGATTATTAGGAGGATTAAAGGAAATAAACACTAGTCTGCGAACGTGATTATCGTCAAGAAATCAGAAGCAGAGACTGTATAGTGATGCTGATGGCGGTGTAACAGATAACGAGGTGTAAAGAATGTCAAGGGAATGATAATGGAGATGAAGACGAAAGAGAAGAGGAAGAGAGAAAAGGAGAAGAAGCCATGAACAATCAAGATTGTCGCTGCCGATATCAGGCAAGCTCAAAATAGGAAGGATGTACCTACAAAACCTAGGTGTGTCTGATTTGGGAGCGTCGAGGCAACTGCGATCTAGATATGTACAACAGACTTTCTGTGTGAGATGACGTCGGCTAGGTTAGCCTTATGGTTTTGGCGCTTTGGGATGGGGAACATGGACATCACATGCCAGTATTAAGACACTGATAGAAAGCTTAAAACCTTGGAATACATGTAGGTGAAGAGATTTATGATCACTTGTTTGTGAATAGCTTCAAATATTGTGGTATCTTGATATCATGGTATCATGGTACCTAGGTAGGTATGTAGTTGTTTGATGAGAATACGAAGTAGCTAGGTAGATGGCCCGTCGGTTGAATAATGGGAAAAGCCGTTTGTGAAAAAGTGTGATAACGTAATCAAAACAATTCCTGTTGATACGCGAGGGCCAATAACACTTGGCACAATCCCAATCACGATATTCACCATAGACAAAAAGACCAGACGTCGTTTGCAACTTCATTTGACATTTCTTTTTATTCTTCTACTCTACAACCACTCTAAAGCTTCCTCTTTCCCAAGGTCTCCCCCTACCTATTTACCAGTTGCGTATCCATCCTTCATCACAAACCGAATCATATCCATCGATATCCTCCTTAATTACACACATGTAGTTGAAATGTACAGTATGTACGGGACTAAGAAGCCGAGAGATAAACCAGTATTGTATTGCAGCAAATTGGTCAAGAAAACGCGGAAATGCCGAAATCAAATTTTCATCGCGAAATGAAACTTTTGTCCATTCAATATATGCAGAAACTAACCGTATACAACGTGAAGCTCCATTTCCAGGGAAATCATACTAGCTGAAGTCTTTCAGGTCATGACGACCAATAACCCCGTGGGCTTTGGAAATAATTCGAGATCAACATAGAACTATTGTCCGAAAAAGCTTGTGCTGCGCAACCAGGCAAGATCGATAAGTCGAGTATACTCTCATGTTATTCAACCAACGTGGAAATGACGATGGTACATACACACACCACGTGAAAGTGTAGAAATTGATAAGAGGAACTTATTCGGCGTAGTGGTCGGGAACGAGCTTCATACCTCCATATGGATCATTGTGCAAGGTGCTTGACGAAGAATGTGGTTCCCACGGCTTCTCATGACCGCTTCGTAAAGTACGAGCAGTCTTCTCAGCTTTGGCAATGCGAATTGCTTCGTTAATCGACAACCGAAGATGCTGAAGTCGTAGCATTATTTGTTCCGAACCACCAATGAGCTCTAGTATCTGCTCTACATCAAATACTAGTTTCAAGAGAACAGTATCGGCATTACAGAATGTACGGATAGACATGAGAGATGCCACCTGCTTCCAATTGTAAAGCATAGATGAAATGCGGACATCGTCGCCTAACCGATCACCGTGGAATCGAAAGTTGTACTGATTGGCAGTAACGAGATCTCGCTGAGTGCCTTGGTCATACATGAATTCGACAACCGCAGGTCGGCCCTTATTCTTCCATGCATCCACAGTCTTCTTGATACTATCGATAGACATGCGACCTTGGCTAAACTGAACCATGAGAAAGGTGTTGGCCGTGTGGACTACCATAAGTTCTAGTTCAACCAAATATCTAGCTTGCTCATACGGGTTGATCGAGATAGATAAAACGGATATTCTGTTTTTGTCGTTTCTCATGTCTGCCTTTTCGGTCTAATCAAAGTCAGTAAAAGAGACGGCACAATACAGACTATACACTTACGAAGCCCTCGATTTTGCTTTTAATCTTTTCCATCATACCAGGCTTCTTAGGTTTATCTAGCTTTTGACCGGATTTGAAACTCTGCAGAGTGGGTAAAACTTCATTTGGTGAGGATCCAAGCCAGCCATGTTCTCCAAACATCTTTTTCATTGGCGAACGCGATCTCTTCTTTGGAGAAATTGGAAGGTCTGGGCTTTCAAAACTGGGCTCATCTTGCTCAGCTACGTCAACTAAATTCTTTGTGGGAGATCGAGACATTTGTCGGTTGATTGTAGCTGATGATGAGCTCGAATACGACTCATTGCTGTAATTGGAATTTGTCTGCTTTCGAGCCGGGGCATATGTCGCAGAGTGGCCTGGGCCATCAGCTAGCTCTTCATCGGATGAGTGTGAAGGCTGCTGAATGCGATGATCACCAGACATCTTACGGATAGGAGAACGTGAAGTTCGCGGATAATCACGAACAGCTTGACGGACCGGTGAGCTTGATGATTGTGGAAGTTTCTCTCGGGACTCCTTGCGGACAGGAATTCGAGATGGTTCAAGAGTAGCAGCACGGCCACGGCGAGGTAGAATTTGAGTCGGATGGGCTTCATGGAGGAGGGGCGAGATAGAATCGATATCAGCATAATGGACTCGATGATCGGGGCTAGTGGACTCTTTGCGTGCGGCAAAGCGTAAAGGTGTTACACTTGGAGATGTTCCACTACGCTGAAGACCATGGCCATGACTTGCATATTGAGGTGCAGTCAAAAAATCACTTCTATTTGTTGCATGACCAACCGACCGCGAATTCTGGACATGGCCAAGACTTGGTGACGATGCTGGTCTAATATCGTAGTTATGCATAAAGTCAGTCATTCTGGTCTGGTGCAACTCGTCGACAACTAGTGGTGTATCCGGCTCGAATGCATATGGATTTTTGAAATTCTCAGCCTTGCGACCATATGATGAACTATTTGTGTTAGAACATGTCAGTATTGGTTCATGATTTGGCTTACATATTGGCAGACATTGTTGATACCAGTTGCTGTTGTTGTAGAGGTGAATAAATCGATCCAGGAGTTCCAATCGGAATAAAATCGCCAAACAAACCACCGGAGCTGCCAGAGAGGTAGTATTCTTTGATGTCGGAGACAGTTGAACGAGCTGTAGTTTCAGGGGTGTTTGGTTGATGAGTTAACATGTGTGATAACTTTGTGTTGCGACCGTTTAATATTGTTGAATCGTCGAGTTGGCTGTTTGACCGAAGAATATCTATTTTTTGGTCAACTAAATAAGGCGTGGCCTGTTCAAGTGAACCTAAACACTCGCGCTTTGAAATTGAAGATGAACGCGGTGGGAAACGCGTCTGTTCGTTGTTGATGTTGTTATTTTGAGGTGCTCCTTGCTTGAGCTGAACTTGACTTGGTTGCTTGCAGATATGCAAAGGTTGTGGAGGGTCAATTGTTGGAGATTGTAAAGTAGGAAGACGACCTTGATTGAGTTCCATCAAAAACCTTTTCGCTGCTTCGCCTACATGATTTTCATCATAAAGTGAATTGTTGTTGTGGTTATTGGAACCATGGTGGGGGTTTTTTTGTTTATTGTCGCGAGTCGCTTGCTTTGTCCTATTGTTTTGTTTTGGTAAACAATCATCCATTGCACCGTCGAGAGTCATTATTCGTTCTCGGGTTGATTCAGGCTTAGTTACAGGCGCCAATAAATTATTCGAGGATTCCAAGGAATTTTAAATGGTTAAGTGCTCATTCGTAAGAGTATGTTGGGCTGAATTCATTGGTGGTTTCAAACTCAGCCGATGTTCGGTTGTCGCGAGAATTGAATTTTGTTGACTTCCCGCCACACCAAAAGCGGCAGAGGATTCAACTCTTAGTGGAAAGTTTGAAATGTAAGAACGTTCAAATAATCGAGCTGGTGGTGTAATATTTACTTTTCCAGGTGAATTTGAAAATTGTGGCTTGAATAGCTGAGGTACAGTTACTTCAAAATTCTCGGAACTGGAACTTCCTTCCCTCCGAGTTTGCTGGGCCATTCTTGGAAAGCCTTTATATTTGTTGAGGGGATCCAGGGAAGAGGGTGGACTATAGACAGTCGGTGATAGATGAGATACTTCAGATATCTCAGATTCTTCGAGTTCTGAGTATCCTGAAGATGGCTCATTCCATTTCACGATGTCCCCAACAGACTTGCGATATTCATGTCTATAACGGCATTCCCAGGACTTACATGTACCATCATAAGAATTGCGACCTTGATGTTCATGTGCATCCTTCATCAGGTTTTCTACTGAGCTTTTCTTATTCGAGATGTTCTCCGTAGGACGCACATATACGGTAGGATACAGTATTTCTTCCTCTTGGTCTTCAAAAATTCCAGTAGTATGGCTTTCCGAGATCGAGAATCTGCCTGACTCAAGTTGTTCAAAGCAGTCAGTTGTATGCGTATGATGCATATTCTCAACCTGGTGATTGTCTGTGATGTTGTAGCTGTCCTCATATGTAAGATGAGTTAACCGTAGTACCTCGTCGATTCCCGAGGCAGAGTATGTACTAGAGATATCGCTTTCCGTGCTTTCGATCACTTCTGATGGGGCCCATTTGTAATCAAGTCCACCGTCGAAGAAGTCGCTAGGACTGGCAGGAACACTATGGTATTTGCTCAGGTAAAAGCGAAGGGGATTAAGTTCTGTCATGGTTAGATGAGAATCAGCACCAGTATTTGAGATGGCTTACCAGGACATCTCGCAGATTTGTTATCCTTGGATTCGTATAGCTTATCGACAACATCATCAAAGGTTGGCTGACGAAGCCCTAGAAGATAATCTGGAGTTGGCTGCCCCCCTGGAATCAACTCGTTTTTTCTCGCAAAATTTGCATTTGGTATTTCACGGCCTGGTGGTAATGCCACGTTCTTTATGGCTGAAACCTTGCGAGTTTTGTTCTGATCACCGACCGTCTGTGCAGCTTTGGACTTGGCAGATACCCTATCGTTAAGAATCCCTCCGTAATTTTCAACGTCTATCAGCTCCATTCGGGCTTCGGAAGGGACATTGGTCGGATCCTCTCTGGTCTCTGAGAGAGCACTCATCACCCTGTGACTCAACTCTCTCTTTGCGTTATTCATGAAAGATCTGGTGGGAGTGGAATACTTCGAAGATGTAGCATGTGGTTCAGTTGGCTCTATTGCCGTCTCTGGTAGACTCGATTGCGCGGTGTCTGGTCGCGCACGCGCGCCTCCCCGGCCATATTCAGGATCCCACATTCCCTTGTGAAGCTCTGCAGGTGTTGGGCAGTACGCCAAGGTCGGTGGCTTTCCTCCTACTGAGACAAAGACACTATGCTCAATCTTCCAACTAGGTTGATGAGCAATCTTCGAGTTGCAAGATTCGCAATATGGTATACAACTTGGGCTTATCTGCGGCTCGACCAACTTTTTGCGCGCGCGTCCTCTTCCCTGTATCGAATAAGTGCTTTGGTGGGCACGACTGGCGCTTGTATGGTGGTTGTATGGGGGGCATGGGGGTTTGTGAAGTCTTCCTGCAGAGCTGTTAGAAAGAGAAGGGGAACATGATCGCTTACAGGAACTTGCCTTTCTACGAAGATGTTCGTGCTTCCATCTTTGAAAGACGGAAGGTGCGAATGGTGGTAACTCTTCTACTTCGATGAGTTCTTCTAAAACACCCAAAGCTAGGTCGACATTCTCATCTCCAAACCTCGCTTGTAATCGAGGGTGCAGTATGCGCAATCCATCTGTATAAGGGAAATTTCGAGGCACTAGATAGTTGTAACATTAGGATCAAATGAAAAGTGCACAATGAATGAACCAATACTTGGCCTTCTGAAAGATTGTGCTAGTCTTATTGAAAGCTAAAACCCAAACCTAGAATGCTTGTGCAAGTTCACAATTCAAAATAATAAGACAAGGAAACTAGATTGCTTACCGTCCGAACAAAGTCTGATCAAATAGTTTCGGCATTCTATAAATTGTCAATTGATCCAAATAGGCCAGAATTGAAAGCATTCACTCACTATCTTCACCCCAACCTTCTCGGGAAAGATTGTGTACTCCTGACTGCTTGCGAGCATTTTCTATTTCTACAGGAAGATGATAGTTGCCTAAGATCGGGTGTATGGGATGTCCTCTATCTTGTCCTGATGGAGTATCGGCTTCAATGGAAGTAGTTTTCATCATCAAGATGTGACAGGCAAGTGGTGCCCAGGTAATATATGATCTTATCGGATACAAGTAGTATTCTTTTTGACAGTGTGAAAGTATAATGACAATCAATGACAAGGTCATATGTGAACGACGTGAACAGAGTGACAGATGTTTCTGGTGCGATTATTGCAAGAGTTATTGCTCTCTACAATTCAAAGTAGTGAATTGAGTATTTTGAAAGAGATAGACCAAGCAATGGTAATGTCCTATTGTGGCTATTGATTGAAGCAGGAAATTTGATGCTCAGAACCAGAGAAGAAGAGTATATTGAACAAACAAATAGAAAAATTCTTCTAATGAAACCTCTCAAGTAGGATGAAATAGTATCTCTCAATCCATAATGCCAAATGTAAGGAGCAGTCAAGGATTTTATAAGTTGAGGCAATTTCGACAGCGGGAAGAAGTGAATGTAGAGGACAACAAGAAGTCAACCGATTATTATTGTTGTTGCTATGGTTCTATCGACGAGACTGAGAATGGATGATTAAGCTATCCAGGTTTTTGACTCTTCAAGACATCCAGCACTATCACTGTGATGTATGATGATGGAAAGTGAGAATAATGGCATTTTTTGAGGAAGTCTCTCACCTGACAACTTCAGGATGAGGATGTAAGAATTCTACGTCGTCATGATAAAAAAGATATGCGGATCTCTTCCATCGTACGATATGATGTTGAGTTCTGTTCCCAGTGAGGCAGTTGCAGCATTTGAGGCAGGTACGATTCTCCTTCAATATATCACCATGATAATCAAACCTTTACAGGGGGGATCCCATCTGATGAACGAAAATAGAGCAAAGACTGAGAATAAAGATATATCCTCCAATTACAAACACGTACCTACGCACGTATAACTATCGACATGTCGAACTGCCGTCCTGCAGTCCTGCCGTCCTACCTACTGACCTAGATAAGTCATGAGGAGCCTCAAGAAACCATTTACTAAACAAAGCACGTCAGGAACTACTCGACAATTATGTTTGGACAGTTTCTATGAGGGTTAGCTTTGACTTGAAGACATTCACAGCACAACCTCAGTCTACAGCATTGGACACTTATCATTAGCTGGGTACTACAACAGTTATCCGATACTACTCTTGGATCCAAATCACTGCAAATACTGAAGTCAGGGGGAATTTTATTACTGAGACGTCGACTAATAAGTGATTCTATGCTTCCATAAAGAAACCATGTCTTTCAACAGTGGCTGAAGTTGAGCCTCAAATCCTACCTATATAATATGTTATTAATCTATATGCTTATTAATGTTTTGAAACCAGGGCTATAGTTATGAAATCATACTTTTACACATCAATTGTTGCATTGGTTTGAAATCCCTTCTGCAGAGGTATCATGCTTAGGTAGTCATGACACATCGAAAACGTCTAGACGATTTCTGATATACCTCATAAAGTTTCAAGAGGAGTACAAAACCCTTTGCAACAGTGCAGTTGCAAGTAGAAAATTCGGGAGGTACCTCACTTTTCTCAAGTGAGGCCGAATCAGGACGAGTTTTGAAATCCAATAAGGGTAACCTAAGAGCTGTCTTTGTAGGACCTATATGCTGGATCATGTTATTCACATTGGATTTATTTACCCTCAAGCAGTTGGGGTTAACGAAGAATCGCTTGCATCCTTAGGGGAGAACATGAGGTACAGGATGGCCATTAATGGATCCATCGACTGAAGCTCCAGCTGAATTAAGAAAACCTCTTGAGTACAATCAAATGGCTCTCAACCACAGGCGACTCTTGAACGCGGGCGATTATTCCCAACCACAGTCTTTGCTTTCAGCCTACGTATACCATATGGCATACTTTGGCTTATGATCATGCGATGACCTGCTACGAGGACCAAATGGGCCTCTGTTTAATCCCAAAACAAACACTCTACACCAGCCCATGGTGATTGATTTCTGAAACAACGGGTATGGCGGCTTTTGAAGATTTATAGTGCTAGAAACGGGGGTTGTCAAGCTCAAGACATGTCACAGGTAAATTTTGGTGGTCGATACCTACTATGTACCTCCGTCGTCCATACACCGAAAATTCACCGAGCTTACCTAAGCATTATACGAAAGCAAACCCAAGTCGGTTTGTTACTTGCTACCTAGTACTCCGTACGTCCAAGGGTGCTCTAGCTTACTCTACCCAGGTATCTACTACAAATAGTAATCCGATGGATTTTTCTATCTCCTCTATCTCTACGGTGACCCTTTCAGTCCAGAAAGGATAAATCATGGAGCCAAGCAAACTAAGACAACCCCCACCCATAACCACCCATAACAAGTAGTCCACTTCTTCCAAGGTTCTCCAAGATCAAAATCAATTCATTTCTACCGACTCTTGAAGCCGATAGGAGTTGTAATTAATGACACTCCATACCACAGATATCATTGGTCCATTCTCCGCATTTACTCCATCCTTCCCCGCAATAGTTGAATGTCGAACTTGCCGTGGACTTTCCCGTTTACCACTTCACACTTTTGAAACTACTTTCTAGCTTTCCTACCGCTTTTCGGCATTAGATTGAGGTAGTCAACTGAGCTTTTAGAATGGATCAATGTCACCGAAGTAAGTGCCGTTGAAGACTTCCGACAATGGCTTGCGGTTCGTCGCAATGTAAGATTTCTTATTAAAGCCTCTCAGCTTCCCCTTTCCTTCTTTCCTAGATTCTCATAGTCGTTTCTTTCTTCTTGCATTTCAGATTTGTTCAAATACCCCTTTTCTCTTCTAAATTCATCAAATATATATTAGTTTTACACTTCCTATCTACACAATGGAGAAGAGTATGACCCCTCGAGAGAGTGCTGGAAACACCGGAGATGTAGTGGAAAAGTATGATATTGTAATTGTCGGTGCTGGACCGGTAGGATTACTACTTTCTACCTGTCTGGCACGCTGGGGTTACAAGATCAAGCATATCGACAATAGACCAGAACCAACGAAAACGGGAAGAGCAGACGGTATTCAACCTCGGTCCTTGGATCTTTTACGGAACATGGGATTGAAGCCTGCTATCATGGCATACGAGCCTGCAAAGGTCTATGAGGTCGCATTTTGGGACCCAACATCAGGAGGAAAAGGCATACACAGAACCGGAACTTGGGCCAGTTGTCCTGGCTTTATTGACGCCCGGTACCCCTTTACAACCTTATTGCACCAAGGGATGATCGAAAGAGTATTCATTGCAGATTTGGAGAAGCATAATGTCGAGATCCAGAGACCTTGGACAATTACAGGGTTCAAATCAGATGAGAAGGAGGATCCCGAGTATCCAGTAGAGGTGAACTTGGCAAAAGTTGAAGGCAGCGAGAAAGAGACGGTCAGAGCAAAGTATTTGTTTGGTGGTGAGGGGGCTAGATCGTTTGTGCGAGAGCAATTGAAAATTGGCATCAAGCACAAAGATCCCATTGCACATGTATGGGGTGTTATGGATGGAGTTGTTCAAACAGATTTCCCGGACATCAAGGTAAGCTTCAAACATCATTTCCTTTTGATGCTATAGTCTAACCCGTTGATAGATGAAATGTACAATTCATTCGGATTTTGGTTCCATAATGGTCATTCCACGGGAAGGTAATATGGTTCGTCTTTACATCCAGATTGCATCCTCTACCGACAAGGATTGGAATCCTCGGAAATCGGCAACGGAAGAGGAAGTGCAGGCTTCTGCGAAAAGAATATTACAACCATATAAGATTGAGTGGGAACGTGTGGAATGGTATTCCGTGTATCCAATTGGTCAAGGAATTGCGGACAAATACACTCTTGACCATAGAGTTTTTATGGGTGGTGATGCCTGCCATACCCACAGTGTAAGTTGGCTCACATAAATCCATGATGATAATGGCTAATAATAAGCAGCCAAAAGCTGGACAGGGAATGAATACAGCATTCTTGGATGCCCAAAATCTCGCTTGGAAGATCCATCACGTTGAATCGGGATTCGCCCACCGATCTCTCCTTCATTCATACGAGGCTGAGAGGAAGAAGGTTGCTGAGAACCTTTTGGACTTTGATGCAAAGTATGCAGCTCTATTCTCACAAAAGGCTCCAGCCGCCAAGGACGTTGAGGCAGCTACACAACGGGGAGCCGAAAACACAAAGGTTGCGGAAGAAGGAAATGAATTTATCAAAACATTCAAAGAGTCCTGCGAATTTACTAGTGGCTACGGAGTTGCATATAATCCCAATTCTCTGAACTGGTCATCGTCTCATCCAGCACAATCAAGTGTTATAAATCCAAAGGGGAATAAGCTTCGAACTGGTCGTATCCTCACCAACTCCAATGTTACACGAGTCACCGACGCCAACGTTGTTCACCTTGAGCAAGAGATTCCCGTCAATGGTTCATTCCGAGTGTACGTTTTTGCAGGAAAGCCCGCGACTACCAAACAAGCACTGGATGATTTTGCACAAAATCTCACCAAGAAAGGTTCATTCTTCTCCACGTACTTACGATCAGATATCGACCAAGTATCTTATCACGAACGTCACAACCCCCATAGTCATTTCTTTACCTTTTGTACAATATTTGCCGAAAAGAGGCAAAACATCGAAATTGCACGAGATGTTCCGAAGACTTTGGCTAGATATGCCGATCATGTCTATGCCGATGATATCTGGGATCGTATAGTGCCCGACTCAAAAGCATCCAGTCACAGCAAGATGGGATTGGATGAAGAAAAGGGAGGTGTAGTAGTTGTGAGACCAGATGGTTACGTAGGAATTGTTGTGGGTTTGGAAAAAGGGAGCGCAACTGTTGATGCTCTGAATGAGTATTTTGGAGCTTTCTGTTCGAAGAAACTCGGAGAGTCGAAAGCATTACTGTAGGGCAGAATGCATAGGCATTCATTGTACGATTTGATGGCGATGAAGGGTTTTAGAATGGAGTTGAATTAAAGTGTCTAATGATGCATCTATGGGAATATATATGAGGCAATTTAGAAGTTATGAATATGACAATGGAATGAAAGGAATGAAAGGAACAGAGGTCTCGCTTCTACTCCAGTATTGAAATCAACCATTCTCTATCATGACATGATTGGTTATGAGTAAATACACCGTGGATATCATCCACATACTCCGTAATGATAGATATCTCACAAGCAGCTAAGTAATTGCAACATAAAACCGAGATGCTGGACCCAAACCTAGACCTTCCAATGCAATCCCGGCTTCTTTTTTTTTTTTTTTTGTTTTTCCTTTTGGGTTCGGCACCCATGACATCCATCCAGTGAACGAACGCAACGCTTTGTCCCCCTCCATATAACCTTAAATCGGCCATCCAGCATCCCTAGTATCGGGAGTATCATCTATCGGTTAAGAGAGCTCCAATTCTTCCAATGTTCTTTCATCATTGATACGTCGCAAACCTCACAGCCCACATCAACAACCAAAAACAACAACAACAACAACAACACATCAACGCATCAACGCATCAACACATCAACAAACAACATCCATCAGCACTGCTTTCGCTCACCTGAAGACAGCATAAACATACAAGCATTTCTCAATGTTGGATAATCCCAGCAATAAAAGAGCTGCTTCTTCTCGTCATGACCAGTTTTAAGCGCAAAGCTAGTCAAGAATTATCTCGCAATTCGATAGAAGTTATTGAGGTATGTTCAAGAACTAGAAAAGGGTTAAAATCATATGCGGATACCGGGAGCTAACAACTCTTCAAGTCGATTCAAGGAGAAGAAATGTTCGAGACTATAAAAGACTGGTTTTGGGGTACTTTAGAATGGTTTCGCAGGAGGGGTGATTTATCATATACAGATATGAGCTATAGTAATATTGATGGTGAGCGTCATCATCATATACGTCATATTATTTACAAGTATCACTAAGGCTGACTTAAACAGTAGCCGCGGATGAGCATACTCAAAGGGCAGAAGCGAGAGAAAATGGGTCTAGTGCGATCAAGCGGCAGAGAAATCAATTGAAAAATAGCGCTCATAGGAGAACTCCAAGTCAACCCCAAAAGAGTACATCAACAAGCATGGATCAAACTGAGAGCCTTTCGGAAGAAGAATTGAGAGCGCGAGCTGATGCGCAATGGATTCCGCCAGCGTTTGGCGCTCCTGCAAAATTTGTAGAAAAAGAGGTCATCGTCATTTCAGACGATGAAGATGAAGATGGACAAGGAAAGCAGAAATCAATAGCGGATTGTCTACGATCACCACGTTCGCCCAAGACTCCACCCATACGCCTCCAACCGATGAAACTAGAGAGACGCATATCTACGATCCAAGATGGGAGTTCTTTACCTGAGCGTTTGGCCAACCTATTGACTATAGATGATGACAATGCAGATGAAACCAAGCGTTCGCCATTTACTCTCTCGAAACGAGCTCAAGAAAAAATAAAAAGGAATGCCGAGGCGCGAAAACTCAAGGAAAAGGAAGAAAAAATTCGAATTGCGAAGGAACGCAGATTGACGCGACGAGATCCATCGAATCGCTTAGTACACCCTTTGGAAGTCAAATGGGAGGATATCATAACAGAAGCTTTGGATCGTGCTCAAAAGAATGGCAACCTACCGATTACTGAATCGCAGGGTGGAACCCCACTACATTACAAAGATTTTGGAACGCTACTTGGCCGAAGCTCGTGGCTGAATGATGAGATTATCAACACATATATTGAATGGGTGGTGGAAGCTGCGAACGAATTCGCCAAAGCAGAGGCAAAAGCTGTCGGCGAACCTGTTGGGAAAGTGCCAAAATTCATCGCGCACAACAGTTTTTTTTACGAGAATTTGGATAAAAAGGGACCAAGCAGCACACAGCGTCTGATGAACAGGAAGAAGGCCCCTGGGGCCTCTTTACTCCAGGTTGACACTGTATTTGTTCCTATCTGCAGAGGTAGCCATTGGACTGTTGGGGTTGTACGACCTATGGCTAGAACTATTGAATATTTTGATAGTTTGCAAGGATCTTCACATGGATTCATCAAGCTTATGCGGGGATGGCTGAAGTTCCAACTAGGTCCAGACTACAGGGAAGATGAATGGAAGACGCCAAATACCGGTTGTACCATACAGATGAATGGCTTTGACTGTGGAGTATTCGTCTGTACAAATGCTCTTTGCGTTGCTCTGGGCGTCAATACCGATTGCTATAGTGGATCAGATATGGCGATGATGAGAAGGAATATCGCAGCCCTTCTAATTAACAAAGGCTTCCAAGGGGACTTTGCTTGGGGCCTAGGGGTTTTTTAAAATGTAACATGTGATTTTGGGACAGGCGTTTGAAGGAGCAAAGGAGCGATACCCATTCTGTGTTGTATAAGGCTGGCCAGCTAGGTGCTGGAAGGGTTGGTTGCAAATGCATCTGTTTGATAAATGGAGTCTTGGTCAAGGAAAGAAAAGCCGAGGTAACAAAGGTCTTTGGATGAATGAGATTGCTTGGAAGATAGATATAAAATATATGCAAAAGATGGCTCAGTCTCAAAATGTAGATTCATCTGGTGAAAGTCTACCCAGACCAGCAAGTCAGATGAATGAATGATAAGTAGGGGTTCGAAAATGAATCATGACCTATTCGGCTACATATATTATAATTCGAAACCCATACATACAATCACAATGGAAGAAACAAGATGAAGATCAAGATCAATATCACAATCTACTCATGGCTAGAATATCTTTCTCTTCTTACAATCACAATCACATCTTAATGTAATGCAATCCAATCCAATCCAATCCAATCCAATCCAATCCAATCCAATCCAACATGTACCCCCGGCTAAAATGTTCACCCCCACAAACTGCACCTTATCCTTCTAGAGTCCCCACTAAACTCAATACACCGAATCCCGCTTCCAACCTTGATCCTACATACATACATCTGCAAGTAGTTCACTCCATCTTCTTTGCGACATAAATGAGTCTCTATCTTTGTGAATGTTTACTAGAAGAAACTTACCAATATCATACATAGAGAAGGAAGGCAAGATATATTGTTTTTCAGGCGAATGATAGGAGGAAAATCTTCAAGATAAGATGGCGATGGCCAAGAAGGCACGGCAGAGAATAAGTTATGGTATGTCTGTTGTCCTGCCCTTAACCTCGTATCTTTGAATGATATAGGTTTGCTTCTTCTAAGAACTGTGGGAAAAGCAATAAAATATTGCTGGAAGCTAATTATGGGTCTGTATCATTATAGTCTTACCACTTGCGAATTCCCCAGGTGGACATAGATTAGGTGTGAATGGTTTGGCTGTGGATAGCGAGCAATCGATTTTGTGAGTTTGTGGTTCTTGTGTTACTGTTTCGTTTCTTTCCTTTTGCTTTGCTTTGCTTTGCTTTGCTTTGCTTTGCTTTGCTTTGCTTTGCTTTGCTTTGCTTTGCTTTGCTTTGCTTTGCTTTGCTTTGCTTTGCTTTGCTTTGCTTTGCTTTGCTTTGCTTTGCTTTGCTTTGCTTTGCTTTGCTTTGCTTTGCTTTGCTTTCTTTTGTCCTGTCTTGTGCTAGTGGATTCTTTGGACAGAAATCATAGCAATCAATAGGCGCATAAGTTAACAAAACAAAGGTATTCAGGAGGCCGAGATGGTGCTATTTGCGCCTGGGATTTAAATCTTGATCTGCGGCGGAAAGAACCCAACGACGAGGACACTTTCGATGAACCATCTTCCGAATTCAAACCTAAGTCTGCCACTACCTTTAGAGCGCAAACTCAAGCGCACACACACTGGGTGAATGATGTAGTACTTGCGCAAAATAATACGGTGCTGGTGAGCGCATCGAGCGATTTGACGGTGAGGATTTGGAGACCGTTAGAGAAAGACAGTGAGCCGGTGACAATTGGTCAACATGCGGATTATGTAAAGTGTCTAGCCAGTCCTGGCAGTGCAGCAAATTGGGTTGCATCGGGTGGACTAGATCGACGAATTTGTCTCTGGGATCTGAATGGAGCCGGCAAACAACTCGAGATTGAGGTGGGAGATGAGGATACTTCTGAAAAGGGATCGGTATATGCGCTGAGTACAGGAAGCCATATACTAGCGGCTGGAGGACCGGAATCGATTGTGCGACTATGGGATTCGAGGACTGGGAAGAGAATTACAAAGTTTGTGGGTCATACGGATAATGTTAGGGACATATTGATTAATGAAGCGGGTGACATGATTATGACAGCTAGTTCGGATCAGACAGTGAAAGTGTGGAGTATGACGGCTGGAAGATGCATGCATACGCTCACTATGCATAATGATAGCGTTTGGTCGTTATTTTCCGACGATCCATCGTTGGGCGTTTTTTACAGTAGTGACCGCTCTGGATTAGTCGCCAAGACGGATATCAGAGGTACATTGGGAGAATTAGATGATGGAATTTCGTTGGCGCTTGCGCAAGAGAATGACGGAGTTACTAGAGTTATTGCTTCCGGGGACCACATTTGGACGGCGACGTCAAGTTCCTCTATCAATCGCTGGGCAGATGTTGATACCGGGTCAGATATACAATTACCGGACGCTTATCAACGTCATCGTGCTTCTAGCTCGGTTTCGAGACCTAGGGGAGCTTCGCCTCCCGTCACCAATGGACATTCTAAGAAAGAGATTCCTCTCAAATCGATACTGAGAATTTCAAACACGGCCAGCTTTCCGGCATCAACTGTGAGAGATTCGGATTCGGTCGCCAATTTCTCGATTACGAGCGGTGGGAGGATAGCTTCTGAGCCAATCTTGGATCCGGATTTAGGACTGATTGTCCCAATTCATTCATTGCCTGAAGAAACTATTGAGGGACAACACGGCCTTGTAAAACACAAGCTACTAAATGATCGTAGGAGAGTTTTGACTCTGGATACTGCTGGAGATGTACTATTATGGGACCTTCTTAAGGTAGGCAAATTCTTTCTAGGAGCTATGGGCGGAGATCTAATTTATGGTATAGTGCATACCTGTTCAATCTTTTGGCAAATGCCATCTTGAAGATGTCGAACCCGAAGTTAATACTATGGAAGCTGTGGCGCCGTGGTGTTCGTTGGATACTAGAACTGGTCGATTAGCTGTTGTTTTAGAGGAGTACAACTGTTTCGATGCGGAGATGTATGCGGATGAACTGGAAATAATAGATGACGTGGAGTTTAGAGAAGACCAGAGAAGTGAGTTCTGGTTTGAGAAATGATAGCACTTGGCGCTAACGATTTGTATAGTCAATCTCGGAAAGTGGATATTAAGGTATATTTTCTCTAGACTAGTTGATGAGCATATCAAAAAGGATGAAGCTTTTCGCACCGAGCTCAACGAAATTGTCAAAGCAAGACAAGAAGCCAATCCACCAGCCGCAACCAATATACCCAGTTCCCCGGCAACTGCTGGGGATCAACAAGGAAGCTTAACTCCTCGAGCAAATGGTAATCCTTATCCTGCCATCACCCCTGGGATGGGTATAGGCATTGCTACTCCTGCACCGGGAAGTCATCTTCCTTCCGTATCTGAAGATGGCGGGCCATTAGACAAAAGAGGATCACAAGCAAGCCGAAGCTCAGCGGATAAGGCAGATTACTTTGGAAACTCGGCAATATCAAGCGAGCCCCCTAAGCAACCAGTCGTAACAACAAGTGACAGCCAAGAGGTGCCTAAATCTCCAGCGCTCGATCCCGAGAAGGAAAATAATGGCAAGGATAGCAGCACATCATTTGGCAAGAAATTTCGTAAGGGGATGGCATTTGGAACCAAGAAACTCGGACGCTCTTCCTCTACTACCATGGATAAACCAATTGTATTAGAAGACAACAAAGACAAAGCCATAGACGAAGGATCGGAGTACTCTGAGGCTGGTGATAAACTTCAAGTTGAGAAAGAAGTCGAAGATAATTTCAATGGGGTTATACAGAAGATTCGAAATGAATACGACAGACTAATTGCAGAAAATCCGGCTCAAGAAGTTGAGAGTGGTATTACACCCAGTTTAGTAAATGAGACGCCTGTGCTGAATATTCCCGGCGGAACTACGGTTATTATTCAGGAGGAAACTAGTGGTGGTGTTAAGGACCTGTATAGAGGTAGTGTAGAGACAGTTGGCGAAGATGCCGATATCATTGGCGAGAGGGCACCAATGTGGCTGGGTGATTTACTCCTGCAGGTACGTATCTCCCTATCATATTTTTCTTCGATAGTTTCTCTCGGGTTATATCACTCTAACCAATCGATTAGAATAAAATCCCACTCAAAGATCCCGTCAAAGTCTCATTCGTCCTTCAACCCTATCAAGATCTCCTTCCATCCATCGCAGGTGCAGATGGAAATGCGAGACTTAATGCAAATCGCATGTTAAGGGTGAAGAAAATACTCGCGTATGTTGCGGAGAGAATCGAGCCTGCGATTGAGCAGCCGGATGCAGAAGAAATGAAACCAGAGGATTATTTGGACTTGTATTGTTATGAGCAGGTTTGTTTGTCACTTTCCCACTCTGATGAAAAAACTAAATTAACCACAAACCCCGAATCAGAAACTCCCCATAACAATGTCCCTAGCCACCCTTCGTGCACATGTCTGGAAAGGCGGTGCGGATGTTATGTTGTATTATAAGAGTAACGGAAAGAGGAACATAAAGTATGAGAAAGCTGTTGGGGAACCTGGGGAGCGTGGACAAGGCGGGATTAATGCTGGAAGTGGAATGGGAATTGGAACAACGGCGCCTTTTGGTGGTGGTGGGGGCGGGACCACATCTTATGTCGGTCCGTAGATGCGGGGAGAGTAGAAGAAATATGTAAGGGAGGTAAGAAGAATTTTTGGTTATGGCTGGCTGGCTGGCGCGTTAGGAGGATGACTTGGTAGTCTTGAACCAGAAGTTGTGAGATTTACTATAGGAATGGAAGTGAATGGAAGTGAATGGGGCTGAATGTATGAATGTTCGAGAATCTCGAGGACTCTTTATACAGGTAGCTGAAAGTTAGATGTATGACGTGGTTTTTGGGTGGAAATAAAACTACTACACGTTTTGTCCTCTTGCGTCGGGTATTGAATCTCTCAGTGCCTGTTTTTCCTGTCTTTCTATCTACCTCTTTAAGATGTAGACTTTTTTCGGCTATTCTATCTATCATTTCCTCAGTCAATTCCAAGACGTTTTTGGCGTACGTATGTGCCCAAATAAAGCATATTTTGCTCATTCAAACCTCGATATATTAATCAACATCTGGGATAGATTACGGAGGCGGGGGTCCCTCTTCAGCTTTGGATATCTATTATATGGTACCTGTGTTTGAGGGAGGGGCAAGGGATGGATGAGGAGATGGGAGGGCTGGTGTGCTGGTGTTCATACAGCTAGCTGTCAATATGCTTGGCAAGTGGAGGTTCATTCATCACTTGATGCCGAATTGTTAGATGGTGGAACAACTAACGTTCAATCCAATCCTAGCATTTATTCGCCCAGTACCGGTATTGCTGTGACGTAGCGCATTGGAGGAGTTATTCCTATGGAATTACTGCATCTATGTTGTCGTTTGGTCCCGGGTAGTTCTTCTCGTTTGTTATACGGCAAATATCATCGGGGGAATTCCCTCAGTTGGTGCACTGCTCTGTTTGGATTTATTTTAGCTTCGCCATCTCTGGAAGGATATCGATTCCTTGCCCTCGTTTCATCGCCCAGTAGCGCTGATCTCTCATTCAACGAGTCTGTTTCGTTTACCGTCTCTGTCATGATTTCGGTAATAATACCATGGCTCGCGTGCATATCAACATACATTCATAACTATTTCAAGTTTTCTCACTCGACCCCTGGTTCCTTGATAGACTTGAATTATGCACTTTGGCGTTATCATAGGTCCTCGTGGATCCACGTGTGTATCGTGGCATTGTTTCGTACTTCTAAATCCCTCAAAGATACGAGAATAGACATCATTCTTGACGAATATGCTCCTCCCGGACGCCATTTAAACAGCAGTGATTTCGTTCGTTCGTCAGGATAACGCCAAAGCCATCAATGTTGCAGACAAATCATCAATGATCTCGCATACAGCGATCCCTAGTGTATAAAGTGTTGCATCTTCCGCAACAACTTACACAACATCAGTCAGAGTATGCTCACTCTATTCCCTAAATCCTTACTTCTTAACAGTTACCTCTATTCCGCTATTTTAAAACTCACTCGGGTGTTTTCCTGTTTGCACTCTTTCGACTCCTACTAATTACTTGGAGCTTCAACATACGTCCTTCTCTAACTTTCCTTCATGGGAACTTCACGGTACATACCGATTCCTTGATAGGTAGTTCCTGGACTCCTGATCTTGCGGTGGAAAATCCCATTCGATTCTTCTTATGCACATAGATACCAAAACGAGAAGTGAGACTCAAACATTCGAATTGTATATCTATATCCCACAAGTAGGGAATGTGCCACCGAAAAATAGTTACTCGGCTACTTTCATGGATGATTTTGGAGCCCTTTCACCTGAAAGATATAATGCAACAGGAAAGCACTGGGCTATGAGCGCGATCATTGTTTCTGGGTTGATGCCTCAAATAATGGCCTGTATAAGCGAGTTGAGGATGTTGATACCATCGTCGGGGCGGTTGGCAAGGAGAACTTTTGCTAAAGTTGAATCGGCTCCCTTGTAAAGCTGCCTGGGCTGTTGACGGTTGGAATAGGATTTAGATCAGATCTTGAAGGTCTATTCCTCTGATCCTCCCCTAGCTTTGATGTTGGTTGTAGTTGGTCTTGCTCCTATCTTTAAAATGATGTCTCTGGGGCTATCTCCTGGCCTTTTTACTGTTCGAGGTTGATCTTGGTCTAAATTTTGAGAATACCCTGTTCATTACAAACTCTGGCTTTGTTAATTCTTTGCTCATTCAAATGTCAACGAATTTGCTACTCCACATAGTAGTTAGAGGGTCTTTTTGCCTCTTCAAAATTAACATATGGGCAATAAAATTGAAAATTGCCGTGTTACATTGTATTGCGTTCTTATTGAGAAATGTATTAGGTGGCAAGAGATGCTTAGAATTTTTTATCGCAAGCTTAAAGCAAATGAAGACAAACTCAGTCATGGCGGCCACATATTCGTTGAGGGAAACTTCTAATCCAGAGGTTGACAAGTTGCCAGTCTTTTCTTGTCATCAAACACTAGTTTCTCAACGCCATCAAGAACACAATTCCCTTTCAGCTTGATCTCTAATATGCCAGAAGCAATGTGATCTCAAAATTTCCCCCCATTTAAACTAATTCCTTCTGTTGATGGCTCTTTATCCGATTTTGACTGCAAGGCAATCCACAACAGCTATCATACTAAACTTTCATTCTCTATACATCGAGTGTACTTTGCACCCTACATATCAAATGTAACGCAGTTGAGCTCACAGATAGCGCAACTACTAGCAAAATCTGGATAATCTAAACTCAAATGGTTAACTTCAAGATCGTCTCTATAATTTTACATCCATAACTTTGATGAAATTGAGTTGAAGACGACGTTATACCTTCATCAAAACATGGTAAGATAACGTAATATTCCCACTCGCAAATATTCTTCTAAATTGACTTTGTTTGGCGCACAGCAGGGCAACTTCCACATAATGTTTGCATCTACAAGCTGAGAACACACTATTCTCAAGTATCAGTATAGAAACATGAATGCCTAATAGGCATACGAGCACCCCTAGACAACTTTGTAGAAACTCAAACTATTCCCTCAACTCCCTGAGCATCCTCGCTTTCGCTATCGCATTCTAGGCAACAGACCACGAGCTACTGTAGATATCTCCAACTTCTGACAACGGCAGAATAGACTGACCGCAGGAAGACTAAAACGATAAACCCCAAAAGGAATACTCATTGCCGACCAAAAATCTTAGATCAGGCTTAGAAATTCTAGTAAATCCCAAGGCTCACTCCAGAATTCTAGGTCAGCACCTTACAAACAAGGTGCTGATTATTGACACGTTGTGCTTCTCCACTATCCTGCCCCTATAGGAGTCTGGAAGATTACTTACAGTGCATTAAAGTACCCAGAACTCCTGCTGAAGGTTGCAGAAGTCAGAGTAACATTCGTACCTCGCATTATTTCCTCGAGCCAAATTCACGGAAGCCAACATGACAAGTTTTTGAGTAAATGTCCTAAAAATTGGGCTATGCTACTTCGAAGGTCGAAACATGCATATCTAGACGTGTTTCTTACGAATAACGATCGTATAGCTTATGATTTTGAGTACCTACAAAAAAATGAAGGGGCTCGTGGGTGCTGCCTGCCAGGGCATCTCACTGCCTATTTTCGGGCAAGGAGATTTTGGCAACATCCGATCACCGACTGAAACCACAATACATACATGTTGCTGCTTTTTTCATGACAGAGAAATGTTTTAATGATCGTCCGGAATATTTCCGATGCTTTCCCGGTGAACGATAGATAATCTAGATCTATTGTTGGACATCTAGATATGAGACATCATGATAATCCATGCAGGAGACTGCGTTTAAATCACATGGGCACGCATTCCTTCCGCTCTCTTTACGATTCGGGTGTCGTGCAGATGTTGTCTTTCTATAATTCTGCGATCGGCGGATGTGCCTTTACCATAACTGGGCAGAATTGAAGCCCCTCAACGTATTTTATTAGGTTCACAGCAAGTTTATCACACCATACGTGTTCATGCTGTTATTCTTGTCTTGTAAGTGGTATTGGAATGGTATTGGACGCGCGTATAAGGTACCTAGGAGTTTTCCTCTTTCCCTTCTCTTCGGTGACTATTAACCCATCGAACAAGTTCACCGGTGACATCGGTGACTCTAATCCAGTAGCTCTTGGGTCTGTGAAAAGTCGATCCCCAGCAAAGCTATGTAAATCACAGGGTTTTTGGACATGGAGGATTGCATGACGGGGCACCATTTCTGATGTAAAATTTCAAATTATATGTGAAAGGGTGGTTGATAGGCCGCAGGCGCATGGCCGTTGCAAGGCTTGAGATGGAGAAGCATGCAATGGTGGCGAAAATTCACTCGGGTTATATGAACAGGTGGGGTGCATCGCTACAAGCCGCTCGATAAGAAATTCCAAGTGTGATGAACTCGAGATCATCAAGAAACTTTTCATTCAATCTGTGAGTGGTCATATAAAAAATCTTCATGCACTTCTGGAGGCGCCAAGTCAATGACAGAGCCACGTCTGCCACTAAGCAAATCATTTCAAAACGAGAGCAGCCTTATATCGGGAGCAACTCGTCCAAGGATTGTTACGCAACGTCTTTCTCTGGTCCCTCATTGGGTTGAATCGAGTTCAGATGACAGAATAGGAAATAAGCCGAGGATTCTGGTAATATTTGTCAGAGACAGTAATATCCAAGGCCCGATTTAGGCCTGCAGCCCTGTCGATAATTCCAAGATGAGAACTGGCTGAAACTTTCCCGAGTGCAGATAATCCTTGGGGGATCAAGGAGGCACAGGATCAAGCCGAGCTCCTATTGGGCAATGCTTCTCTCGAAAGACGGGATATGAGGGTCCCTTTTCATCCAAACTAACTAATCAGAACTTCTTGGAGCAAAATTCATTTGGGGCCGAAAATGTTCTGGAAAAAGTAAATTTTCAATTGGTATTCAGACGTATCCAGGGGTCAAATGCAGATGCACATCAACACTGACATATACGATTAAGGATGTGAGTGAATGTTCGACCCACTGCATAACGCCCAAAGGTCTTGTTTGACTTGCCGCGCTGCTTCACTTGGCAAGATATGTTAAGCGCTGAAGATGCAATCAATAGGACAGCATGTGGTGTGGATACCACATATTCTACTGACATTTTATTCCTAGACTGCGCCTCGCGGAACGGGACGATGCTGCGAGGTCTTTGGTGGAGGCAGTCTTAGAGTTCTACGTCGCCCTAATTGACTTTGTTCAGAAATCAAAGGCTCGTTGAAAAATTCCAAAAGAGCTTCAACCCCTAAGATTATTTTAGGAAAGCGGGGTGACGTGATTGAAGGTTTTGGATATAGAGTTTATTGACAAGAATAGCTATCGTCCTATGATGAATAAGGAGAGATCTGCCAGGTAGTGCATCCGTGAATGCACTACTACAGAACTAAAGCAAGCCAAGGTAGCCTTGATGATCGATGCTTGATGACAACGGAGTTGAAGAAAAACCGATTGAAGGAATCGAAGACAACTGAAGGATATGATAGGCGCAATGGGCATGATGGAGGGTGAATGAATATTGGCCCGATTTTGGTGGCTTGTTACTCCTACCACGTTTGGAGGGCTGACCAGGTTCTTCACCTTGCGGCATGACCACAGCGTGTCACCCACGTTTTCTTAAAACGTGTTTTTGATACTCTTTTAGTGTATGAAGAGACCCAAGTAGACACACGCATAACAAGTAAATAAGAAAAGGAAATTGATCTTCTGGGGGCTATGTTGAAACATGAAACGATCATCTGGAGAGCTTCATGTCGCTCGCGCTGCCGCATTCTAACACTTGATCGTAAGTGGAAAATTGTGATGTCCATGGGCACTTGTTTGTGGAGAACACACACAGCATCAAGGGCTATGTAAGGCTGGTTGATGATCATGTTGGGGGTCCGTAAGATGACAATGGGGCTGTTGGCTTGAATCATGGATCATAAAATCTAGTCCACATTCTAGATTAGATGAGATGACATGACATAAGATGGCAGTCAGCCGTGGATAGTAGATTACTATAGATATTGTTCTTGTGCGAATCAGACAACTGCCGTTTGTTTGTACCAGTGTGGGACCTTTCGGACTCCCCACATACAAACATTGTCACTTACATGATGATTCGTAGATTGGACCAACAAGAAGTCATCCTGTGATAGTTTTCCAACATGCTAATAACATAGAATAGAACCAATCAATGCACGGCAAGGATGAGATGATCAGTCAATGCGAGTGGTAAGGTAAACCGTAAGTGGTATATGCTGCCAGACAAAGGTACGTATCTATACCTAGGTAATAATAGAAATGCAATGTAATATCATGTAATCATTTAACAAGGTGGTTGGGATGAGACGAAATCATGGGATGGGATATGGTTAAAGTAGCATGAGAACGGAGATAAGTTCAATTTGAGTCATGTTTGTCCGCTTAATAGCGTCGGGGAACAATTACCCCGATATCCCAGTAAGACTTGTGAGGATCATGTGCATCTTTGCACATCTCAAGCATCCTCACCTTCTATTTCGAACAAATCATCAGGAGATATGACAAAGTAGCTTACCATTTCATGACATTGCTTGCTGATACTTTCTTGTGAGGTTGGCCAAGACAGTACTCCATGGATTCGGATTCTTCTCATCCTGTTTTTGGAGTTCATTAAGAATCTATGATGCCAAATTTGTACACAGAGATGCTGCGCGTGAGCTGCATACCGCAGTTGGGTATTTTTGCAGTATCTGGTGGTACCTACCAATATGGAGCTACCAAAAGTATCCATACATTATACCTCAGCAGGGGCTTCGTATACCACCACTGGAGCCTTTTACTACTCGGTGGGGACGGGGAAGGGGGTTTGAGCAGAGAATATCGAGGTAACAGTCACAAATAGAAGAATTAAGTTACATTGCTCTCACCAAACTATATCCCCGATCCTCGTCTTTGTCATCTTTACTAGTACTGTACGATCACGATTTGACCCTCATTCATGATTGCATTACCCTTATTTTCATACTTGCCACTATCAATCGCGATATATCCCAGCATGTCTTTGAGATTCTCCACCATCGTCCAGAACTTCATGGATATTATTCCCGATGTTATTACTAACTTTAAAAAGCAAAAGCTAGCTCAGATTATATTAACATCAAGTACCAACGGCGATCTCGTAAGAATATTCAAAGCGCCTATCATAATACTAAACTCTACTAGGCGAGAGAGATATTCTTGGTGTATATGTAGCCGCCATTATTAGAGGTGTATCACTGCCGTATCATCCGTCGCGGGCTTGATGTCTCCTCGGCTTATATAATCTTATTTTCAGCCCTCATGCTCGTTTGTTTCAAAAGCCTCTGAAACCTTCGATCAAGGGGTGACACACAAATGGCATTGTTCACAGTACTCGACGTGCCATCCATTTCAGTGGTGTGAACAAAATGCAACCCCATTCACCGAAGCGAAGTACACCATCATCTTAATAAACTGGATATTGGACAGCGTTGCCACGAGCATGACAAGCAAGAGACGGGGTTAGAATGTAACGGATGCACATGCATAATGTATGCGTATTTGGGAAAATCATGGGCCATGATTATGAATGACTTCGGTTCTTCCCTTATGCATACATTTTGTAAGATCCCGGCTCAAACCTCATTTCCTGGTATTACTATATATTAGCCTCATCTATTCAGGCGAAATTCCCGCCGGAGCTACCCATTCTGTCTATGTCGTCCCAATATGTCAAAGATTAGCATTGTCAGCTGGAATACATCATGCCGACGGCCAGCAATAGAACCAACATTTGATAATGCCTAACAAATCGAAAGACAACACATATATCAGTATCATGGGATGAGACGCGCGCGGTTATGAGTCGGGTTCTACCTTGTCCGGAATACGCGCACCAGCCATCCACTCTATCTCAGTCTGGCCCGGTTCTCATTGTGGGGTTAACATCTGGGCCTTCCGAGAGGCATGGGTACCTTATATATGTATGCAGCCTATTTGAATTTGCAGCCTCCCGGCCAATAACCATCTTTCTACCAACCAACAGCTCGGTCTTCCAGCCAATAGACGGCCCGTCCATCTCTGCGGTATCGATAGTAGGTTCACAATCAATACCTTGCAAGCAGCCATCAAAGCCAAAAAACGTATGATTACCACCAGGAGAAGGGGATACACCCTGACTTCTTCTTCTTACCTTCTCCATGCACTGTAGTTCCTCCAAAATATTTCCCCTTTAGTGTTTTGTTGCCACTTCCCCTATCTCATCAAGTCATACATACATCTACTTCGCACATACGGCAAGTACCTCTGTTCCTCCCCGGAAACTAACCCCTGTCACACTCGCTTAACGTACACTCTCCAATCCAGCCCATCAACCCGGCACAATGTTCTCCCTTTCTTACACGCATCTTCATCCCTACCCTACCATTCATATATTTATGACCTATTCATATTCTTCCGTACCATTTCTTTGTAAGTCCATACCCACTAGCCCCGTCATATCAATCAGCATTAGCCTCACCTCGTACCTGCCGCCTTAATCACATCCAAAGCGAATTTTACCTAGCGGGCCTTCTAAGCAGCAATGACCACCCTGTCATTAATTAAGCCTTGAGTAGCCAATCAGCTAATTTACATCCGATTTACATCTAATAGCCTAAGCTTCTTACCAACACCTCGATACAAAAATACAAATAATCTCTCCGGTCATATGAATTTTGATTCCAAATTGAGGTCCGTAATCCCAATTGGGATTTCGCGAGGTGTCCAATGATATCTCGAGATTGGAAAATTAGAGATAGGTAGAATGACTAAATTTTCCATACAAACCCGGAACAAATGTATGGAAAGATAAACAAGGAAAGCAAAAAAATCGCAAAAGGCTGCTCGTGCTGTGCAAGGCAAATCATTGCGCGACTAATTCCATTGAGGTATCAATCCATCTCATCTATCTGATCTGTGCAGCCGGTATTGTATTCCCAGAATTTTAGTTCATCATGCAATGATCGACTCGCTTGTAAATAGCCTTCCCCTTCACCGAATTTTTGCGTAACAAAACCAAAAACAAGACGGATAATGAAAATCTCTCTTTAGCGTGCTAATATTGCATCATATAACTCAGCTCTGATTCATACATGCGTCAAAGAAAGACAAATGAAAATTGAAATATGTAAATTTGATGAAGTCCAGAATTCATGAATCCATTCCTATTCCAGTGACCCAAACCCATATTTACCAGCCTGCCGTTCAAAGCCATTTCTTTTCCATCCATCGCTCATGCTCCCAAATGCTTGACCTTGACCTTGCCAACCAAAGCCCGAGTCCAAGCCCAAGCCCAAACCCAAGCCCTTTTCCTTCCACCTATCCATCCATTCAAACCCTTCCTTCCCAGTGCCGACCAACCGGTTGTGTGGTGTTGTATCGCGCTGAAGAAGAGGTTGAAAAGTGAACAAAAGGGTATTCGTACGATGAAGGAAATATTTATAAAAACGGACAAAAAGATAAAATAAAAGCAAAATGTATAACCAAAATTGCCACCAAAGGAAATAGAAATGAAAATCCAAACAATAAGTCGATCGGTTGATGTCGATGCAAACTCCCAAAACAAATCCCCAACAGTTTGTAAAAGTACATGTGATAATTGATATTTGGAGCGACCGAGGTTCAAACCCACTCGATCGGATTTTCGCAAATCGCAAAGTAAGACAATTGAAAATCCAAACACGAAAATGACACCGAGTACTATCATAACGCAAAGCAATACAACACAACAAGGTAAGCTTCCAGAAATATAGAAAGGGAATAAAAGAACAGTTGGATCGATGCAATGCAAGGCGGGGCAGTCTCGCATCCGCACTTCCCAATGGACGCGGGAACGAGCACTCAGCATCATCTATCAATCTCGCAGTCGAATTCGTGCGGTCGTGCATTATACATCCGGTTGTGGAACCATCAGCGGCCCCCAATCTACCAAACTTTGACGTATGTAGAAATTCATTTTATGGATATGAGCCGGAAGCACATTTAGTGTATTGGTGTGCATGCTTAATTGACGGGTTGTGCGGTAATACGATACGATACCGACAATGCAGGTTCGTGCTGACATCTGACGGGTTTTTAGGGATGCGTATGCACGTCGGGTTTTTTCTGGAACAATCCTTGAGTGATGAGATGATGACTGATGAATCTTGAACCGTAGTGCTGAATTATTGAACAACAGAATGCTTTTCGCATTGTAATATTTGCAATATCGTGTGTAATGGAAATAGAGATGATATGAAACAATCCTCGAACACCCTCGGAGATTTCTTATGCCCATGGTATACTTCTCGTCCCGATTACTCCCAAGTGTCCCCCCCCCCTTTCCCTCGCGCCAAAATGATAGAGTAGCAAAATCGATTAACCGCTCCACACAGGCTCTTGATTATGATGTTCAGGGCCCGTCGTCATATACTCATGTCTTTCAATGTATGGAACCCCTACAGAGACTGACGTGAGAGGACTGATCATAACTTCGTGAGACGCGTGAGTGGAGCCCCCATTGTGCAGGGGCGGTGAATAATGGGAGTTTGGAAGGTAAGATGGATTTCGTCCCATCTGTTCCTGGTGAGGTGGGAGTACTAACTTTAGTTGGTGCAATGGATTGTTGTCTATAGCGTAATTTTGAGGTCTAAAATCGACGGTTTCAATGTCGAAGCGTTTCGAACAGCCATCCTCCATATGTCTATTGTAGCTGTTAGTATGGGTGAAATAGTACAAATATAGAATAGGGTAAAATTGCACCTTCGAAGTGTATCTTTTCTTGCAAAGAATCTACTGCAATAATCACATTTATGATTTCGTTGCTTCATATGAACACTTTGGTTGTGACGTTGAAGATCTGTCTTTCGGACAAATTTCTTGGTGCATTTATCCACGGTACATGGAAATGGATACTCTCGATCCGCATCATGGGTCTCCATATGAGCCTTGTAATTGTAGCTACGGCCAAAGAGCTTTCCACACCCTTTGACACGACATTGGAAGTTTGCATCTTCCTTGGTGGTGAGTTTTCGAGGCCCTCTGGTCCGTGCTACTACACTTGGACGACGAAGATCTTGTGAAAGTGATCGATCCTGACTCTCGGATCTTCTGTCATAAGTTGGAATCTGTAGAGCAGAGAATGGTGGCAAGTCGGTGGAGGCGTATTCAACTTTTTGTGCCCATAGAGATTGATCGTAGTATGATGTTTCGAGGGTCCCTGGGTAGGTATTTGCTCCACTCACAAATGATGTGTGGTTATTGTGGGGAGAGCCTAATGTGAAAGAATCGCCACTTGGAGCATATTCTGAATGGTCTTCCATTTTGATCCGTGGCGTATAAGAAGGCATCGATCCAGCTTGGGTAAAGACTTCTGAAGGTGGAACGGAAGAAAGTGAAGAGCGATGAGAGGTATTGCTAGACGGGAGTGGAGAAGCTGGAAGTATGGGAATTTCGGCAGTTTGGGAAGTAGTATATATATCGGTGGTGAAGGGAGCTGATACTGCCGTATTGTAAGAGGCAAAGGGATCATATTCTGCGGAAAGGATGTTAGGCGTTGACATCGATGACCTAGGTGTGTCACGGCTATCTGCCCAGGTGTTGATGGCTACATAGGATGGGCCTCCTGACTCCGAACCAGCATCCTGGTGCTCCATTGCTGGAGGGGATCCCGACATGGAGCAAGAATAGAGTCCCAAGCCTCGAATAGAATCCGCCGATATGTACCTTGACTCACTTTGAGCCGGTGAAGGATATTCAAAAAGTGGCTGTGAGTTGCCTGAGAATGACAAAGGCGGCGTTGGGGAACGAGTAGATTGAGGGGTCAACTCCATGTTATTTATAAGATTAGAGAAGAAAGTTAAGGAGAAGTACAAATATGATGGAAGGACAAATAACCAATGTACTGGTTGGGGGCTAGAAGTGTGACTTGAGTAATGGCTTATGGTGCTGGGGACTGGTAGATCACGGCTTGGAGATGTGTAATAAGATCCGGGAATGTGATGTGATATCTCATACAGAAACTGAGGCGACAACTGGAGAACGAGGACTTGGACGGTGGCGAATATGAACCTGAAGGAATCAGAAGTTGTATGAGTGATATCCAACAGGAGAAGGTCGAAGATGGAATATGAAGCTACAAGAATAGCTGGACTTCAGTTACTAGGAAGAGTGAAGGATGTAGGGTGGTAAATGAGTTGTATATTTCTTGTCCTTTCGAGGAAGATAAAGGAAGGCCACGAGCATCTAAGTACTGCAAGGCAGATTTCCAAAGGGTTGTCTTTCTATTCAAATAAAGATATATAAACATAGTAAATTTAATGGAATCCTGTTACTTACCAGGATCGCGGCAGTCTTAGTTGGTAGCATAACAGACGTAACAGGGGGGGTGAGCACCATGGATGTTCAAATCTGTGGAACCCTGTCATATAAGCCAACTGCAGGAGACGCACTGGTCGAGATCCGACCTAGAGGTAAAAGCTACCCTAAGCAAGGGTATTATGTTGGTCCTCGTCTCTTATAACGGCAAGCAAGTAAATTGAATTAGGTTAAGAGTGGAGTGTAATATGGGGAAGAGGGAGTTGTTGTATAGATCAAGTAAAATGTTAGTGTAACCATGATGACTTTACGTTTTTTTTTTTTCGAGATTTTCATTTAGAAAAGCTGACAATCAGAAGCTGTAGCTGAATAGTCAAAGTCCATCTGATTGGGTCAATATGATATTTTCCAACAGATAGTCTACAAGATAGCGCTTCATCTTGCTATACTTGATGTTTTAGAGCAGACTTAAGGGGTCTATTTGCTTTGGGGTCTTGAGGTATACTTAGAATACAAAATAGGAGACTAAGCCTTGACATTGCTGTCAGATACGTCTGAGATTGACTGGCCTCGACATGATATTAGCTTTTTTTAAGACGATCTCGTAATTCGATCTTGTTCAAAGTGCTAAGCTTGTTAATGATATAACTGGCAATATTCTCAAATATTGGTATATCTTTAACCATTTGATAATGAGTTAGTTTCCTGTCCGCAAGGATTTTCAGTATGACAACGCACTTGAATCTGGATAATTCGCGAGCAAACCAGGGACATGTAGGTAGGAGTTTCTGACTCTCATCTTTATCCATGCCGAGTATACATACGAGGCACTTCGTGAATCGGTCGTAGATATCCTGGTGTATTGATCGTACCGGACGTTGTTTAGATCTCATAACATGGTTGCCCTGTTGAATAGCACGTTATAAGTGAGCTCGACCTACCTTGTGTACAAGATAATACTTGAGCCCAGTATAGCATCCCGATGTTCATCAAACAAATGGACGAGTAGCGTTTGCTATTGACCTAATAATGTGATCAGCAGCTAAGGGAAATAATCTTTGTAGGGGTCAGGCATGTTGGATTACTATACACTAGCAAACGCGCCGAAAAAAAATGGTGCTATCTGTTATACTTGATTAGTGGATGTTTTAGTGTTTGAAAGCTTATGGTTTCTTTTGTTCCCCACTATCCCCTCCACTCGCTTTTCGTTCGGCCTCCATCGAGGTAAAGTAGGTAGGTAGGTAGGTAGGTAGCTAGGCAGGTAGGTGTAGTTAGCCAGGTGGTAGTTTTGACGCGCCAAAAAGCTAATTTACCCGCAGTTTGGGAATTTATATCAGACAAGTCTTGCTTTTTCGATTAATCCGTTCAAGACTTCTCAAATCAAGTATCAGATGATGATCGAAATACTGCATCGCTCAGCCTCGAATAGTTTAGTAGCGACGTCAGAAGCTCACTGGTATAGGGGAAAAAACGGCTGTCAGAACAGACAGACCAGTAGGAAGAACAGCTCAGATAACAACGCTACCTGTGGACTATTAAAGGTTCAGGGCTGTACGATACTTTATTATTGCACATTCGAGTGGGCCAAATATTTAGACCCGCATTTGGTTCTGGTCAGATGTATGAAAATGGGAAAATGATGGATTCAAATCTTACAGCATAGAAAAAAATGCCTTGATTGAATAGGTCGGTCTACTGGTCCAGGTTATAGTCGATTGGTCTTTTTACTTCTACTTGCTGGCTTTGGTTGTTATTCTTGGGCCCATCGAGTCGTGGTCAATATTGATATTTTTTGTCATAAAGTAGTCATAGATTCGGCTCCCTGCTTTTTTTTGGATACAGGCTATCTCTGCTACCTTTGCTCTTTATCGTGTTAGCAAGATTTCAGAATATTAGACAGTATATCAATATTTGAAGCAGCATTAGATTTTCCATTTCTGGCTTAGCTGTAATCAAACTCGTTGAAATATGAGGCCACTTGAGCCACTGGTGTTTTGTAGGTGACATGGTACGGGCATGACTCTAAACGGCTGTGTCTTTTGGCCTCCCACGCACACAGTAAAGCTACCCGTTGAAATGGGGGTTGAACAGCTCGTTTAGGTCGATTTGTGGGTGTAGTTGATCAGTGAGTGCATCAGAAGGCTTAGACTGGTTTCGGTTCCACAACTATTAAAATATTATTTTCCATCCGCTTTCGCAGTCCTTCATTCCATCTCCATATGGAACGATTTGCAGATTGTCGTTGCATCACAAAGCTAATTCATTGCGCACTTGCTCTCCTCCTGATCCCATTCATTTCCATTTCCGCGATAGAATGATACACTTTCATTCCCTTGCCTTCCCTTCCTCCCAGATACTTGGGCCCGTATGTTCGTATTTGTGATCCAGTTGGAAGTGCAAATTTACAACCGAGTTCATAGGGCGAGCCAGCTGTTCCCGCTTTCTAGCCTGTGAATCTAATTATCCACCGTGCGAGTTTTTGGTCTAGACTAACAAGCATGTAGATCTTTTTCGGAGCGGATGGATACATATAACTCTAATGTTCGGACCTCACTTTATTAAAAAAGAGGCTGTTGATCCGATATACAATGCAGTAGGAGTTTTCCATTTTATTAATAATAGTGATCAGTTTCGACCCATATGTAAGAACCGGCCGTAAGTGCCACATTCCTAAATCTAAATCCAACATTCAGAAGCTCGTTCCATCTGCTCACCGGCTCATCTAATTCCAGTTGTGGAAATATCCCAATTCGACGTATACGCCGCATCGCATGTAATAGAACGATGATGAGTAAACAAGCGAGTCAATATGACAGCATCAAAAACCCTCACACAGGCATTACAGTAAGTCGATCTCGTTTCAACCACTATACACATCATCTTGTGGGTAAAAGAAAACCACAAGAAATCGGATTGTCTGCCTGTGTTACCCGAAAATAAAAAATGCCCATCTATGCTGTACCAATCTATCACCATACCCTAGCTGTCATAACTGGAATATAACCCTTGTGGCATTTGATCCAAATAGTTCTTATAGGTTGAAATCGGCTTATAGTCGGATAGTTCCTTCCAGCGACAGCGCTTAGATCCCTGACGTTCTTCAAACCTGACCGACCAAAAAGCACAAAATATCATTAAATGATGGTAAAAAAAAACAAGAGGAAAACCAAGTTTTAGGTTCATCAGAGGTTGTATGTGATCTTGGGACGCGATGTTTCTCCTCCCTCTGGGTCGATTATCATGTACAAAAGGTAATTGTACGTGAAAATCCCTCCTTGTCATGCATATTTCCTTGTTTAAGAACAGTGAAAATACCTATATTTATCAATGATGCTTCTAAGTTTTGTTTATGATGTTCTATTCGAAGTGATATCGGCCCCGGCAACCGGTGAGTTCTTCGTGAAGTCGAGAATAGACTTGACATGATCATATGCTACTAATGATGGACCCTCCGCCCCTCCCCCCAGTTTTCTCAATGACTCTTATTCTGTCTTGCCTAGCCTAGCCTAGATACTCGAACTATATACTTCGATACTATGAAATCTGCCTTCTTCAAGGCAGACTTCGCTTAAAAATTCAGCCTCTGAGCAATACTTGTTGCTGTGTCCTCGAACATTATGTAAACGAGCCCCCATATCCCGGATATGCAGGAAAAGCACGCAGGAACTACGAGATAGAATCATCTAATCGTCATTTTCTACATATAATGATCAGCATCATCATCATCATCAGCATCATCAGCATCATCAGCATCATCAGCATCATCAGCATCATCAGCATCATCAGCATCAGAAGCATCAGAATCAGAATCAGCATCATCATCATCATCATCATCATCATCATCATCATCATCATCGTCATCATTACTTCTACCCATTTCAAAACTCCATCTGGTATTCCACCAAGGCCATGGTGGGGCTTCCATCCCCTTCCACCAGCCCTGAGAACCCTCCCCTAAATGCAGCATCACATACATGATATGGACATCAACAACAACAACAACAACAACAACAACAATATAACACACTTTGACTAACCTCCGATTCTAAAATTGAATCAATCTACAACGGAAAAAATCCCATCCAATCAAATCCATCCCAATTCAAATATTCCCCCATCTAATCACCCACACAAAAGGATTCGAAACAACTACTCCAATGTTACTCTGTACCTACATACTAAATTCGTGCAGAAATCTAAGAATAACACAAACATCCCTCTAACTTTACAGAGAAAGAGATTTTCCGGATAACGGAGCCGAATCGAACATGACATCTGTCTATCTGAACGGTCCAAAGTACCTTTGTGCGGTGAGACTCTTTTGGCACCATAATCTTCACACCAAATGATCATCCAAACTTAAACGAAAGGATTCACATTCTGGTGCAACCATACCCTCACAGTCCATCGCCACCACCAAGTCTTTCTAGTCCCAAATCCACCATATCCACTCTGCCCACCACACCCGTTCCTCTACAGTTTGACTATCTGGGCATTCCTGCAAGGTACCGTACCTACATTCGTACGTTCGTACATATGTGCCTTCTTGAAACGCGATCTTGTGTACAGATTTCATCCCATTTCATTCCGTTTCATTTCATTTCATCTCATTTCATTCAATCTTACCTCAGCCACACATTATATCATATCCACAAATCCCTTGAACATCAAATAATCTGGGGACACACGGTCCTGGTGCTGGGTATGTGGCTTCTGCTTCTGCTTCTAGGGATATAAATACATGTTTACATACATACAGAGATACATTAGCACAGAAAGATGGACAGGCGCGAAGGAATGAATCTCCTGTAATGTCCATCAACGTTGCAGATTCCAAGCAGCATAACCCATGCCAATCACCGAATCCTTCTCGGGCGAAAAACCTCGAACAGAAGATACTGTACAGTCCAGCCAGGTACAGCCTAGGTAAAGTTGGTTGGACGTCACTACTGCACACATGGGGTCTACAATTTTCCTTTGCAATTAAAACCTAAGTATCTACTGTATTTGACTGACAGACAATGTCTGCCATGAGTGATAGAAAAGGGATAGCATGGCATGAGAACGAAATGGGTTCTTAATGTTATTTGTCATTGATTGTTATGCTCAATTGGATGAGAGACGGCTCGTAAGCTTGATCAATGATGTCCTCCGTGTACCGAAAATGACTAACCAGGAACACCTAACATGATGCCGAAAGCTTTAAAGACTGAAAATAAGAATAAACCGCTAAAATCGCCACAAAAACGCCCTCCAAGTATACACTTCCTTCTAGGGACGGTAGCTCACGTAGTTAACTTGCGGCTGCAGAGTGTCTTCGCCTTCGAGAACACTGTCCGGTTAGTTAGATGTGTAGATCAATACAAGGTTAGTACTTACGAATAGTGCTTGACCAAAACTCCCTCTCCCCCAGTCTCCATGTCTATGCTATAAATGAAAAAGCCTCCATCGCTTGTTATCACCATCACTTGGGGACTACTACTACTCATTGCCACAACACTTTTTAGTGGACCACTCCGAGGTGGAGCTCCAAGTCCTCCTTTTGGTAGTTTGATGAAAGCAAAATCACGCGCCGGTTCCCACATTTCTGTGACACCTTTGGGTAAGTATCCTCCAACTACTCCGGCAACACTTTTACCCATCATTTGAGATGATCTCCTGATTAGGCTCCCAAAAGTCCCGCTAGACTTGGCTTTTTCAACTGGGACATCTGCCATCTCGCTACCAGGTGAAGTTCCAGTTGGAGGGGATGCATTGTCGCTATCAAAACTTCGGGACCGTCCCCATTTGTCTTTATCGTTTGTAGACCGTGGCGATTCCGGCATACCCGTAACAGGCCCGCCAAGCCGAAATATATGGATTGTGTCCGAGTTTGAAGAGCAACAGAGTAGTGTAGAACTCATATTGAATGACAGACTGAAAATTGTTGATGGGTATGTGCCTCGTCGAAATTGGTAGAGTTTCTGGCCATCTGGTACTGAGAAGACTCTAATGATCGTTCCTGTTTCTGACGCTGTTGCCAGCAAAGTCCCATCATTGTTCAGTGCAATACACGATAGTGGTGCCCGATGTGCCTCAACCACGTTAACAGCCTTCAATGACTTTGCATCAAATATAAGGACTTCTCCGGATGTCGGTGCAACATATGGTGAAAGGGGCGGTGCATGGGCTGGCCTCTTATCTCCTGTCTCTTCCCTGGGCTTCGGTAATGGATATGCCAAATAACAGTTCTCGGATGAAGCAGATAGCGCGCATATGGCGTTAGGGTTCGCTGATGTAGAAATCGTGTACAGGAGGCCCATGTTCTGAATATCGTATAGATATATTTCCTCTTCCAACAACACGGCAAATCGTTTTCGATTAAGCCGTACAGCCAAAACCGCAGATGGGAATGTGAGTTCGCATATCACCGTGCCTCTCTATGTTGTAAAGAAACGTCAGTACATGCAGTTTTCGGAGCGCCAAGTACGAATAATTGCGTCGTTGATAATAATCCATACCTTAGTATTCTGAATTACAATATGTCTAGGTGACTGCTTGATGGCTACCAACGACGTTGAGAATAGCATCTCAATTATAGTCACATTCTCATTGTCCCCCGTAAATATCTTCGAGAATGGTTCGGTATGATATATTCGGAAGCCTTTGGCAGTTCCTGGTAGAGAAGCATTAGTAGATAGCGGTGCTGGATGAGATAGAATACCAACCAACTGCCAGGCAGCTGTAGTCCTGGTTGAAAGTAACATAATTCATGATTTCGAGTCAAGAAGCTCAAAAATAGTATGCGCAATAACGACTTCTCTAGGATGATGCAAGAACTGGGTGTGAACTGCAAGCTTCAAGGTTGATAGATAGGTAGTCGCAAGGTCGTTGGTCTTAGATTAAAATTGGCTCTCCTCTTCTCTTGGGATTACTGAAGATCAACTAGACAGCAAAGCTGTAGCAATCGATGCTCTTTTGTATGAACTGCACATTTGATTGTGAATCAGAGGATTGGAAGAATAAATTCCTCGATAGATAGACAATAAGGAAGTGAATGATTGCCGCGGGGCTGTTTCCCATCATTCTCCCCAAAGAGCTCAAGGCAAGGAACGAAGAGCTGCTGCTTCACCGCCTAAACCTCGGCAAGTCAAGTCAAGTCGGCCGCTAGACTAAGATTAACTAAAATGTGAATGCTTAGTTAGATATTGAAAAGAGATCAGAATCAGAGAATTCCCAAATATTCTTGAAAGTCTTCTTGGTTCCTTCTACCTGCCTATCTACCTATCTACCTTTACTAAGTAAGTGAGGTTTTGGCAAAGATGGATGTTCAAACACAAAATGGACCTCGTCCATCAAAGGTATCAAAATCAAAACCTTCTGGGCAAACTAAAGCCCAGAAGACGGATGATTCAATCATGGGTGTAAGTTTCTGTACTTGAAATAACCTCTCATGTGGTAAATATTAATCTGAAAATTAGACCAATAACAGCAGTATTGTTTCCAAACGCAGTGTGGAACGTCTCTATTTTCCAAATGAGCCCCATTTCTTTCGTTATTTCGTCAAGAAACCTCTGAGAAGATCCCCTCTCATTAATCGTGGATATTGGCTGCGCATGAAGGCCATAGATCATGTGGTAAAGCAGTTTCTAGGGGGGGACTCTGAGAAACAAAAGGTTGTTGTCAATTTAGGATGTGGATAGTGAGTCTGAAAGCTCGAATACTTGTATTGTTCACTGATGTTCCCCAAGTGATCCTCTTCCTTGGCAATGTATGACGAGATATCCTACAGCTTCTCAAGATGTGAAATTCGTCGATATCGACTATAAAGATCTGATGCTCAAGAAACAAACTGTAGTACGGAATACACCAGAGCTCAATTCCATGCTCACTAACCTAGATATTCAAGAAGGAGATATATTACTCAGCAGCGATCAGTACTTGCAACTGGGATGTGACTTGCGAGATCTTAAGCGGCTGGAAGAAATCATAACAAGAGTTTTGGATATAAATAATTGTTCCTTTTTATTTACCGCAGAGGTCTCAATCACTTATATGCCTACTGAGTCAGCAGATGCATTGATACAATGGGCAAGCAAACTTCCAGATGGTACAGCTTCTTTCTTGTTTGTTTCGTAGATGTAAAACTGATTTCTCCTAGCTCGTTTCTGTCTTCTAGAACAATTGCTTCCAGAGGGGATGAAACATCCATTTGCTCAAACCATGATGGCACACTTTGATAAGCTTGGTACACCTTTAGGTGCCTGCAAGAAATATCCAACTGTGGCAGCTCAAGACACACGTTTTCGGTCTTTAGGGTGGCCATCTGTATTAGTGCGCAATCTATGGGAGCTTTGGGGAGCCGAAGGGTTCCTAGATTCTAGAGAGAGGATCGCTTTAGACAGTATTGAACCCTTTGATGAGTGGGAAGAGTTCGCTCTATTTGGCTGTCATTATCTTCTACTCGTTGCAGATAATACGAGTATGGCGCATCGTGAAGCGATCGAAGAGAACTCAGAGCAAACTTCAAATGCCCTCAGAGCTAGCTATACTAAAAGTACCTATTCTGAATATCCAAAAGTCCAAGGCCAGCGAAGATTCGCTGCCCCACTTTCCGTAAGAAATGGTAGTAAGGCCCAAGATGTTATTGGCAACTTTTCTGGCATGGGTCTCAATACCCGTGTAAGTAGTTGTGATATTTACTCTACAGACGAACTTGGTTTCACTTCATTTGATTATCAATGTTCTCAATCGTGGCCACCAAGCCGTATGTGTCACACAATCACAGAAATTGGTGACAGTGGATCTTTACTGGTCGGTGGTCGAACGTCACCAGATAATGCTATGGCAGACTGTTGGTTTTATCATAAATTGCTAAACACTTGGGAGCGAGTTGATGATCTTCCTCAGCCGAGGTACCGTCAATCTGCTGTGCATCTTGGTGATGGTTATGTGATGGTGGCTGGTGGGAAAAGTATGTCAAATGCTCTAGTAGATGACTTCATGATTTGGAGTCGACATATGGGATGGGTGAAATGCAATATAGACACAAAAGAACGACCGCCTGCGTCTTTTGGCTCATCTCTTGCGGCCTTTCCTAAAGCATATTCCGACAAGTCATGGAAAAGATACGGAGTTGTAGCTGGTGGTATATCCGAAGACGGCCTGGTCCAAGAAGATATTTGGGACTGGGAATTACGAGATATAGCACAATATAAAGGGGCTGTATGACTTCCACCTAATCCATCTCTTCATTCTTCATAACTGACTCTCAGGCAGCAACCTTCCATCAGATTCAAACTCCACAGTCTTGAAATAAAGGACCAAACAGGGGCGACACCAGCTCGATTTGGTGCACAAACTCTGATGCATAAAAAAGGTTTCGTTGTAGTGGGTGGTATTGTGAAAGACATACTATTGCCTAGTTCAAATGAAATTTTTATTGGTAGTATAGAAAGCAGGGAAGATTCCATCCCAACCCTCCATTTCTCAAGCTTGCCAAGCAGTTTAGAACCACGACCTCTTCTCATTGGTACTTCTGTAGTCTCAAACGACGATGACATCATTATTATGGGTGGCTCAGCTGTATGCTTCTCATTCGGGACATTTTGGAACAAAGGTTGCTATACTTTGACTACGACTCATTCTGATGGTTCGAAAGCTTGCAACTCTTTATCGTACAATACTTCGCTTGCGCCGTGGAAATTTATACAAAGCATTGACGGCGCTCTTGCTACCAAGTCAATTCATATGAAGCCTTCCAGCTCGGCTCCAGTGACTCCAAGCTTGATCAAAGTATCACGAGTAAAGCTTAACTCGTCTGTAGATTTCGATAAAATTATTGATGCTGGCAAACCTGTCATCATGGAAAGACTCAACATCGGTGTTTGCATTGAGAAATGGACACCAGAGTATCTCAAAGATAAAGTTGGTGCCGAGAGAGAAGTAAGTGGTTTTTATGCTTGCCATTCTTCATTTCTAACTCCATTAGGTCGTTGTACATGAAGCATCATCAGAGCACATGAGCTTCAGCTCAAAGAACTTTATGTATGTAACAAAAAGGTTTGGAGACTTTTTAGACGAGGCAGAAAAGGGAAGCAAGCTCTACCTACGCTCATTATCTGCAGAAAAGGCATCAGAAGTCCCTGCAGATATTGTGAAGGATTATCCCGCGGTTTCCGCGGACTTTCAACTACCTCCAGAGTTGTTGTTCGTTTCAAAGAACGCACATAGCTCTCCACTACGTATCTCTGGGCCAGTGAACATGTGGTTACATTATGATGTAAGTTCTTCAACTGTTATATCACAATACATAAAATGCATACTGATTATTTTATGGGTTATGGCAAATGTCCTCTGTCAAGTTAGGGGTTCTAAACGCCTTCTACTCTTCCCACCCTCTGATGTTAAATATTTCAATTTTGCACCAGGTGCTTCAAGCTCAGGTATCAATGTCTTCGAAAGCCTTGGTGATCTTGGTCTCTCACAAACCCATCCACATGAAGTCTTACTTCAACCAGGTGATGTACTTTTCTTGCCTTCACTTTGGCTACATGCCGCTTCACCTACTTCTGGTATGAGTGTCGCTGTCAATGTCTTTTTTCGTAATCTCCGAAATGGATACGCCGCGGGAAAAGACGTATATGGCAATCGAGATCTACAAGCATATGAAAAAGGAAGGCAAGACATTGCAAAGATTGCCAGGTCTTTCGAAAGTTTACCCACGGATGTTCGAGGGTTCTACTTGCAAAGACTGGCAGATGAATTCAAGCAAAAGATAATATAAGCAGCAATTGTCATTTGTATTCTCGTTGCAGATCTGACGGAGAGATGGGGCGGACTTGGTCTCAAGGATAATCTATTATATCCAGATTATGGACAAAGTGTTCGACTTCCTTGCTGGGATTAGTTGATTGCCCTTGGAGTTCATCTCAAGGCGATGCCTCGTGACATTTTGATGACGTGGGACGAAGGTTCAATCTTCTGCTGCAAGCGTTCGTTGGATAGTGTCAATATGCTTCAAAAAGAAGCTGGGCGGCGCTTCCTTTCCCTTGTTGTCAATAGATTTGGCTCACTCGCTAAAATAAACCTTTGCGGAGCACCAGTCTCGATATGCAAAGAGCATCAGCAGACTTCTTTCTCCATTATCAAAATAAGTTGAGGGCATTAATGAATCCTCTTCAAACCAGAGCTTTTTAGTTTGGATGCATTCCTAATGCTCTTTGTGGATGAAGTTTGGACTCTCAATGACATACCGTGAGTAAATGACAAGGCTGGCCCCTAAGTTAAAAAATTACCTAATAGTACATAAACTTCGTGGCTTCGGATAGTCTAAACGCAAAAGCAACAATGATCTATGAGCCGGTTCAAGCATTGATATGGCCAAAATTCTGATGTAACAGACTTCAGATAGATACTCTTGGGACTGATGACCTGTGAATTGAATAAGTAACGTAGTACCATACTTACACCAATTGGAAACTTCGTCAAGCTGCCATTTCTCACTCACACACCCATCTATTACAGGTTCATTTTTCTATAGTTCAACACTCGCTTCGACAACTCCATCTGCAATGAGGGCGGTGATATAACAGTCATGTTCAGCTCACCTAGTCAACTAGTATAACGTGATTAGAATATTTACTTCGAGGTATAGAATTTAGATATGGCTGAGAGTAGCCAGATAAGTCTAAGTTTTCTCACTAAGCGAGCCTATCTATTTATTCTCTGCTCGTTTCTGGGCTATTGGGCCATAAGAATTGAGATGAGGTCGAGGATTTCAATCCGGTCTTCGAAGTTCCAATCGAAATCACTCGTGGAAAAGAAGGCGTTTAGTGTATGAGGCTCGATTATTATCAAAGAGGTATTGGTATGCGTTCATGACTCCTTCCTGGATCATGATAGACTTCGTTATATCTACTACCCCTCAATGAATCTTAAGCCGCTGGCCATTGATGAATTAAAAATATATCTGACTCCATCTTCTGAAATATGGTCCAACACTAAAAGGGCTTTTAAGTCCTTGTGTTCATTGAAGATTAAGATCTCATAGAAGATCGAACTCATCTGAAACGATAAGTCTATTCAAATGGTCAAACAATCCATGAGTAGCGTTTCAAAAATTGAAATTCGGATCTTGTCAGCTGGTTTGCACACCTTAGGCTGTCTCTTCGCCTATCCGTAATGCTTTTCGGAAAAAGTAATTACTTGGTGACCTGAGACCTCTTTGTAGCTGTATATAATGATTCGGATATTGAAATGTTCTGTCGCTTAAGCTACTGCTATTTCATGACAGTATAAAACTTGTGTTCATGTCGATCGTGAGATCATACCCTAAAAGAGACGGAATCTACATAGTCACCATCAAACCGTTTATCTGCAGTTTATCCATCCCAGTATGTGCCCGTCCAATACTCTACACGATATGTATAACGTTTCATTTTTCACTCCTTGCTTTCTCTAGCCAACTCGTTGTATGCCCATTGATAACTTCCCAAAAAGATAGCTCCGCCAATACTAATCCACATCACTCTTGGACCTATACCTGCGAAGAATGCTTTTGGACCATCCTTAGCAATTATTCCCTTCAACAAAACCCTCGTAGGTTTCTTCTCCTTCTCCAACATCATCCTCGTCTTCAGCACATCCAATGGAGTCGTAGCGGCAGCTGCCACAGCACCTGCCAGACTCCCCATAAGTCCGCTCTCCACCGCGCTCACGGTATCCATTCCGCTTCCTCTCTTTCTATATGCCTTCATTGATTCCCATAGCGGAAATTGTATGATTGTAAATGGCACTTCCCGCATTATGGTGACACTCCATCCGCGATAGAGTTCTCTCCACACACCCGTAATACCAATGTGTCTGTATTGTCCCAAAATCGCTTTGAGTGTGAGTAAAGAACTCGAATATTGCCCCGCCTGGGCCCTTTGCTTGACTACCTCCGTAGGTACACGAACAGCACATGCGGCCACTTCTCCCAGACTCGCTGCAACCATATGTTCAATTGCCTTTCCCCTTCCTGATATATGTGTGCCTGGAACATCGCGTCGTCGTGCAAGCGCAGTCTTGGTAGCTTCATATGTACAGAAGAATAAAGCAGCTCCGGGCGCAGAGCCAATTATTGCAGAACCAACTCCTCGATACACTCCGGTGAAGCCTCCCGATGCGATGAAGCCTTCAGAAGATTGAAGGCGGGTTTTCAAGGTATCGAGAGGAAAGAGACTCAGGTCGACGGTGGTACCAGCGAGGGCGCCAGCTAGGAGTGCGGGGGTGAAGTTTGATTGTGACATTTGTGCGGGGAGTAGGGATTGAGCAAGGTGGGTTGTTTAGAACCGTAGAAGAGGTTAGATTAAGGTGGCCGAAGCCGGATTGTTTTGAAGGAAAGAATATTATGAATTCGGTGGATAAGTTTCGAAATCATGGTTGGGATGAAGTTGGGATGACAAAGTTGAGATTGGAGCTCGGGTATATTTTTATCGTCTCTTTTTACGGACGTCGAATTGACGCGACAACCCGCGATCAGAGTCACTTTTCGTAGCCGCCACCCTACCCTTACTTCTCACTCATTGGTATTAGTATCCCTGACGTGGAACTTCAACCAGATAATGGGATGAATCCAATTAATACAATGAAGCAAAATGCGCTTCCTATTTCGATTAAGGAGTTTGCTGATGCTCTTTTCAAAAAGCCATGTCGGGTTCCTTATCGTCACGACCAGCGAGGTCATAGGACTTTGGGTATGTTCTTATGATGTACTACTACCATTCATGAGTTATATTGATTTTCATATAGGACTTGCAGTGAGTGGTGGGGTGGATTCTATGGCTCTTGCGGCGTTGTGTATGCAGATGAAAAAGAATTACATACCATTTGCATCTGATGAATATCCAATAAATTTGAATAAGATCGACTTTAGAGCTGTTATCGTGAACCATGGAGTAAGAGATGGCAGTTTAGAAGAAGCTCGGAAGGTAATGGGAGTGCTGGAATCACTTGGTATGATTGCTAACCATTCTCTATTTGTATATCTATGGACCCCTAACACACAAACTAATTTAGGCATGACATCACGAATTTTAACTCTCCCTTGGGAAGGTGTTCCTGGGAATCCTTCTAAGCTCCCTAATTTTGAGAGCTTAGCTAGGAAATACCGTTTTCAGGCCATCGGAAAATATTGTCGTAAATTTGACATTGGTTCACTTCTTCTCGGACACCATGCTGATGACCAAGCCGAAACTGTATTATTGCGGCTAGCGAAAGGCGCCATGGGAGTTGGTCTGATCGGCATCAAGCCATCCTCTCCTATACCTGAGTGTGAAGGTATTCATGGAGTCTATGAAAGTGGAAGTCCCATCGCGCTCTCTATGCCTATGCCCGAAGATAAGCATCAAAAAGGGCCTCTTCGCTCTTATAGTTTGGAACACGTTGGTAAAGATTTACCTGCAGCCGAAGCTCCCAAGGTTATGAAACAGTTGGAAATAGAGTCAGGAGGCGTAACTCTCTACCGCCCTCTTCTCGAATTCTCAAAAGAAAGACTCATCGCTACGTGTAAGGCCTTGGGCGTGCAGTGGTTTGAAGATCACACCAATAAAGACCCCACTCTGACGGACCGAAATGCGATACGCCATCTGTATGATCGTAGGGAGCTATCCTGGGTTTTACCTAAATCTAGGGTTCTTTCCCTTGCAGCGCAACTTCAACACACTGATACTTTGCGTCAAGAAAAAGTTGACAATCTCATGAAAAAATGCACACTGACAAGCTTTGATACTAGAAGAGGAACTCTCATTATCAGATTTCCGTTCATACCTGATGATATCCCACAAAGATCAACGCTGGCCGCCATGTTACTCCGTCGTATAGTCATGACAGTGACGCCAAATTCCACAGTATCTCTTGATCAGATTTTGGGTGCAGTTCCAGCAATATTCCCATTGTCCAATGATCTGACACCACCAAAAACGTTTAATACAGCAGGTGTCATGTTCCAACCTCTCAAAGATCGTGAGTTCCCAGACAAATATCAATGGCACCTTTTTCGTCAACCCAGATACAGGCACACTTCGGATGAAATTGTCGTCCCAGAGCTACTTCCAGCGAGGCCGCCCCGTCCGTTACTGTTTGACAATCGATACTGGCTTTTGATACATAATGAGTTCTCCTCCCAGACCGGCGATTTGGTTGTTCGTTTCTTCAATAGGGATGATGTAAGTAAATTGGAGCGAGCTCTAGATAAGAGAGTTTTCTCGGTATTGAAGAGATTTCTGAAAACAGTGGGTAATGAAGACAGATGGAGATACTCTCTGCCTGCTGTGGTGTGGAGGCCACGTGGAGGCTCAGTCTTGGGAGAGGAGGCGATTGTTGGTTTACCGACTTTGGGCGTCAAGGTTAGAAGTTTCACCCAGGTCAGATGGTGGTGTAGGTACAAGAAGATAAACCCATCTGATCTAGGTCTGACAGCTGCTGTGGAACCGGGTACTTTGAGAATTCGTCGGGTCATGAAGTCAAAAGGAGAGGTCTCAGATAACTTGGAGCTTACTCCATGGCTTAGAGAGCGTGAAAAGTCTTTATTTGAAGAGCGCGATACAAGATAAATTGGCTAGTTGGTAAATCACGTACCCCAATAAAAGAGGTGGTATTCACAAGTATGGAGGCTGTGGATATGCTGCAAATAATCCTGTGAATAGTCTGGATCTTGTTCAACAACAAAGCTACACACAATTTGGCTTCTGGTGGGTGCCAATCAACCTTGAGTACAGCCAGGTCTGCATCACAAGCTCATGGTCTCATAATTACATGATAGTCATCATATTTGCCTTGTTGAAATTTGAAGAATAGACGAAGGTCTTTTTCTATTCATATCATCCCCAAAATGCCCAATGCCTTCATCCGTTCTTTTTCTCACTTCCGCCCATACCCTTTTTACCAAAATCTGTATAACGTTTCATTAGCAAAGCTTAGCGCATATTCATCTCACAAATTTCTATCATTATATTCATACCCAATGGCGCAGTTGACTTTAGTAAGGACTAGCACATTAAAGTGTTCGGAAAGGAGGGCGATACAAATATTGAGAATATCTTCCTCAATTTTACATATGACCGTGGCTTGATAATATTGCTTTGGTGTCTGAGTCATTGTGGTAATGGTTCTGCAGCTTCTTGGTCAAGATATTCGGCATTGTACTGAATCCCCCTCTCCCTTTTAACCCAGCTCTACAGCTCTCCCTCCCCCATGCAATTCCCAAGCCTGATTTCTTCTATCCCCCATGTCCGAAACAACACCATCCCTCATCTCTGTCCTAGAGTTTGGTGTGTGCTGTTCAACTGGTACTACTCCAATCCCTCGACTCTCTCTACTTCCTGTCTCTGCTGATAACTCCGGTTTTGTGTATTGCTCTTCAGTCACCTGATTTGACTTCTTATTGGCTTTACGCGAGCGCACAATGAAATACGCTAACAGGCCTAAAAGGGCTACGAATACAGCGGCCGCAACGCCTATTCCGGCGGCGGCACCAGAGCTTAATTTTGAGGATGAGGGCGAAGATGCAGGAGTGGATGTGGATGTGGGAGTTGAAATTTGTATCGAAGACGTCCCGGAGGATGAAGAGATTGATGCTGACGAAGATGAAGCACTCGACGAAGACGCTGAGAATGTGGTAAAGGTGGAGTATGGTCTAGATGTCGGTGAAGCTATTACTGATAGAGATGAAGGGTTTGGTGCTTTGAAGACTTGATTGCTGAGACTTTTGCATGTGGTATCGTTGCAGCAAGTCCATTCGCTAGATGTATAGTTGTATACAATGCCTATGGAGCCGCCACCATTGGTTCCCAAACCGGCTGTACGAAGGAGTTAGATGAGGTCGAAAATAGATGGATAAGTAGGATGGATGAAACTCAAACTTCGTCCTGGAGATTGACTTACTACACTGCTTACGGTACACGGATGCGGTATATGTAGGGTCATTACAATAACCAAGATAGTCTTAATGGGGCATTTTAGACCTGCGAAATTCCCCCTCCCACTCATGTTCGTGATATTAGGAACTTACATTAGCCTCCGCTGTCAGTCCTGATGAAGCCTTGCAGATATTGCTTCCTAGACAGGTATCAAACTCCATACAACATGTCAGAAAGTCCTAATTTCTTATTAACATGTAGTCTTAAGATACGACTTGCAGTTGGGAAGTTGGAATCATCATACTGAAGTACTATTAACTGTACCACAAGGGAAATAATTTTGTGGCTGTATCGTCTCCACACCGCCATCAAACCACGCGTAACAATTCTGAGTAAACTTGTCCGTCATCCTGTATATATATCACGTATCATTCCAGGCGTTGGTGCTACACCAATATTGGTACTTGTGCGCAAAGACGTGACGAAACGTTCCGTTGTGTCAGAAATACAACGGTTGGTAAAATAAAAGAAAGTAACAAAGGTTTTCAACCTTATTGATCTTTGTCGATGAAGATCCTCCGTAAGCCATCCCCCGTAAGCAAGCATGCTTGGATAATACAGGGCAAGGAGTGGTGCATGATGATGACCCGCTGCTATGCCCCTTTTTTATGTGCTAAGGTTGAGAGCCGTTGATCCTAAGTTAATGAGTAGGTAGAAGTTTGAACATTCTGAAACTGCTCAACTGCTCTATTTTTGGGTTTCTGGAGAATTGTCGTGAATCTTGTTTGGCTATCATGTTGTTCTAGGGAAGGCTTTATGGAAAGTATCATCATGAGAAACCAGTGTCTCAAAGTTGGGTGGTTTGTCCTATGTGTGATTCAAATATCGAAGAGTTGATAGAGTCAAATTCTATGGAAAAATCATATATGGTCATCGTGACTTTGATGATATCAGAGAAATGACAGAAATAAGTACTTCATAGGTTGGCAAGATATACAGGTGTGTCACCAGTCTCTGTCAAACTCCATAGGATCACAAAGAGATTGGCAGCTGCTGATACAAGATGCTATTGGCGTCATTAACCACCACCTGTGCTGCTTCTGAGAGCTGGATCGGATGTTATATTCCCTATGATTGGGTATAGATTCCCATGTTGTTAAAGTATATATACACCAAAATCATCTTCTATATCTTTCTTTTGATAAGCCATCATAATCATTAACTGTTCAGTTTTTGCCAACTTACTTGGCAGTATCCCTCATTCAAGGCACCTCCATACATAATGCTACATAATGTTACATAATCTAGTCTTAGCTAACAGCCAATGATTATTCCAATCCGTGTTTGTTATACAGACCATAGTACCACCCATCACTTTGAAATTCAGTCTATAATGACACTCGGAGCACTGAGCCTAGATCAAGGAAAGTCAATATCAATCTGGCTGAACCTGTATTCCAATCTCTGATGAATCAAAAGCTCTTCTATCTCGAGCTTTACGCATCACTTGGTTCAGAAATTGCGGTCACATCTCTTCTAGTTCCACAGTTCATGTCTTTCATCAGCAACAAACTTTCAACCCGTTTCCAAGATGTAAGAAAGAGGGAAGCTAACCAAGCTTGGTTCAGCTATTAACCTCCTTGGTACGATGATCATCATCACCTGCATGAAAGAACCAATAGCCCTATAAGGAGATGAATATTTCCTCTCCTTATACGATGGAAATACTTCCATGTCCAGGAGGCTTTATACACCCTTCATAGAATACCACCAAAGTTAAATTTGCTTCCACCCCTTTACCTATGTATACCCCAACCAGCTAGGCCATCCATCCCGGTCAGTAACAAAAACCCCTTATGCTTCTCGTTCTTACCTGCTAGATACAACCTCAAAACCTAAGCCCATCATCCCCAAGCCTTGAAGTCCTCTAACCCAAAAGAAGCAATAGTACCAATACCAATAGGGCGCCACCACCCTCAACAGCATCACAATTTAAAGAAACAGATGCGGAGGGTATATTGCACCCAGTGAGGGTATGAAAATAGTAATATCTTACCACACATAACACAGACTTACTTGTCCATCAACTTGAATATAATAATGAGTATACCAATCGACACGCCATGTCCTCAGACCTTGACGCATGAAGTCTGATGAAGATATTCGGCTGAATCATCCCGCTCCCATTCCTCCCTTTGAATACCTAATAACGATGAAATCAAGACTGATAACTCTTGTGCCAAATCACTTTTCACCCCATCCTGCAAAATCCCATCTTTGAAACATTCACCCCACAGCCCTTCCGCCCAAACCCAAACCCAAACCCAAACCCAAACCCAAACTCAAACCTAAACTCACAAACCCCAACCCCAAAACTCCCAAGTAAAGAAAAGTATCAAAGACCTCCATCCAACCATCCACCCCTCCATGCACAAAGCAACCCTCAAAATCAACCACCTACCACCAAAAAAATAGCATCTCCATCTCCCTAAAACTCGCCCCCAATCGCAACAACCACCCACCAAGATCCTACCCATCATTCACAACGACCAGAACGAATAACGCAAAAGCAAAAGCGAAAGCAAACAGAACCTCCTGATCCGACTCGGCTAATCATAAAATTACGTCATTAGCACCACCACCACCACCTCCTCCTCCTCCTCCTCCTCCTCCTCCCCGCAAACCCAAACCCAATCCCAAAACCTCCACCTACGTGAAAAACATCAGCTGTGAATCTACACACCTACCTACACACCTACCTACCCACCCACCCCTTCACATATCCACCTATCGCAGCCCCTCATCCCTGCACCATATCCCATCGCCAACACTCGAGGAGGTCGTTTCTGGGCATTGGCAATATCCTTCCAACGTAGGTGTATAAATGTATTGCCAGGTACCAATTTATAACCAATTTTATGAGTTGGCATTGAAGCCCATCAAATGGGGAATGCTTTCATGCTTCCAAGAAGGTTGATGATTTACTATTTCATTCCACCTGTTCCATCTTTTAACAGTTCATGTTCGTTATTCACTACCTGGGTATTCCATTTATACCATTCACTGGTTGAAATCCATACTCACCTCATCATCATCATCATCATCATCATCATCATCATCATCATCATCATCATCATCATCATCATCATCATCATCATCATCATCATCATCATCATCATCATCATCATCATCATCATCATCATCATCATTCAACAAAAATCGCTTTCAAATTCACTTCAAAATTACCCATAATAATATCTTGAATTCAATCCAAACGCCGTATAATTACTCTCCCCATGAAATCCCTAAAAAAGTCCCTAAGAATAATTGCAAACGTTCCAATTGCGCTGCCAAAGAATGTGTGTGGTATCTGTCGCTGTCATTTCGGATCCAAAGTATCGAAATCCAAAGTCTTTCGGGCAAAAAAGGAGGTTATAGCCAACCTCTCCCATCAAATCCATCCTAGCCAAGTAAAAGTAATTTCCCCATCGTAATCTCATAACTCTTTCATACCAAGATAAATATCCAAATGGAGTCGATGCCATCCAGAGCATCATGATCGTCATCGTCACCTAGCATAGGGTCTATTCATCTCTGCAATCTCTCGTGCGATATCCGCCCACTCCAACTCCCTTCCTCGTCCCTTTCCCCCAAATTTCCCCTGTGCCATCTTGAGTGTCTCTTCCCACTTCAAAAGCTCATAACTAAATCTCAAATGGGGTTGAATGATGACGTTTAGTCTCCTGGCTCTCACAAAACAATACGCCGCGCGGAAATGATAGATGCATGGTACGCATGACTTCCGCTATGCAGATGGTTGCGCTTCGAGAAACTCCAACGCGACAATGGACCAATGTTGCTGTGTTGTTTAGCTTTCCTCTTTCTATGTTTAAAAAAGTCAGTGGCTGCATTCTGGCACGGAAGGAAAAGGCATACCAATAAAATCTAAACATCGTCCGAATTCTTCAGTCAATGGATCTACACCATTATCTTGAACCCTTTGTATTACCATCATATTATCCTTTCCCCAGGTATCCGTCTCCAAACTGCTCCAACTTGCAGTCTCACCCACACTCAACACCTGTGTGATACCTAGACGTCGTAGAAGATCCGGATTGTTGGCATGCCCAAGGTTTCCGAGGTACATGTAATCAGTGATTCTGGAAGGTAGACTTCCATCCATAGATCTCATCCATTGAGGCTCCTCTCGGGCAAGTTCAGTAATATGGAATAATGATTTGTCTTGGAGAGCAGGCGATTCAGAAAGAAGTCGAGGTGCGATGGTTGTAAGAAGACTGACGTCCTGTGGGTATGCAAAGAAATTGCGTTTCTTTGAAATATGCAAATCAAGCCATGCTTTGGGAACAGAAAGGCCCGTAGCATAAGTGAAGTATGCAAGACCGAGGAGGGTTGATTCGGTGTAACCATCAGTGCAATGAATCAAGATCTTTCTTTCCTGTCTCTTGGCAGTCGTCGGAGGAGCATCACCGTCTGTATCCTCTGGTAAAATTCCATGAGCAAGATTGTAAATCCATTTGCAAGTTTCAAGAATGCCATCCGCTTGCTCATGTGCCCAGGATGGTGGCTGAATCATCCCGGAAGATGGAAATCCCAACTGCCATTTATCCGATCTTCCCTCCGCAATTTCTTGGAGGATGATGGGTTTCATTTGACCCGAATCACTACATTCGATAAGGATATCGAATTGACCCTCCAGAAAAGATGGATGAGTGTCTGAGATTCCATCCGGGGTTGGGCCCAACCAAACATTATGATCAATCTCAGAAGCTTTGGTCATGGCACACATCTCCAACCTCTCTTGATGAAAGAAATCCATGACTTTACCCGTCCATCTCGACCGAGAATCAACCGAAACGATTTGTGGATACCTTTTCTCGAAATCACTAAAAGGGCTCGTGCATATAAAAGTATTGTACTGCGATAGTTCATGTCCTTGATTGACATGAGCCTCACGAATAAGTTGTTGCGCAGCAGCGATTTCCCTCGCCACGCCCTCAACGATGAGGGGATCCTCACCGTAGACAATGATGTCCGATACCATGGCAGATTTGGCTGGTTGGATTTGAAAGTTGCGCACCGAGAATCCCTCTTTCGGATCGACTTCTTGGAATTCTGTCTTGGCTCCGAACTGCAAGAATTCGTCAGGGGTGTGATGGCGCCTTTCAGTCGGGAACAAGTCAAATCTCCACCGGCCTTGACAATGGTTATACCCCGAATGCACTTCGGGGTTCTGCGTAAAGTCCGCCGCCGCTGTATGAAAAAAGCTTGTTGGATATGGTTGCAAGGATGCAAACCATGAAACCACGGAAAGACTTGAGAAGGATCGGGTAAGGGTTGTCCTGCCAAATGTTCCAAAGCCGCGGCTACACCAGCCGCATCAATCATCATCATATATGATGGAAGTGCCAACACAACGAGATTTATAATTGACTGGTGGATATAAGATTGATGGTTGAGACAAAGAAAGTTCTTTGGCGGGCGGAGAGTGAGGAGGAGTGTCTGGCTGCTCGGCGGGGACTGGACCTGTCGGACATACTGGCAGATGTTTGTTTGGAATAGGAATTGGAAAAGCTGCCGATGTATTGATCGAATCGAGACTCAAGGTGGGGTTTAGAGGATGTGAGTGTGGAGGTGAAGATGATCTCGTATGACCGGTGGAAATGGGTCGTGGTAAAGCGATTGTAGTCATGATTGAATTGAAGCAAGCTTGTAACCTTGCGATGGTTGAATGTGGTGGTGGTTCTTGATGAAGCTTCAACATGTACGAGAGAACATATGTAACCAAACGACAGCGATCTTTTCCCCAAAAGGAGAAAGGATTGTTTGAGGAATGTGTTTACTTTGCAGGATTGATGAGTGAGCGAAGGAGGAGTTGTGTGGTGGATGGTTTGGGTAGAGGAATAAGGGAAAAGGAAGGGAATTTGAAAGACAAGGAAAGGTTGAGAAATTGAGAGTGAAGTGATATGAAGTGAATATGAAGTGAATATAAAGTGAATATGGATATGGATATGGATATGGATATGGATATGGATGTTTGATTTATCGACTGATTGATTGAATGTGAGAGTGTCGGATGCGTATGATATGGATATGATATGGGGTGGGATAAGTTGGGATGGTATAAAAGGCAAAGGCAATAATCAATTGAGGAATAAAATGCATCCGCTCTTTTTATTATTCAATTGTATTCCAAGGATCCAAGGCAAGGTTGTCTTGATGGGAATTGAAGGGAGGTATGAATATATTATTATATATATTGTATATATAAGATATATAGAATATATAATATAATATTGTTATATATATAATATAAAATATATAAGAATAAGAAGAGAAGGGGGTAAATCAATCAGTCAACCAAATTCATCCATAGGTAGATATTCAATCCCACATATTATGATTGTAAAAATCCTTTGATGAATTGTTGGTCCAAATTGATTTAATATGAGACAAGTTTGCATTGAAATGGCGAAGTGATAAAAGAAGCAGAAGAAGATGATAACAATGGTAGATAAGTATAAATTAATCATGAATTGTCTAGTAGTAATGAGTAGCCTTATCGTTAACCCCAAGTTAAAAGTGGATATATGATAAGCATAACATTTTTAGATAATCTGGGGATTTATTTAGTTATTATTGATTGATTTATTATACTCTTGTGGGTGGATATGAATAGACAGAGTATATTTATATAGGTATTTGGGTATTTGGGTATTTGGGTATTTGGGTATTTATCTCTTCATCTCTTTCGTTAAATGAAATTGAATCAAATTCTCAAGGTTTGTTATTATTGTAATGAATTCAAATGAGCGGGAACATATAAACAAAGAGAGTGTGTGTATATCTGTATGCCAAAGAAAAACAAACGTATGGGAGATTATTATTTGAGAGGGCTCATCAAAAACATACTGCTGCTAAAGAATAGAAAGTACGCAACACGGTTAAACAGATCATGAATATTGATTCATGATTACCTAATTCAGGATTGAATATTATATAAACTTCAAAGACTCCAGAGAGAAGGATAAGAGAGAGAGAGAGAGAGAAAGTTGTTATCAATTATCTAAGCTCTAAACCTAAATTCACCTTGACTCTCAGACTTCTATTCGACTTTCCAATCAGTCAATCAATCAATCGGTCAATCAGTCAATCAGTCAATCAGTCAATCAGTCAATCAGTTAATCAGTTAATCAATCAATCTGTCAATCTGTCAATCTGTCAATCTCACTCTCACTCTCACTCTCTTATATAAATAATAAAGTACACCATAGGTATTATTAGTTCTAATCAAATAATATTAACCATTTAGATCTTTAATTATATTATCATCTATCATTTATCATCTATCATCTATTATCTACCATCTACCATTTATCATCTACCATCTAGTATCTCCCATCCACCATCCACCATCCACCATCTGCCATCTACCATTTATATCCTCATTACCCATCAATGTTTCTCCTTCAAAATAGACTTCAGTATTCTTATAACATACTACCCCCCGTAGACATATAATTAATATCTCAACCCTTCTTTTTCCTTTCCTCTACGTCACTCTCTTTCACATACATTCATCAATGGCATTCCCCTTCCCCTTCCCATTCACACTTCACATCCATTTATACTTTATATATCAGATACTCAAACTCTCTTTTCCCTGTCTTTCTTTCCCATTTCCCCCTTCTATCCCTCTCATCCCATCCGTCTCTTAATCCCCGTAGCCAATATTGATACAAGGCTTGATTAATGAGCCAGCTCTTGCATCAGAGTATCTCATATATCAAACATTCCCCAATAAGATGACATGGTGGCGTCCTCACGTCTTAACAATCTGCAACTAAAGGAAGATCAACCAATCTATCTGAAGTTCAGACCACCATGCTCAAAAAAGTTAAGGGTCAGGATAAAAGGATGAGTTGATCCTATCCCTGATGAGTTTAGAACATGGATAGAATAGATCAAATCCGAGTGACACCTTGTTTTTCATTCATACAATTATCAAACATTGTTGAAGCAATTGGAGCAATTGCGGCAATGCAAGAAGTAGATCTCAGTTCACTCTTTATCAATGGAAGCAAACATCAAACATCAAATATCATCCATGATCCATGATCATGATCCATCATATCAACACCTACGGCTAAAGAGGAGCGGATAACAGAGGTAAAGAAGATAGATGCTAGTGATGGTGATGGTGACGATGACGATGATGACAATGATAATAATGGTAATGATAATGATAATAATAGCAATGATAGTCAAAACAACAACAGTATCGTCACTGCACCATCATCCTATTTAATCATACTCTGTAAAATGATGATCTACTAAAATCTCCATCTTCAAGGGTTAAATATCATTATTTATTTTATGTCATCTATTCAGAGATGTTCGCATCAACATACCAATCAAATCATTTACCTTGCTCCCCCCCCCCCCCCCTAACATACAGAGTACACGTACTCGCACAGCTTCATCATCATCTCAAGCATTCGCCAGTTGGACACACATCATATCCTTTATACATATAGGACCACCAGGTAGACATGATTATTGGATGGACCATCAATTTAGATCAATTCCTGTATCACACATCACACTTTACGGAAGCCTTTTCCCCCTACCGTCCCCACCATCCTCCAACAAACACATCAGCCATATCCATATTCATATCCATACACATGCCATACACATGCGTTGATACCAACACACCACCAACAAAAGTGTCAATACTTATTTACCCCACCATAACAACGGCCTTGGCCTGCCGAGTTATATCTCCTAGGGCCATGGACGATAGTTCTACCTGTCTACCCTACCTGGTCCAAACTCAAAAGAACGAGCGGGCAACCAAAAGTGTCTGTGTGTCTGTGTGTCTGTGTGTCTGTGTCTGTGTCCGTGTCCCGTGTCTGTGTTTAACTATGGAGGCAGAAGTATGGCTGGGTATGGCTGGGTATGGTATGGCTGGGTATGGCTGTGTATGGCTGTGTCTGTGCTTTTATGTGCACAAGCCACCTGCATTGATATAATGTTGATACCTGATATTCAAGGGATCAAACGTATCCATCATCCATCATCCATCATCCATCATCCATCATCCATCATCCATTCATCTTTCCATCCATCTATCCATCTTTTCCCTTCAGCAATTCTCCCTCTCCTATTCAACCTTTTCTCGATTACGATATCTCAACTCTTTCCCTTCAAAAACATCAATTACCTACTCAAATCAAGAATATATCTACTCCCACCTGTCATCTACAGCTACAGAGGCTTCATGCATATTGGTTACGACGACAACATGCTACTGTATTCAATGTCTTGAACATACCATACCATACCTACCTAATCATACATTTATTTGATCCTAAACTTTCGTTCAAATATATTGTTTGTTTTTTCCTTTTTCCTTTTTTCTTTTTTCTTCTTTCATCTATTTTACTTTTCCTATCCCGTTTATTTACACGGCGTCGTATGTACTTCAAATCCATCCATTCATCCCGTTCATCCATATATCGGTATATGCAATGCATGCATCCTAGGTAACATCAAATCAAGCTGCCCAGGAAACCATCTTACAATCCCATCAATCAAAAAAGGTCGAGGTCATTCTTTGGTATTAGTGCGGCCCGGGGAATTACTCCGTGCAATGTCTAGACCTTGACATCCTCAACGCTAATTTCCCACAATCTCATATTTATCCTTTTTTACCCTCTGTATCTCTTGAAATGTTCAACAAGTGAAAACTTTCAGAGATGGAAGATATACAAGAAATCCATTTCGGGAATGTCAGAGCAAGCAAGCTCTGACCATCTTTCCTGGACGATATTGCAACTGGTTAATAGTGGTTGTACCTCCTTGCTAGAATTTAAACTCAGATGGTAACCTCAAGCTGTGTAGACTAACAGTCTATTCTACATTGTTGGAAATATCAAGGTCTTGGCCATTCAATGACTTGTTGTAAATCACCATTGGCAAGAAAACTTCATACACTCGTAAATTTTACTTTCCGTCTTCACAATATCTCATTCCATGCGAGAAATTGAGATTCTCAATTTGAGAATACCCTCACTTGAATTATTGTCTGAATGATCCAAGCTTCCATTACACAAGTACTTTGATCTTCAATCGAGACAAAGGGTTAGCTAAAAGCGGAACCTGGCACAAAGATGCATTTCTTTGTTCGTTATCGAAGAGACTTGAAAGTCCCTTGTCTTTCGATTCTTGTACAGCAAAGGATGAGGGACAGACAAACCGTATATTCTCAAATGATTCCGTTTCGGGAGGGCATACCATCGACTGTTAGTCAATTTGAGATGGTCAGAATCTCGCAGCGATACTAAACATGCAGCCATCATCACGGAAAAAACCTCATTCTAGATATCCAGGGCCTACGCGCTTTGCTAAAAAGTATGGACATCCCAAAGGAGGCGCTCATTCCATGCTGGAGGATTACCTACCCGAAATTAAGAGTGGCCTTACACCAGTAACCCCAAAGGAGTTTTTAGAGACCCAAGCTCTATGGGACAATGCCAATGATCTCGAGTTGTATCAAAGGATGAGGTTCTGTGGTAGGCTACTCGTAATATGATGTTATCCATCAATTAATCATGTTCCAAGGTTTTACTGCTGCAGAGCTAGAATCGGTTCTAGCTTTGGCAGATTCTTATGAAACTACAAGCCGGCGGATAGATTATGGAAAGAATCTGAATCATGTACCAATCCATCCCCTGTATGAACGAAAGAACTGGCAGCTTGAGCTGCCGCGGCATTTTGCTAAATATCCATTTGGAGATGGTAATGAATATTGGGAGGCATGTTATTCACCACTTAGAATATCTTGACAGGTGTTTACCATGTAACTCAGGCCAAAAATGACGCGTGAGCATGCTCTGTCTTGATATACACATTCATCAAATTACGTTGTTATTGACAAATCGGTATGCAGTGTGTGGAGCGCGATGGAACCCGGGTTGAAGCTTGCATCAATTGTCATTGCGAATGCAAATACTTGGCAGTGGTATTATTCTTCGCCATCAGGATGGAGATCTGTTTCGCTAATAACCAAGGTATAATTCGTTACTAAAAGGTCCATGGGAAAGGATTGCGGAAAGCGACCTCTCATTCAAATCCAAATTCGATTTATTCCGATTCTTCCCCAATCAGGATGGAAAAGATGAGCAAAGTGAACCAGACACGCGAGAATTCTTTCTTAAATTATCGGAAAAGACTTATTTTGCACTGTCGGGATCCAAGGTGGGTATCAGATACTCAAATTTCACACTCGATGCTCGAATCAGTTCCCCGATTTCACGTCTCAATTCTCTTCTTATCTTGTGTAGTGTTTTCATTTTTTAATACGACTTCAACTCCCCACCTTGCTCCAATGCACTTCCTCAATAGCCAGTCACTGACTTTTCCATCCATCGGTGGGCAGTGTAGCGATACTGGAATGCCTTTAGCGTACACTTTTGAAGGCGGTGTGACGTCGTGGTATCCACGGCGAGGCAACACTCCAGGTAGTCGAACAGTCCCTGATGCTACAATTGTAGTACTGGCGCATGATATGCTCGAGCCCTTGATGAATCCAGATGCCTTGCCAGAGGACAGAGCCCTGGACATATTTCGCTTCGCAGAGACTGTGCTGCACGAGACCGCGGTAAATCACATCCTGATCTAAAGTATATTGGCCGGCGATTGATTAAGAGCAGCATGCAGTGGTCCATCATGTTTCGAGAATGTATGAAAGCGCACATGATTGGGGCTGGAATGAGCCTTATTATGAAAATGAGCCAATTACAGAAGCGCAAGTCAACCACCATATCTTTTTGGTCGAGAGGCTAATGTAGTCATAGGGGATTCTCTGCAACAAGTCAGGTATGTTTATAAGTCTGTACCCTTCCAACACCATGTTTTCGGTAAAGATTGATAACATGCAGATATTTGGCGGCGTCATGTCACCAGTCGTTGATCATGCAGATCTTCCTGGACATTCGTGTGGAGGAATCATTCAGTAACCAACTCTCATATTCTCGTATCGGTCCACATCACCTCTAGTTAACATCGTTGTAGGTACAATTGGCCCACTTATCGACATGCAAAGTACGTTCAGCATGCACCGACACTTCCTATCCAAATGCAAAAGGACTGGGGCACAATAAAATTTTATCCAGTTCCTGTTTCTTATTTCATGAGCCTTCAATTTCAAGAATTTTGGGACATTTATGTGCGAAAGTAAGTTTCATTTTTTGGTGTTCTATGATGGATTCTGCGCCCACTAGGTATAAATCTAAGTTACAATCTTACAGGTTTGGCCCCAAAGCGGCACACATGACTCCAAAGATTATAGGTATATCCATAGATGAACCTACTGCTGGTATCAGGAGAAGAGCGCCTGGTGGAGTGATTCTCAGACATACCGACATTTCCGTTTCCACCAAGAATCCATGGCCTCTTGCACGAAAAAAAAAACCAAAATTGCTCATACTTTTGAAGTCGAAAGAAGAAACATGGTTAAAATGATTACGGAAGCATCAGCAAAGGTCAAACCTCGGTTAGAAGATCCGTATTTGGCTACTGGCGAGCGGGACTTTCAAAAGTTCATAGCTCTTGACGACAGAGCTGATGCCGTACAAATGGATTGTCCTAGATATGATGAGATCCGAATGTACTTGGAGAGAAATAGATTCGCCCTTGCTATCCACACAATGGACTTTCACATACCTGCACATGTGTTCAGGAGCTATATCAATCGTCTGGGAGGAATCAACCTTACCAATGCGGAATGGAAAATATTCCTCCTCGTGGCAAGTGCAAGAGATGAACTATTTTAGTGAGATGCTCAATTCTTACTATCTATCATTTCCTGGGTACTTACTAATTCCAAACAGCTATAGTCATTCTGGGTATGGGGTCATTTTAATTAATCACAAGGGCTGGATGCAGACACCACCTCCACAGAGAACTCACCGACCTGTACCATCAAGGCCGGAAAAGCAATTAATCGAGTTATTCGACTTCATGATGCGGCTATTTCTAGCCAATTTAGATTTAGAAGCTGAAACCAAAGACACGGACACAGAATACCTCAAATACTGGATAAATATCTTTTGGAAAATGGAAATAAGAAAGGGAAAGCACAATGATCTCTTGATCTATCATAAAATGCCATACGGTTTTACCTGGGACCGGGATGGAGATGCACTCTTCGATGCATGTCTTCATTATTCGGATCATTTTGTCGATGCGCCATTTGGTCAGGGTATTGCTAGGAGAGCACAGGCGGTGGGCCCAGGGAAATTACATGAGAGACAGAAAAGCATGCATGATGCTTTGACCATAGGAAATCCCATCAGGGTGGGTCCAGAAAATATTCTCGGCGATCGATTCCCACGAAGAACAGGCGTTGAACGCACGCCGTCCCCTCCCTCGCCGCCGCTCCCATCGCGTCCGATCATAGGTGGGGTTGAGTCGGAGTGAGGAAGCCCTACTGAAAAGACTGTCGATGAGCGGGTTTATGAACCGTATAGAGGCCCAGGTGTAGATGATAGTCGGCCATCCTCGCCGCCGCCTGTGCAGGAGCAGGGTACTGATCAGTTTTCATGGAAGATAAGTTTGGAAAGTTGGGGGGGGGGGGGGGGGGGGGGTGTATCCTACAGGAACTTATTAACGGTATCGTCCGGGGGCGCAGCCAACGTCAGGAAATAAGCCGTATCGACCGCCAGGGGAGAGTTGAGCGACGGGGAATTGCAATGAGTTGGGCTAGGCTGAGTTGTTTGTCTCATATGACAAGGCGGGACTAAAAATGCGTTATGATTTTATATGGTCGGATGCCGAGTTGATTTGGAGTTTATATATGCATGCCCAGGTGTTATGTACAAAAGTTTTCCATCTTGTTGATTATTTGGAGATGTTCTGATTTCTTGCAGTGTTGTCATCTGGTGAAATAGTTGGCATAGTCGCGTAATTTTACTATTGATGGATATATATACAGTGAATGTAATGAACGCAGCAAAACCACCCAAATATCAACTCTAAGCTTCAACGGATATGTATCATCCCTTTTATCCATCCTTACTGTTCTGCGGTGGGACTTCATCCAATTGATTCGAGTATATATCAATCAAGAAGGTGAGGCGTTCCATTCCAATCCGAGAAATTCCAACATTCCAATATCAAAAATCCAAACAAGAATCCCCCTGAATCTACGCGCAAGCGAGATACCACAGTGGTTACGATCCACCAACTTACAATCTATGACCAAAAGCAGATAATTGAACCGATATCGACAAATTTTACAAGTCTATCATAGTATTGTATTGGAACTTTTTTTTATTGATGGGCATTGCTACATGGGTAGGTAGGGTAGGGTAGGTAGGTAGATACATTTGGATCGTACTTATGAAGAGGAATTTGGAAAATATGTTGTTCTTGGTGATGGGAATCGGGGTATGAGCTGAGTGTATGAGAATGGTGTATGGACTTGTAGGTGGGACGGTCATTCAAAATCATGAAAATTATTGATTAAATTTTATTCTATTCTTTTCAATTTTTCTTTTTTTTTTTTTTTTTTTTTTTGACAGAAATCACACAGACATCACTATAATTCTGGTGAAAAATTCATGCTTGACTGTGCCATGAGTCTTTGCACCCTGTTTCGGTATGGATGTCATTGAGACATTAGTGCTTAACAGCACACGCTAGCCATGGGAGCCTCCCATATCCTCTTTCCCGATTTTCCCCCTTAATTCTTATATGATAGTGATACCCTGCATCGCCGCCACTGGGGCACCCTCTTCCTTCTCATCCTCCTCATCCTCATCTAGATCCTCCAACGGATATGTCAGTATCGCCGCAATACCCCCCAACCCCTCCAACCTCTTCCCGCTCTCATGATCGCTGCTCAAAACCCTGGCTTCTCCGCCCTGTTCTTTAACTTTATCAACCAAAGTTACCCATCTTTTCCTGATTCCCACTTCCTGACTGCGGAAAAGTCGATTACTGATCAATAATACTCCCCCTCCCCGGCCTACTGCACCCTGCTCAACTGCTTTTTCCACTTCCTCTGGGCCGTACCAGGCTTTTCCATTATCCATGCGCAGGAGTGCCATAAATTCGTCCATGTAGCGGGTTTCGCGGGCGTACTTGGTATTGCTAAGTTTGGCTAGTACTGCTGGGCTTTTGAGAACTTCGTTCAGGCTATGGAGATGACCGGAACTACTATGCACTACCAAAAAATTCTTTTTATTGGCCAATAATGCTTTGTTTCCCTGCCTGGTTGCTTCATCCAAGATGTATCTCTGAAACCCTTGCGCCAAGAATCCGGGACTGGCGAGTAACAATGGTCGTGGCTGAAGGATATCCACATGTCGTAAGAGCGTCTCGTAAGTCTTTTGGTAAAATCGTTCGAGTGCTTTATCGTGATCACCGGCCGTTCCACGTCTTTTTCGCGGTATCGCCGATTCAACCTTCTGCTTTAAGACTGTTTGATGCTCAGTGATTAAGCATATATTCGCCAATCCCTCGTGCATAACGACTGCAGGAACAACACCCTCTCTGTCTTGTCGCACGGCTTCCCGTATGACGTCCAGCGCAATGGAATCCCAGCCACCATGTTTCTCCAATGTGAAATTTCGCTTCAGTTCGAGATCGAGTGTATGATATTGGCCAACGTTGACATGTTCGTTTTCTTCGCAAACTCGACCGCTGACATGTAATTGACCGACTTGAGGATCAAAATCCGTTGATGTTACGACGATGGTAAGCACTGTCTGTACGCGGGTTGAGGGTGCTGGCTTGCCCGTTAAGGTTTCGGTGTAAACGCGACGGATAGCGCGGGCGCGCAGGATGTCATTGGGGGCTATGAGGTTATACGCATGCCACTGGAATGGGTCAAAGTCATGTTCTGGGGGATAAGAAGAGGGAGAGGAAGAGGGAGTGGGAATGGGAATGGGGAGTGTACGGACCATGTCTTCTGGCTCTTCTGGAAGAAGAGTTACGGTACCGGAGTCATCACTCGAGATGTCTTCTTTTATGAGACGCATATCTTTTTAGTTCTATCCAATTTATATGATGGGTATTGGTTAATGTATGTAAGATATTGCTGAAACTACCTTGTTGAAATTCGTTTGTATGAAGGTTGAGTTGCATGAATGAATGAATGTGATATTAGAAAATTATTATCGAGAGTGACTTATTTCACAGTGGGGGCTAAAATAATGGCAAGGTATTATAATTAGTCCATGTACTACTGGTACTTGACTTGGAGAGTCTAACTTGAGGGTGAAGGGTAAACAAATATAAACCCATAGAAATAATTGTGAGGTTATTCAGAGATTTTTTGATATGAATTTCTTAAGAGTTCTTGTCATCGTTGATAAAAAATAGTAGCTATCCAGATATCCATCTCTCATTGATAATTATTTTTATGGCATGATGGCATGATGACGTAAACGATGGAATGTAATGAGTGCACGGGCTTCACCCTTTTTATCAATGCAGAGGTCCATCCATTCACGTGCTACGTATTACAATTTACACGCCGTTCAATAAATATACCTAATCTGTGTTGAAATCCTTAAATATCAGATTCAAACGAAAATCCTTAAATTCTTCAATTTAGAGATTCGAAGTATTCTACTTCTACCTGTGTTAGTTTTGATTCAACGAATCTCGCTTGTTATTATTTAATATCTGGATTAATGGATTAACAAGAACAATAGGATATTTCGAATCTGAAATGTTTTGCCGGCAGTCCTGATATTTAAGGTTGTGATTACACGTGATGTGACTTTCGGTTTCGGAGTTAAGCAGTATTAGATTTACTTACAATTAAGAAGGGATTAGAAATCGACCTTCGATAGAATACCTACCTAGATACAGTCAATTTACCACATTTCTATTTAAAGGTATGTCTCCTCCTCCTCCTCTTCCTCCTCCTCCTCTCCCTCTTTTATATCCTTTACATTGTTGAATCTCTCATATCATGAGATCTACTATACTATCACGCCTCAAACCCATACAAAATCCTTTTAATATACCATTTCTACATATTGAATCTACTCGTTCGAGCCCATTTGCTGCTTCTTTTAAAAAGTGTGTACCACGAGATGATGAGTATCTCTCTTGATATACCCTCTCTTTGCTACCTTACATCAAATACATTTTCAAGCCCAGCATGTTTTGATATTCATAGGTACTATTGAATTGTGTTCATCTTTTCCCTTGGAAGCGCATGAAGCAACTAGTGCCTTCCTGTAGCTTGTCTCAAATCTTCTTGTGTTACTCTTCATTCTTGAGACGTTATTCTGATTCTCTTCCCAGCAATAATATGACAAAGTTTGATATCAATTCGAAACTTCGTATGAACTCGGGATATGACATTCCCATACTAGGTTATGGGGTTTACCAAACGTGCGAATACCTCACTATCTAACTGAAACACATGAGCTAAACTGATATCGAACTTAGCCCGGCATCTCAATGCGAAGATCTCGTGACGAAGGCTTTTGATGCAGGTTATCGACATGTGAGTAATTTTTGAAAAGGGCCTCTGGCACCTCCTTAACATGACACAGGTAGACTCAGCAGCGGCATATCGAAATGAAGGTCCTTGTGCTACCGCCATTCATAAATCCAGCATCCCTCGTGAAAACATCTTCTTTACTAGTAAAATCCCACCTCGTGCCTTAAGTTACGAAAACACGAAAGCACAAGTTACGAAAACTCTTACAGAGACTGGGCTTGAATATATTGATCTCATGCTCATTCACTCTCCATACGGAGGACGAGCTGCTCGAAAAGGCGCTTGGAAAGCTTTAGTTGAGGCCCAAGAGGAAGGTAAGATTCGCAGTCTTGGGGTTAGCAATTACGGTGTCCATCATTTGGACGAGATGGAAGCTTATGTCAAAGAGCTTGAAGAGGAAAGGGGTAAAGGCAGAGGTGGTGTAATTGATGTTGGCCAGTGGGAACTTCATCCGGTAAGCTGCCAGGCAACTGTTTATTTCCAAAGTCCCTTGTTCATCCTTTCTGATAATCATCTACAAAATGAGGTAACTGAATGATGTGGAATTGAAACGGCCCCGTTTACTTTGTCTTTCATCCCTTATTATGATATTCTGTATACTCTAAGAGCATACCGCAGTATTCCCACCAGAGGATTCTCATTCTTGTCTCTTTCTATTCTACATTCTTTGAAAGTTCTAATTTTGTATTCAGTGGCTCGCTCGATCCGACATCATTTCATGGTGCGAGAAACGAGGAATTATCGTAGAGGCATACTCCCCCCTTGTTCGTGGGCAGAGGCACGATTCAAAACTGCTCGTACCACTCGCAAAGAAGTACAACAAAACCTCAGCCCAGATCCTACTGAGGTGGAGTCTACAAAGGGGCTTTGTGCCTTTGCCAAAAACTGTTACCCCCAGCAGGATCAAGGAAAATGCTGATATTTATGATTTCGAGCTCACAACAAAAGAGATGACAGGGCTAGAGACAGGAGACTACTATGTCTGTGCCTGGGATCCTACTATTGCTACTTTAGATCAATAGCTGCAGCAAGTCAAAAATTGCTTGAGGAAGTCTTGCAAATGAGAATTATCGCCGAGTCGGTTCGCAGCATAAAGTCATTATATCACACGTTCTAATTTACCTAATGAATGTGCGAGACACTTTTATATGATACATGGTTGTACTGTACGTATACTTTCAAGCTAGTTTGGAGGCCCTCAACCTGATTTTGCGGATAGGAAAAAGTGCCCTCTTGAATTTCTTCCTTGTATACTTTGGTATCATCAAGACGTTCAAATTTTAAGGATCTTACAATGTGGTAAATAAAAACCCGCTTCTCCATTATTATTATTATTCTTCTTCTTCTTCTTAATATAGAAAGGAGAGTACCAGCAAATGAAGTCATAAGTTACATCACTTCTCGCATCAGAGTATGGTGATTCCCGCAACCACATTCGAAAGCATAACTCTAAATTTATGACGGGCAACGGGAAAACCAAGTGGTTTATTACCTGAATATACATTTTATTTTTGTTAATCTACGATGCCTCTACATATTGATTTAATCCCAATGTGAGCCTTATCGTCGCTCTCGTTATAGATGCCGTATTGTATTGAAATTAATTTTGAGGAAGGCTAAGTAAGGGGTATTTGCATTTAGTATGGAGATGACTGGGCTTATATAGTTTATGTCATGATTAGATATTCAAGTCTTAGATCTGTGGATCAAATAAGGATCTCTTTGAATGGGATCCTAGAAACTTTGCTTCTTATTGGAACTTCAAATTTATACTTTTGCTTGGCTTTATTGAATTCTTCAAATGAATACGGTATATAAATGCTTGAATGGATGAAGCTTTAACCGAACCGACCCCCCTTTGGAAGAACAATTGATAGAACAATTTGCTTGCCTACTCCCATTCCGCTTTTCCTGTTGTAGCCTAAAATCTTATTTCTGCGTATCAATTTACAGGTCAACGTTTTAACGGACTAGGTGTTTCTCACATATGTCAAACTCCACAATTAGCTCTTTCTCTCTACTATGACTTCTGGTTCTTCAATTCTGGCCCCAAATTTACCATATTTATCAATCTTACAGCCTTACTTAGCCTATATCAATCACTAGGTGCCAGATTTTGCCACCGTCAAATCAATGTGAAGGATTCTACCCACATAAAACACAGCCCGCATCTGAGTAGGATGAATGCACCGGTTCCGGGGGCACGAACCGGAGTGTCAATCTCTATATCAATGGCATCTTCCAATAAAACTGGTATTGAATATCCCATTTCGTCTTCATTCTACTTCTTTCGTTAAGGACTTTCCTGTGATTTCTTTGAGTTTTCATTCATTATCCCACTTTCGTACACTCCTGGCTCTTCTTTTCTTTCTCAGCATTCTCATAATTGAGAACCATTCGCTAGCATGCGTTTCCCAGCTTCTTTTTGCGTAGCTGCAAGCATTCTGGTGGTTGGAGATGCATTAGCTAATACTTCAAGGGAGAGGACTGGTGGAACAGCTGTCGGACAAGATCCCAGTCCAACTAAACCACCATCCTTTACTCCAACAGGGGCTACAAGCACATCTTCTGGAGCGTGTGCCAGTGTATCATCTATAATCAGCGCATCTGAAGGTAAGTACCATATCTAGTGATCAAAGGTATTTTGAAGACTAATCTTTTTCTCAGATGATGAACCCACAATTGCGGTATCTACCGCTCTGGATTGCCTCAAATCCGTTCCGTTGAACGTCAATCGATCTGTTACATTCATTGAGTTTATTGAGCCATATGTACAATTTCAAAGCACATTGGCCTATCTAAAGAATCCACCTACAGGGTGGCTTTTCCCAGGAGTCGATGTCCTGAGTGGTTTGACACAGATAAAGACACTTCTCCTTTCTGGGGGATATAAGACTCAATGGGATTTCGAGAAGGATATATGGACATTGATTAACATCCTCCCCCATGACTTTCATTTCAATTTGCCCTTACCACTCATTAGCTCCGTGTTCTTGTTTTCCATCCCAAAAGCGTCTTTGGTATCTATTTCCTCAGATGGATTGAGTCTACCAAAGGTTTTCTTCAAAGGTCCGTTCATGACATGGATCCATCAAAAATCATTACTGATAGATTGTTAGTTGATCTCGATCAAGCAAGGAACAACGCTACTTTTACGCCTTCAGCTGTCAGTAAGATAAATGACCAAGATGCAAATATGTTCCTACAAAAGACAGGTCAGACTCTGAGCGCTTACAATGACCCCGATGCTACCTACAACCAACTCTTCTTCTCCCCCGCTTTTAATGCTACAGGTAGTGGTGAATTGTATAAATTTGGTCAAGTACTTGGGTTCACATCAGACTTTTACAACTATACATTCGAAAATGGTACAACAAGTTCATTTCGAAATGTAGCAACAGCAAAAATCTCATTTGAAGGCATCGATTCCGGCAAAGCTTTATTCGATACCATCAACCCACCCATATCTACTATTGCTCAGTCGACTACTACTACCTCCACAACCACCACCACGTCCGCCCAAGTAACTACTACTACTACCTCCCTCATCGGCTATCCCACCCCTGTTGTTATGCATAGAGACGGCTATACATCTGGGTACTTCCTACCCGATAGCGATGTCGCCGTTCTCGCCATGCAAAGTTTTCTTGATCCTGCCGATACAGATCCTGACGCACCACGTATTCAATCCGAAGTCGTGACCTCTTTCCTTTCCTCTTGTCTTAAGAACAACAAAACAAAATTAATCGTTGATGTGCAGGGTAATGGCGGAGGTGCGGTGATAGAGGGTTATGATGTGTTCCAGCGTATTTTCCCTGGTCTGGAAATTTTTGGTGCGAGTAGGATGAGAAATTCGGAAGTTTTAAAGTTTTTTGGAGATGTGTATACGGCATCTCTTAAGCCTGAAGATGATCCAGATGCGAATGGTCAGTTTGAAGCTCAGACTTATCTGGATGTCAATGGCAAGCCATTTGCAAATTGGAGGTAAGCTCTCTCTTTTCCCGTTGGCCATTGATTGAAAACTATTTATATGCTATCTGTTACTGATACTTATCCTGGCACAGTGCATTGGATCCTCCCGAGAAGATTTACAATGATAGCTTTACCGCACAAACAAGATTCAACTTGAAGTATTGGGCAAACGATATGCCGCGCAATGGTTCACTTACTCTTGGACCACAGATTTTCGAAAGCAAGAATATTGTGCTTTTGTATGATGGATCGTGTGGCTCTACTTGCGCTGTCTTCTCGGAATTTATGAAGAGTCAAGGTGGCGTTAGAAGTAGTATGTACTAATCTTTTTCCCTTGCATCTTTTGATATTTGATGGCACCTTAATGGCGAGTAAGGTTATAGATATTGGACATTACTGACATATCACCCAATGTAGTCGTCATGGGTGGTCGTCCCCAAACAGGACCTATGCAAGGAGTAGCCGGGTCCAAGGGGTTCGTTCTCCCAGATATCCTTCCCCCTCCAGTTCAATTCAAACTAATCTTCGCCCCATAGATCCGAAGTCCTCACATTCGGCCAAATCGATGAATACCTCGCCCAAATTGACGAAGTAATAGCTAACCTCACCCTCAAATCAATCCCTATTCCCGCTGCTCCCCCAGCCTCTTCTCTGCCCCTTGGATCTGCTCTTTCGTGGCCTTTGGGAAATTCCACCACCCAGGGAACTGGCTCCCGCTTTAACTTCAGAAATAACATGCATCAAAACGATTCTTCATACACACCCCTACAATACATCTACGAAGCCAGTAATTGCAGATTGTTCTATACAAAAGAAGATGTGTACGATATTCAAGGACTTTGGAAACGAGTAGTAAATACAGTATGGGGGGACGGAAAGTGTGTAGAGGGCAGCACCACCACGAAAGACCGCTCGTTTCCAAGTGGTGCTGGGAATACTGTGGGTTATTCCGATGCCGTTGATTCCCGGGTGATCTTGGATCCTCAACCAGGGTTGGTCTCCGGATCAGCTGGAAAGGGGGCGCCATCTAGCAATAATGATGCGTCAACGCCTAAGCGCAGTTATGCTGCACTATCGAATACCACTCTTCCCGCGAGCATATCGAAAGCCACGGGTACCGGCAGTGAGGGTGGACCGAAATCTACTTCCGCTGGCCACAATACGACTACAAATGGCACAACTGTAGCACCCATTACTGGCGAGGCTATGGTGTTGGGAGATTCATGGTGGGTCAGTGCATTAGTGGCTGTTGTAGTAGTTATGGTGGTTTAATATGGTCTCTGACCAGGCAATGGGTTTTTGAGTTTTATCTTCCTTATTTGTATTCTTGATATCGTTTTCTTTTGCTTACTTTATTTCCTCCGTTAAAGAATGTAGGCTAGCCATATAAAGCTACACGCTATGTTTGTTTCCATTTCATTGTATCACATATCATTAGACCTAGATTTTACACAATGCGAGAGCTTTACCATAAGTTCAAAATGGTATCGCGAAATTCGTTTCCACCAAGCAAGCCACAGAAGATTCTGGTTATGTAGATCCTATTCCATTTCTTCATATGATATACCAATACACTTTTCACATTATGCCACCATTAAAACGCCGAATGAAGCAAAACCTAGCAACCTTCAACTCCAGACTTGATTATTGCTCACTCCTCCATCACTTCATCCTCGCTCTTCCCTGTTGGCACTTTTGTAAGAACATCAAAAGCCCCAGTGCCGACCTTACTCATCCTTCCTATCACAATTCTACTACTTGGGTTTGCCAAGTCATCCCAATCACACTCTGTCACTGCATCGGCCAAGAAGCCAACCGTTGTTTCGAAACTCATCTTCATGAAAGGACTGACACTACCCTTCATTCCGTTTCGGTTGAATGGACTGAATCCACCACCTCTGGTCATATAGTCGGCGATCAAATTCAAATGACGCATGTCGACTGCAATTCCGTGACCATCGAAAACACTGTGTAACTCCTGGATGATAGTTGATCGACAAGCCTCCACACCATAATTCTCAAGCATCGCTGCGATATCGTTGGTAGAAATCGTGTTAGGATTAATAAATGCGGCATAGTTTTGCATTGCCTTGAGATTAACACCCTCAGTATGAACAACTGGTACCTTAACCAACTTTCCTGTCTTTGAGTCCTTGACTTCATTGTCTCCATCATAGGTACATGTTCCAATGCCTGCAATATGCTGGATGAGACATGATCGAAGAGCGTCTTCAACGATGGAAAGCATAAGGACCTTGGGAACATCGGCATCATATTCAAGAGTGATGTCACACCACTCGGCATTTTCTTCATCAAAGCGAAAGCGTGTGATATCCTGGCATCGCTTCATTACTTGGGCTTCGAGTTCCTCAGTGGCAGCGGTCATTTTGCGCTTTCTACGTTCTCCATTGTCGTCGTTGCCTTCGTCTTCATCGTCACTTTGCGGTGCACGTGGGCTACCTCCAATACCTTCGTCTTCGTCTTCGATATCTTCGGGTTCGGCATTTTGTGCTTGGACTGCGTCGTCATCATCGTCATTTGCGGCATAGCTGACAGCTTCCGCACGGTTTGCTTTCTGCTTGTCATTGGTTGCATCGTCATCACCATCATCATCGTCATCATCTTCACCAATTTCTCTCTCGGCATCCGGTCTGGCCTCTTCAATTGTACCAACAGATTTTCCGATCTCCGGTACTGCAGCCGTGTTTGCTCCTGCTTTTCCTGCCTTTTCGACCTTTTTTCTTCCAAGAGCCTTGCGCGTAAGAGATTGAAGTTTCTGCGTAAACCTTCGTTGAAGAGTGAAGAGGACATCATCAATGTCGATGGCATATGTCTCGCAGTACTCCTTCGAGGGGAAGAGTTTAATGTGAATATCGTAGATCTTAGCTTGCTGGAAAGCTACCCCACGTCCAATCTTCTCCTTAACAGTAGCCCAATCTAGTACCTCGGCCAAGGAAAGTATACTTATAGACTTGGCAAATTTTTCACATTCGTCTGGAGTCAGCTCTTCATTGAGAGTTAATGTCATTGATGGTGTTGAAATATGGTTACTTGCCGTCATGACAATTTCACGCAGACGTGGGATACCCAGTGTGACGTTCTTGGCAGAATGACCAGCCAAATGGAAAGTATTGAGTGTCATTTGTGTGGAAGGTTCACCCACAGATTGACCAGCGACGATACCAACAGCTTCACCGGGCTCAACGACAGATTTTAAGTATTTGGCGACAAGAACAGGCTCCAATGCTTTTCTTGGTCCAACACCATCCGGATGTTCCTTGTCCTTGACCAAACCATCTGGATTGGTCTTCATATAGTTCGTCAATGTTTCGAAATACTTCTCGGACGTTGCATAACCATATTTGCCAGGGTTGTATTCAGAAAGAACTGGATCTGGTGCATTGAGATCATTTGCTTTCGCATGCTTCAAGGCTTTCTTCATACGCTTGATGATCGTTTCCTTTTCTTCAAAGATCGTATCATAGCGAGGATCACCATAGTTCAGCTGCGAAAGCTCAGACATGAGGTTTTGCAATAAGAACTTGAAGTCTACCAAATGCTTTTGTTTTGTCACATCAAGTCCGTCTTCACCATAGATAAATTGAATCATGGAACCATCCGAATCTCGCACAGACGTATCGTACTCAACCTTGAGCCCCTCCATACCCTTGATCAGGCATCTTTGTAGATATCCGGATCTAGAGGTCTTGACTGCGGTATCAATCAAACCTTCTCTGCCCGCCATTGCGTGGAAGTAGTATTCTTGGGGTCGAATTCCAGTCAAGAAACGATTGACGATATAACCTCCTGCCCTAACATGTGTCTCGAATGGCTTGAAGCATGGAAGAGATTTACCGCTTACCATCAACGGTACTCTACGTCCTTCCAAAACTTGTTGTCCCAAATTACAAGAAATGAGATTAGCGTTAACAGCACTACCTTTAGCTCCAGAAACTGTCATATTCTGCATTTGATTGTGCGGAAATTGCTTAACCAAGCCTTGAGGAAGGCATGCATTAGTAATTGCGGTGGAAAGTTTATTGGAGCGAGCATTCATCAGAGCATCCAGGCCTGCTTGCTTACTGTCATCTCTCATAACATCCTCCAACCTGTTGAGCAGCTCTTGGTCGGTGTCATTAGGTTTTTGGTCTTCAAGAGAGACGTACTTGGCAGCTACCTCGAGACCAATTTTACCTGCATCTGCGAGAGTCTCGGTACGTGATTTTTCGCCTTCGGGGGTGAGTCTTAGATCATCCATTCCGCAAGTGAATGCCCTCATGTGGAGAAATTTTGTGAGTAATCGGCCGAGGATACTGAGAAGCTTTCCAGCAGTAGCAGGACCATAGACCTCATGAACAGAATGGATGAGACCACCTCCCGCGGGACCGATCTGTGCTTTGTCCAAAATACCAGTAATGAATTCACCACCCTTGAAAAGAACAACACCTTCTTCTGATCCTATACCCCATCGATCAGCCGGAGTTTGAGTCTTTCCTGTAAGAGATATCGGAGCGCAGTTGAGGGGCGTGATGTTTTTCAAAATTGTTGTGATAACTTGCTTTCCCGTCCATCGTGCAACTGGTTTGATGATCGCAGGGGGCACAGTCTGTATGCGATCGCCAACAATATGGCCACTTTCTGGACGAATACAATTGTAGATGAGTTGCTGGTAAGTAGCTCGGTCAAAGTATGTATCCTTGTTACACATCCAAACAGAGACGGATATATGATCTTGAATCAGACCTCGTAGAGGTTTACCCGCAGTAGCACTCAAATACTGGTGATCAGTGTCGGCAATCTGGAGCGCTTCTGCACGGGCAACCTCGGTTTGTGGGAAATGCATGTTCATTTCGTCGCCATCGAAATCTGCGTTGTAGGTATTACAATTGGCATAGTGCATGCGAATTGTTTTTTCTCCTGGAAGTACTCTGGCTCTGTGACCCATGATAGAAGGCTTGTGCAGGGTTGGTTGACGGTTCATAAGCACAACATCTCCATTGGTAAGATGTCGATAAACCTTCTTATTGCGAGCACCACTAGCTCCGTTGCTAGAAGATGCAAGCAACTGGTTTGCCAGCGCCATTCTCTCATCCTGTGTCTTAGAGCGTAAGTTGATGACTTGGCCATTCTCGTTCTCAATTGCAGCAGCACCAGGCCATTTGTCCACACCATTGATAACTGCTTGTTGCATCTCCTTGAAGTTGTGACTTGTGACAGGCTCTGGGTACGTGAGCTTTTTGGCGAAAACGGGAGGGACACCAATTTCATTTGTCTCAATATTTGGGTCTGGGGATATGACGGAACGAGCAGCAAAATTGACACGCTTTCCCATCATATTTTTTCTGAAGAGGCCCTCCTTCTTCTCAAGCTTCTGCTTGATACCGTCCTCGTTCTTTTTTCCGGCCGCACCTTGAATGGGATTTCGGTCTCTATCAATAAGGGAATTCACAGCATCCTGCATTGAACAACACGCTTCTTGAAGATCAAAGAAGTCTCTTTTTCTCAATGTTGCGCTCTGTGATGGTCTGTCGGGATTCTGGATATCGAGGTAGATTTGATTCACGGTATCGGCAGCTTTCAAGATCTGCTTATACAAAGAATTTTGCTGGGCTTCAGCAATCTCGCCGTCGCCAGTCTTCGCTTCTGGACGATACCTGTTGGGAGGAACGAGAAGAGTCTGTAGGAAAAACATATCTGCTTTAACCAATGATGGCTTTTTGGCAGATGACCGAGAGTTGTAAATGAGAGATAAGATTTCTTGCTCCTTCTCAAATAGCAATGTCAAAGAAGCTTTAACTTCCATGGCATCGACATATCGTTGTGGTAAGGGGGCAACTCTGGGTTTAGAGCTCGAAGTGCCGGCCCTATCCATGACCACATCGCCATCCACATCAAGGGTTTCTCCTTCGCCTTCATCCTCGTCCTCATTCGATTCTAGGTCGATATCCGCAATACCTTCGTCACCATCCCGGTCTTTTTTCTCGCCGTGAACCAACTGAACGGCATTCACAGCTCGGTAACTGCCTTGTGCCATTTTTGCCTTATCTTTGACACTCAAAGATTTCTCGAAAATCTTGACATATCGATCCTTGCGGTAAGTAGGCGATATGCCTTGACAGTTTCCACACAGCCTTCCTGAAGTTATGGCCTTCATAAAACTCTTAACCACAACGCGACGCGCTTCCGCGACACCTTCATGCTTTTCCCGTCTCCATTCCCATCCAGAGGCCTTGGCTGCCTTCAGTTCCTTTTTGACGAAAGCAAGCCGCCTCCGAATCACACTATCGGCAGGAGTCTCCTCATCAGAATCGCTAGCGGGCTCTTCCCCCTCTTTTGGCTGAGCAACCTCGATATTATCAATGTCCTCAGCGGCGCTAAGTAGACCCTGTTGAATCAGGCGCAATTTGCAAACGTATCGATTGACTTCCTTTCGCGACATCTTGAATTGATGACAGTACTTGCATTTTGATCGCAGCAATCGCAGAACTTGATCCATGAAAGTAGGATGGTAAACGGGGGCGGGTAGATCAATATGGCCTGCGTGACCTGGGCAAGAAAAGGAACTGAGATTACATGTTGTGCAGCTACCTGATGTTAGCATTCGCTGCAATTGACAGAATAGTTCCTTACTTATTGTCACCCCATGCGCCTAGAGCTGGATCATATAAACCTCCTGGAACTGGGTGAAGAAGACTATCAAAAGTAACAGGATTCTCTATCCTCTTTACAGAGAGGGATTTGATCTCAGTAGTGGAAAGAAATGCAAAGTCAACGCTCTCAATGGCTGACGGAATGGGTTGTGAGATATTCATTATGATTGACAGTTAACACTAAAGCAGAAATACTGCCATAGGTTGTCTGGTTAAACTGGAAAATGGCGATTCCGTACAAGTCTACGAAGTGAACCTTCAAGTAAATACAGAAAAAAGTTCGTTCATCGGAGAAACTTTTTTTTCGAGCCGACCCCGATTGATAAGGCGCAACGATAACCCATCTTATTTTATGATCACGTGTAGTTGTAAGTTCGAGGTTTTTGGTCCTGCCACAGCTTCCTTTCTTAAGAAATATTAGCGTATGAATGTTTAACGATACGACGGGATCATCAACCCAGAGTTGTGCGCTTTTATTGTTTTCCAACAAAAATTTGAGAGAGTAATACTAACGACATCATGGATCGAGGCAAAGCTTCTCCGATTCTGGCGCCTCGACATGATTCCTCTGGCCGTGTTGGCAAGCCAGAATCTGCAGCTGAGAAGCTCGCATCACTGAAAGCTAGAGTCGCAGCTGCAGTCGGTGGCAGTAAGGCAAAGGGTGGATTGAATGTTGGGTTACACCCAATGCTTGCGAAAGGAGGTTTAAATGTCGATCTTCATCCAGCACTACAAGACCTCGGACAATATAAACCCTCAAAATCAGTTGCGCCTAAGTTCGCAACCAGTATTGGAAATGCTCGCCCTCAGCAAGAAAAGGCCTCCGCAAAGCCTAAGAATCAACTCGATATTTCGGGGCCCTCCATGGAGGAAATTCGCAACAACCCATACTTTGATATGAGTCTCGGTGGGCAAACTGCGACACCGAAAAATAGACACTCAAGACAGCTGGTTTTCAATCAAAAGGGCAAATATATACAGCAAGCCAATGCTCTTCGACGGCAAGCTGCCCTGGAGGCTATGAAAAAGCGTATCGCCGAGTCATCACGAAAGATTGGTATTGACGAAGATATTGATACTGAAAAGAAATTCCTTGTGGAGGCGCCACCAGAAATAGAATGGTGGGACGAAGGCCTGGTGGATGGCAAAAACTATGACGGTATTTCGAATCCAAAGACACTCAAGATTGGCACCCCAGACTCTATTATTACAGAATATATCCAGCATCCCGTTCTCCTCGAGCCCCCCCAAGAAAAGAATGCGCCTGCGCCTAAACCTATGTTCTTGACTGCGAAAGAGCAAGCTAAATTACGAAGACAGCGTCGAATGGCTGAATTGAAAGAACAGCAAGCAAAGATCAGACTTGGACTAGAGCCGGCACCCCCGCCAAAGGTCAAGAAGGGAAATCTTATGCGTGTGTTGGGAGAAGAAGCTGTTAAAGATCCAACTGCAGTTGAAGCTCGTGTCAATCGAGAAATTGCAGATCGTCACCAGAAGCATGTCGAGACGAATGAGGATCGAAAGTTAACAAAAGAGCAGAGACACGAGAAATTGGCTGCAAACCAGGAGAAGGATGCCGCGAAAGGTATCCACGCTATGGTATTTAAGATTGATAATCTTGCGAATGGCAGTCACAGATTCAAGATTGCAAAAAACGCAGAACAACATGCTCTTACCGGCATTTGCATACTACATCCGCGGTTTAACTTAGTGATTGTTGAGGGTGGTGAGCATAGTATCCGGCAATATCGAAAACTCATGCTTCAAAGAATAGACTGGACTGAAAACTCGCCTACGCGCATCAAGGAGGGTACAAAAGCGGACGCATTGCAAGACTGGTTAAAAGCGGAAGATGAGAAGGGGGAGCTGAAGGACATGACGTTAAACAGGTGCCAACTGGTTTGGGAAGGAGAGCAGAAGTCCAGGGCCTTCAGGAAGTGGCAAAGTAAGGTGTGTGAGACAGATAGTGCCGCTCGAGATGCTTTGACGAGGTCAAAGATGGACAGTTTCTGGACCAAGGCGAAGAGTATGAATTAAAACAAATTTGCCAGCGATAGCGTTGCTTATACATTTTTAATATCAGAGCCCTTGGCTCAAAATTAGATACCAGATGAACCAATTTACTTTGCTTTTTCAAACCATAAAGTCGCCATAGTTATGCTACAATCTGGTAATAATCATCCTTCCCTTGCTATTAATCAGTGCCCAACCATCAAATTCTACTTATGCATCTAGCTGCATCATCGACGCCTCTATTTCATCATCATCCATACCATACTCATCTTCTCCAACTGTTTGCTCATTGCCTTTTTTGATACCATCCATTGGGTCACCATGTCCACCACTCCTTAATGCTTGAAGAGTCTCCTCATACTGCTTCTCCTTGAACCTCTCCAAATCCTGTAAACTCCATGTGCTAATCCCTTCTTGATCCTTCGCCTTAAACGGCTGTGCCATATTCCGCAAAAACTTCTTCGCGCTTCCTACCGCCATATCAGTACTCAGATTGACCTCACTATCGAGGATTGCCTGGTTGATCCATTTTGGGAGTTGAGTTCGCTTCTTCAGAAATCTACGATCTGCTAAAACCATGATTCCGTAGTCATCTTTTCCACGAAGTACACGACCTAAACATTGGGCTGCGTGCCTCATGGCGTCGAATGATAAGAAATCATTTTCTCTTATTCGATACGTTTCGCGGAGAAATTCCAGACGTGCTTTTAGGATACGGGATTCGGTGTATTGGAATGGTACTCCAATACAGAGCACAGTACGTCCATACTGGTGATCGAAATCAATACCCTCACTAACCTTTCCACGAGCGACACAAAGAAGAATAGCTCCCCTTCCGTTGCAGCATGCCGTACGGTAAGTCTCTAACGCTAAAGATGTTTCTTGTGCGTCAGGAGTTTCGACGAGAATAAGCTTGTATTTCCAGACTTCGTCTAAAATACCCATTCCTTGCCACATGCTAATGATGGACTCCATATATAGGTAAGATGGAAAGAAAACAACCATGCCGTCCGGAGTCAGCTTAGACATCTCTGTTAATAAATTGCCGTAATTACGAACAACGGCGGGCTCGTTTCGGACTTGGAAGCCTGAAGAAATCGCAACTTGGTCAGATCCTCTCGTAACGATCATGGGCAAGAAAGAACGACGAGCAAGTGTCATGGGATAAGACTCCTGAACAACACACTCGAAGTTCAACATTTTGGGATACATTTCTAGCGGAGAAATAGTACCAGACGTGATGATGACAGAACTGAAGCGTTCAAAGACAGGCTTAATTGCTATTGCAGCATCGAGACAGGTGAAGTGGAGAACTGGGTTTGGAACTTCGGCAGTATCAGATTCATAAGGCTCAAGAATAAGAAGAAACCCTTTCTCGTATGTCGCTACCAGAGTGGCAAATGTCGCTACTTCTTGGAGTGGTTGATAGTCCTCAATATTGGTAAGTTCTAAAGTTCGCACGAGAGATGTCAGACGTTCTGCACAAAATCTCAGAGGCTTTTTCTCAATAAATGTGTATTCCCTTAGATGAGCTAGGAAAGACGCTGGCGTCTCAGAGATAACTTGACGGACTTTCATCCGTGTCTTCTTGAGGTTAGCAACTGTCTCTCCCCATGCCATAGCTTTACACACCTTGAGGTATTCAATGAATCGTTTCAGGAAAGTAACAAAATGCTCGGCTCTCCGAATGTTTCCCGGGACGGCTTCCTTAAGTAGATCATCTGGTAAAGCTAGAAATACGTGAGAAAGTATGTATTGTTGGGGTGTAATGAAATGCAAGCAAACCAGGGCTCGTCATGAAAGCATCCTCCGCTCGAGCTTCATCAACATCCCGCAGTCCCTCAACCAGCTTGGCGTACTCATCTTTGAGCTTTTCAGAATCACTATCTCTCAAATCCGAGATCTTATTCTCGAGATTGATTGCTCCACGAGTGGCCTTTCGAAGCGAATCATCTGTGATATCAGTACTTAAGGACTCGATGCATACATTATCAATATTGTGTGCCTCATCGAATACAACTATGCAATCTTTCGATAGCTCTTTAGAGACTCTCTCGGCAATTTTGGGGTCGAGTAAGTAATGGTATGAGTAAATGATTACATTGCAGAATGACATCTAGTTTAATCAGTAGCTGAAGCTGCCAAAACATCATCACTTACCATTCTCCTCGAGGTAAAATATGGGCATTGTTTATGTTCTTCACCGTATCTCATAATCCCATCTAATGTCCATACTCCGTTTGGTATTAGATTATGTGGTTCGAGGAGGTCCAGATTCTAAGCACGTTAATAAAATGCTGACCAGCGCAGCGGCGAAAGCACTTACATCATGGTAAATGCACACAGGTACATCTTCACCTCTTTCCTTCTTCTCTTTCACAAATCCAGCGGTCAAGCTTCGACATCGAGCATCCACAACAGCTCCACTCTTCTCCCGCTTCACAGAAGGATGCAGACATAGATTCTTACGACTGGTCAGCCCCAATCCACGGAAGTCTTCCTGATGTCCAAGCTGCTCCGCCCTGTACTTCATAAGAGCTTTAAGTTCTGCTAAGGCCTTTTCAATCTCGGACATAGTTCCTGGACATCTGTTAGAATGATGGCCTTGTTCAACTTCAGATTCGGGGTTTATCACGTGAACAGTAAATAAGTTTGCGGTGCTCTGGGTAGTATTGCTGGTACGCTACGATCAATGATAACAGTGAGATAGTCTTTCCAGTACCCGAAGGCATCTCCAAAACACAATGTCCGCCGGCATCAAGCGTTCCTATGGAAATTATCAACATGGGCAAAGTGTGACGGTGAGGAGACAAAGGGCAAATACTTTTAAGATCGCACATATAGCTTCATTCACACCTCATGTTAGCATCAAAAGCTTTCTGAATAGCTTACAGTCAGTGAATTGACATACGCATATTGTTCTACACCATGAGTTAGAATTTGGGTTTCAGTATCAGAATCGAGTTGAATGCCTGCTTACCTGGATATATTCTAGGATACGGAAAGAGCACTGGCAAGTCACTGGTTTATCCATTAGTTCGACTAAGGTTTTTGTGGTGGTTATAATGATAGGCATACTCAATATTGAATTTCATCTTGAAGAGGCAGCACTGTTGGTGCTGTTGATGTTGCTGATCAAAATGATTGCCTTTGAAGGTTGAAGTAAAACAGCCTTGTCATAGGGCTCAAAAGCGGCACCGCAACCGTGCTGTCGTCTGTGGTTCTAGAACTAGTCGGCAGGAGAGTAGAAAATCGTCCAACCCGACGCGGTCAATTGATATACAAATTCCCCACCTAGGTTTCTGGTTTCTTGAGCTTGGTTTGGATTTCGATTTTGATTCTACTTTTGAAAAATTGAGCTGTTGCTGTGTGCGAAAGAAACTAGATATCCTTTCAGCTGGTAGCTGTAGCTAATATCCCAAAAGGGCCGCTTCTGAATTGAATCTCGAGTCGAGTCACCAATCTTGCAGAGGATTTGAGCCAAGTTCTTCGTCAATCACAGCAGAACTATAATTTGACGATAGTTATTCTGATGTTCATTATCTTGGGTAATAATATCTTCTCCTGTCTAACCACCAACCACCAACCACCAACACCAATCATTCATATTCATAACTCACGCCGCTCATGGTATTTGACGGCTACTTAGATGGCCAGTAAGAGTGCATACCTATCTTGGTCAATATTTGCTTGTCATTCACAAGCTGGCATGCAGAGAGGTAGATGACTCATTACAAGATTATTATCGCCAGCACTTCAGATTTCGATATCTACCTCGAGAGGTATCAATTAGCCTGCCACTCGCCTCGCTTTATGATGAGGGGCCTGAGTTGCCTCGAACAGACACCTCATTTATATATACGTGAAGTTTGATTCAAAAATATGCCTTGGTTCTAAAGTTGAACGAAGTCATTTATTTGATTCCTATAAACTATGTGACCTATTCTTCCTCCTTTCCTTTACTTCAATTCCAATTTCAATGTCTGTATTTATTCTGAATATCGTAGCGAATTATCGGTTCCCCAAAAGGTCGGTTATCTTACTTATCTCAGAATTCAGCAGCGATCAGCGGGTGGTAGTTTTACTAAAGATCGTTCATTGTTTTTGTAGTCAAGGGCGAATTCGATGCCGGTACGTTTCGATTTGTTACGTCACTCTTCAAAGAGTCGAGCGAAGTAAAACAAAATCACAAAACTTTTCTATATGCTTGCTAGGCGCTAAGATCTTGGAGTGTGTGATGTGGAGATTCCCAAAGGACCTTTGTGTAGAAGTGCTGTGGATAATACTATCACCAATTATGCGGCATCAAGCCCTAAGAACCACTTTCAATATTGAGATGAGCTGGACAATATCATGGGATTCATTGTGACTGATAAAGCCATGGTAATGAAGGCTAGTTTGAATAACCAGGGTAAAATTCTCCCGAAACCAAACAGTGTATCCAGGAAAACAATGATGGAGATCTATTTCAGCAGAAGCTGAAGCACTGGTATATGGAGTTTTATCATTGTTGTCTAATCAGTTAATACAGGTGTGAAGCATCTTTTGTTATAAGAGCAGAAGATGAAGCATCGATAATGAGCTTCCCTAAAACGAGACAAGAGGCAAGCATTTGAAACACCGGCAGTCCTGACGAATAGCAATGGCATGATGAAGAAAGGTGGACAATCGAGTAGAACCGATATCAAAAGCTATCACAGACTTCGTGGCATGGATTGTATAAGTGTTTAGAAGAAAGGAACGAAAGATGGATTCGATGGGAAGGTGTAGTTATTGTTTTTCATCATTTGTAGGAAATAGGGTTAGGGGAAAACGCGAGAAAGAACGCGTGAGATTGAACATTCAGCCCCCCTCTTCAACCTCTATTGACATTCAGTCAGTATCTAGTCAAAGGTAAAAATATAGATAGCTGTGATGGTGAACCGCATGAGATTATGTTGAGTTTAGCGCGTTGTGGTTTAGGTGGTTAAAAGGGGTTATCGTACCATAAACCGCTAATTACGTTGTGCATTACTATCCTTACCTTTTTTCTTCCCTTTTCCAGAAATGGGAAAACAACAATATCACCTGGGATTTTACTGGCAGCAGCAGCAATATCACATCACAAGCATCGTCAAAACAAATGGTTTGAAAGATAGATAACTAATCGTGATTGTTATCTGATGTCATTAGCTCAGCGCACCATCGCTGGCTGAATAATGTACAGCCTGTAAAAACGCAGGTTCCCCCCATAAAATGAAATTGAACTCCATGCCGTAAAACCCTTGTAAGATACCCCCAAAGCATTATCATCCACCCCGATCCATCGCTATTGTCAACGACCTAAAGCCGAAGCACTTTCAAGCTGAAGGCATCGAGAAGTCAAAAAAGAAACCCAAAACTTAACCACGCTCACCACGGAGACGGCGGGCGAGTTGGATGTCCTTAGATTGGATGGTGACACGCTTGGCGTGGATAGCGCACAAGTTGGTGTCTTCGAAGAGGGAAACAAGGTAAGCCTCAACGGACTCTTGGAGAGCACCGATAGCGGAAGATTGGAAGCGGAGGTCGGACTTGAAATCTTGAGCAATTTCACGAACGAGACGTTGGAAAGGAAGCTTTCGGATCAAGAGCTCAGTCGACTTTTGGTAACGACGGATCTCACGGAGAGCGACAGTTCCTGGCTTGTATCTGTAGATGGGTTAGTAATTATTGGGGGCGAGAACAGATTGGAACACAACTAACCTGTGGGGCTTCTTGACACCTCCTGTAGAAGGTGCGCTCTTGCGGGCAGCCTTGGAAGCAAGTTGCTTTCTTGGGGCCTTACCACCAGTGGATTTACCTATGAAGTATTAGTTACGATGATCAAGGAATGTTGTTGCTGTTGTTGTGATAAGGTGAGGTGGGGTTAGGGAGTCGCGTCGTGTTGAAAGGTGGCGATCGGTCGCACAAATGCAAAAAGGAACATTGCGACCGACGCGACGACGAGGTATTGATTGGAAATGAAGAAAATGAAAAGGATAAAAGATAATAACTTACGGGCAGTTTGCTTGGTACGAGCCATTGTTGATACTTCAAATAGATAAATCGATGGAGTTGTAAAGTGGTTGTTGTGGATTGATGAAGTGGATATTGAAGTGGTGGTTGTATGATGTAGAAGGGAAGAGAATGAAATGGGCGGAAGGCGATTATTTGTATCTGAAAGTACGCTAGTGAGTGATTGATTTGGCTGTGCTTTTTGAAAACCACGCTAGCGTAATCTGTATGGGAAAGAACAAATTGTCTAAATGGCTTAGGAAAAAAAGATGTTTTGGTTTTCAAGAGTTGAGCGACCAATAGGAATTTGTTATTTAAACATTGGAGTGGTGCAAGTGTAAGGAGTGGGGCTTAGTTCTAAAACAAGGATTTTCATACTTAGTAATTTATTATGCAACAAGATAGAGAGCCAAGGAAGACCAGTCTGCTTTGAGTAGGCAGTTAGTAAGCTACGTAGGCACAGCATTTGAATACTGGGGTAAGGAAGAGGAGGAAGAAAGGGAAGGGAGGGAAAGGGAAGATGGATGGATAGATGGATGGATGGATGGATGGTGAATGAATGAATGAATGATCTTTTGAGAGGAGAAGCAGGAGGATGAAAGGGCAGTTAAAAGATATTGATTGTGGTACTGCACTCACTCTGTATACACTTGGTCCATCCTATCCTCTTACAATTTATTATTCATTCATCCCAAATATACTTTCTGCACATTGATTGATGCATGCATGCATCCATCTTCCTTTCTTTCTCGATCGACTATATTCTGCTCACTGAAACGGCCTGTAACCATCACATGATTATCTGAAGCTACTGCTACATATCTATCATGTGATCGGCCGACAATCATGATTGACTGCATCTACCTAGTACCTACGGAATCCATAACCTTTTCCTCAGCCTACCTAGTAGTCCCATCAGTCACTTTTGCTTAATCCCTTACCCTATTCGAATATTCCCACTTATAACCTTTTTAATTATATATTTATTAGATTTATTAAATTTATTAAATTTCCTTGTTTCTTATTTCTTATTTCTTATTTCTTATTGTTTATTTCCTTTCCCATCTCCCTTTTCCCTTCCTCGAACCAAAATATTGCATCAATCACATGCTTGCATTTTTGTTCCTGTTTGTTTCCTATTCCTGTTTGCCAATCATAATTTCCAATCTGTGCTTACTTAATTCTTAATGTGGATCTTTTTGGACCTTTTGTTGATTTCATCCAAATAGTATTAGCGCCTTATGATTTTAGCGTGGTGATGCGGAAGGGTCGCTAGTGCATCTTGTGATAAGAAGCATTAGAACTTCTTCCCAAATATTGAATCTTGTTATCAAGATATTTCATTCTCAACAACACCACTTGCAAACAACTCTCCCAAATAAAAACAATAACCGCCTCAAAACCAAGTCTTTAATAACCCCAAACTCATCATGACTGGACGTAAGTGTCTCCCCATTCTTGCATTACCACTCAACTTCAATTGAAGTTTATTCTTCCTCTCAACGCGTTCATTTTACTAACGCGTCTTCTTCACAGGCGGAAAGGGTGGCAAGGGTCTCGGAAAGGGTGGTGCCAAGCGTCATCGCAAGATTTTGAGAGACAACATCCAAGGCATAACTAAGCCAGCTATCAGACGTCTCGCTCGTCGTGGTGGTGTCAAGCGTATTTCAGCCAGTAAGTTACCGACATAGATCCGTCATTTTTCGCATGAACGCGTCTAACATTCTTCCTTAGTGATCTACGAGGAGACCCGTGGTGTTCTGAAGACCTTCTTGGAAGGTGTTATCCGTGATGCCGTCACCTATACTGAGCACGCAAAGAGAAAGACAGTCACATCCCTCGACGTTGTTTACGCGCTCAAGCGCCAAGGACGTACCCTATACGGTTTCGGTGGTTAAATTGTCGCATGTTTACGGTTCTTTTTTCTACGTCTATTATGAATTTTCTTCCTCGACTTGTTGTGTCGGAAGATGGGTGTGTTACGGGAATGGGTATTGCTTTTAGGTGTTTTATTGTATCATAAGGATATTGGGGTATTCCGGCATGGTTGGTCCATGAGATAATCAAAACCATCAACAAACTGTTCTTGATCTTCATACTTCTTTCTACGCTGTGAATGTTTTGTCATGACGCGTCATTCACTGCTGTTAGGATCTCAATTCGGCCAACGCGTCATCCTTAACCGGTGCTCTTCTCGCCTTCTCACTCATTTTGCGTCACCGCCTTGCTCTATTTGATAGCTACAGTTCGACTTTATTCCGAGTTGAGCTTCATGTTTTGCCTTGATCTAGGCTGATGTGTATAATTATTATAAAAATTCAACAACTAATAATTTTAATCTATCTTTGCCGTGTCGTTAATTCTGATTCAACATCAACACCGCAATTATCTCATGCTTTGTAGCCATCTTTCATTGGAAGATTGAACAGTGTATATACACGTGCAATTTATCTCACTCCATGACTTCTATTCACACTTACCAGCATCATGATTCCGGTCTCGCCGTGATTCCTGGAGAAAGATAATACACATCCTACTGATGGTCATGGCTGGTCAAATTAGTGATTCAGTAATGAGATAGGCAATGACTCAAGTGCAGATGATCGGTGAGCCTTTGATAACATCTTATTCATTTGGCCGTTTATGCTTTCTGTTTCGTTCAGCCAGCATACAAACATTCAATGTTCCTTCACGCAGTGGATATTGCAGTGCTTTGTATGATCACCCCTAATGATTTACTGCTCCTACGTCAATGTATTTTCAATTTTAGACTTGTATTGACGTGCTTGAAGTAACCGGAACCACATACGGATTTCTGCCACTTGAAAGAGATGCATTGATCAGCCAGGTGCAGATGGTTCCTCAGAGAAAATATGCTTCGGAGTTGAGGATAATATATCACAAATGAGTGGGAAACATGAATGACTATGGGAGTTCAAATTACACCAGCACCACATTGATTCCCCAACTTGTATACTGGTGGTGGCAACCATAACATATTTTGTAAATATCCAAGCCCTAGAGTACCAAAAATATAGCAATATACCATATTACAAGTATAGCAGATTGCCATAATATTTATAGTATATTATTATAAATAATATAAAATCTTATTACTTTTTATTAATATAGCGATAACCTTTTATATAAATAATAATTCACATTTTAATTTTAAGTTAAATTTATTAATCTTATTAATGATTTTAATATATTTATATAATAAATTAGGCTTTTTAAAGTATTTATAAAATCTTAATTTATTTTAAACATATTACTTTATATATATAAGTATGTTTAAGTATATTATTAATATTAATAATAAAAACTATTTAGAATTTAAAATAGTTATTTAGATAATATACTATTATAAAGAGTAATTTAAGATAAAGGAATAAAAGCGAAATAAAAAAAAGCAATCCTTTAACGAATAATTTATTCCTTTTTAATAAAATAATAATAATATTAAAGTAAAGTTAATAATATTAAAATAAAGTGAAATTAAAGAAAAGTTAAAATGAAATTAAGAATAATATATTAGTATTTCGAAGTTAATATTATATTAGTATTTTAAACCTAATATAGTATTTAAAGCTATTTAAACTAATAATATAGAATAATCATTTAGAATATATAATTATTTAATTAGAATAGAGAAAATGAAAGTAATAAACTATATATAAATTATAATATAATACGAACGCTTACTATAATATATATAAAGTACTTACTATAATACAATTTAATATAAATATATAGTATTTTCGTATGAATATACTATATAATATAGCATATTGTCATATTTCTAGTTCCCTAGGGAAGGCTATGTATGTTATTATAGTAAAACGCTAAAGACATAGTAAGTAACATAATGAAGGCAAACATATTATACAAATTTTCATTATTATCCTAAATACTACTATACCCTTATTAATAGGATCCTCTAAATCCCTCTATACGCTTTACTACTACTAGTAATGATGACGCTATAAACACTTTAATAGCTTATAATTATAAATAACAACGTATATATACATAAACAATCGTCTATATCCCCCTTACGGTTTTGTTCTTCTACATCTATACCAGATCCATAAAATCTTTCCACAACCAACTTCATACAACTTTTAATTATACTACTGCCTATATACTGTTATACCCTTATTAATAGAATCTTTTAAATCCCTTTATATGCTTCGCTATCATTAACGATAATAGCGCTATAAATGCTTTAGTATCCTATAATCGCGAATAATAATATACATATACATAAGCAATTGCTTATATCTCCTTTATTTTTCTAGTATACTAAAATTTTACAGGGTACATTATTTATTCTATTAATAATTAATTTTATTAATATATTAAAGTTTTAAACTATATTAATCAAATTAGAATAAATAGAATATAAAGTAATACTATAATATATTATATTTAAAAGTTTTATAAAAATTATTAAAGCTTTTATTTATAATTTTTTAAATGAATAAAAAAATTTATATAAAAAATTTATAATGAATTATTAATATATTTAAACCAATACTTTTTTAGAACTATTATTATAAAACAACTATCTAAAATCTTTTATACAAAAACCTTCAAAACCCTAAATATAACAATTATAAAAGCAATTATATTATTACTATACATTACCCCATAAAAATATATTATTCCATTAAAATACAATAAAAAATCTAAAACCTTAAATACACTAATAATTAAATTATTAATAGCTGATAATCTAATACTAATAAATCAAAAAGGAAAAATGGATTTTTGTATTTACATTTAAACCAAATTAAGGATTTTGCTTATTCATAATTAACCCTTTTTTATTCAAAAGATTATTATAAAAGTAATATTCTAAATCGTAATTAAAAACATTCTTTAGTTATAAACTATTCTAATAGATTAAATAATTAAATTTAATATTAAAACAATATACGATTTTATTTTAAAGGAACCGAATACTAATTTAATCTATAAAGCTATTTACTATATTATACTAAAATAAATAGAAAAGTAATATATATATTATTTGGTATATACCCTTAATATCCTTTATTTATTTATTTATTTTCTTATTTATTTATTTATTTATTAATTTATGGTTTAACGTCTTTATATAGAATGACTAGTTCTAACCTTTCGAAGGGTATTAATAACAGGCCTACAATAAAGGCAAAACCTTCCTATATACCTCTTATATATAACCTATTGTTATATTTGATAATACTTCTAATACTCTACCCTTCAATCCCTAATCCCAAACAATATAGTTTCCTTTTATTTTTATAATCCCTTTTCCTTTATTTAAAAAAGCACTTTCGCTTTCTCTTTCTTTTATTTTATATATTTATAAATTAATACTTTTATAAGTAAACTTATTTTTTTAAATATAATAGATTATATATATAATATAAACATTACATTAGAAATATATATATTTATAAAAAGCATTTTATTTTTGCTGATTTTTATATTAAAACGATATCTCTGTTTTATATATATTAATTATATAGAACGTAATCTATTATTATATAATAATTAAAAAATGGCAATTTTCTTTTAGTAAATCATAGCTTTAATAGAAACCACTCAAATTTATTAAATAACGTATTTGCAATACACAAACGTTAAAAATGAAATACTAGATTACTATAAAAAAGTTTTCGAAAAGTTTTGGGTACGCTAATATTATATTTAAATATCTCCGTTCTTTTTTAAAGCGATTGGGTAAGCGATTCGGTTTAACCGATCAAGTATAAAATTTGCATTATAAAATCTTATAAAATACGAAATGCTCGGGAGTTTTCTCGTATCCGCAGAAACAGTTGAGTTCAGTATTTCCGTGGCCAAACCTTCTGTGGTATTGCGCAAAGTCGCCGTGTGCCGTCCGGGCGGCTAGGAGCCGGTGGAGCGACGTACGGGAGAGGCGGAGCGATGAATTTGATTATTTAATAGTATTAGAATAATAATGATTATAATATCGTTTAATTGGCAATAAATAATTATTATATTATTAATATATATTAAAAAGTTTGACATTGAACAAATAATTAAATATATAATAAGTATATAGATTCTATCAAATTTTTTTATCAAAAAAAGTTTTAATATAAAATATAATATATTCAAATTAGGAATTAAATTTTTTAATTAAAATATATTTTTAATTACCTAATTCTTTAATAATAAAATAAACTTTATTAAAGAATTAAGAAAGTTTATATATTACACTAACTATACTATTAATTTAATCTTTTCAAATATTCTATTTATAAAAACGATAATTAAGTATAATTTGAATTATAATTTGGATTATTTTATTTTAATAATATTATTATTAAGAAAAAATTGAAAAATTAATAATAATATAAACTATTAAATTATAAAAGTTAATTTATTAAAATTTATATACATTATTAATTTTAAAATATTTTATTTACTATAATTAATTAATATATTGAAAATAAATGATTTAAATAATATTACTCAACTTTTAATTATTCTTTTTAAAAATATAATTAAAACAATAAAAAAACATTTATAAAACAAAACTAAATCAGCATTATAGTGAATATTAATATATACTAATTATACAAAGATATATAAACGATTTAAATTAGATTTAGAAATAAAACGACATAAAATATTTTCAATAATTCAAAACATTAAACGCAATTATTAACATTGGATTATTAATATTATAATAAATAATATTAATTTATATAAGATAATAAATTAATATAAGTTAATCCTATCATTTAAAACTCCACTATTAATTATGGATAACATAAATATCGAAAATACTAAAAAGAAAGCAAAAGCTTTATTAAAAAAATACTATATTAATATAATAATTTGAATAATTTAAATCATAATCTTTTTAAAGTAGAAGGATAATAATTAATATTTCTATAAATAATATTTATTTCATTTAAAAAAATGGAAAAAAATATAATTAGTATAATAAGCATTTTCCTAGAAACAAATTACATTATTTATTTAATTATTAAAAGTTTATTAATAATATATTAAAGTATTTATGAAAGATTTTTTTCAAAAATATTTAGAATTATTATACTTTCTATCTAAATGGAAATTAATAGAGATAATAATACTTTTGAAAATAAAAAAAAAGAATAAATTATTGATATATTTTTTAAAAGTTAATTATATTATTATTATACATTGAAAAAGGTTTAAAATAGTTTATTATTAAAAGGTTCTTTTAAGCAGTAATATATTACAAAGTAATTAGCTTACAATATAATAAAGCTTTCCCCAAATGTTTAATAATAGATCTAGTAACCTTTTTTGTATATAACACAAAGTTAACTTTTGCTTAAAGTAAAAAAGTAATATTGGTTACATTGAATATATAAAACGCATTTAATGTATTAATACTTAAAAAACTATTAAAATAAATAAAGAAATAAAGTTAGTTTACAAAACTGCTTTAACTAATTAGTTTGTTTTTAACAGATTGTAAGATTAAAGTCCAATTAAAAAGTATATACACTATAAAGTTAAGGATATAATATAGAATTTTATAAAAATTATTATTATTCCTAATTTTATATATACTATATTTAGTTAAATTATTGTTAGGAAGCGACTATCCAAACGGGTCACATGATCATACTAGCTAGTATTTAACAGGAAAGGATCTTCAATCCTTTTCTTCTCTCCTTATAAATTACTACATTATTCGAATGACCCCTCTCTATTCTCGTTCCTCGTCACAATTATTAAATCAAGATTATTTGTTATGTTTCGAATACATAGATAATATTGTAATCTATAGGGTCTTAAAGTTTATAGAAAATAATATAATTATATTAAAGCGCAATATATATTAAATTATAAAATGGAGAATTAAAAATAAAAATTACTTTTATATTAAAAAAACTGAAAATAATCCATTTTTTTGTAAAATCGAAATACAAATACCTTTAACATTAATATATTATTAAAGCTTATGATTAAACTAATAACTATAAATAATAATACCGGCAATATAACGCCAACAAGCCAGAAGGGAAGAACGGACCTTCGTATTTATACCCGGACTAAATCAGGAACTTTACTTATTCATAATCAACCCTTCTTTATCCGGAAAGCCATTACAAAGGCAATGCTCCAAATTGCAGCCAAGAATATCCCTTAATTATAGATCACTTTTACAAATTAAACAATTAAACTCAGTATTAAAATAGTATATAATCTTATTCTAAAAGAATCAAATATCAAACTAATCTATAAAGCCATTTGTTATACTACATTAAAACCAATAGAAAAATAATACATATACTATCTAATACATACCTTTAACATTTTAATAAGCTTTTTGAATAATCAATTTATTACTATAAAAACTATTTCTAAAAAAGCTAAAATACAAACTGGAATAAAGCTAATTAATTATTATAATATCAGAATCTTAAAATTAATAATAATATAATTCATAAATTTTAAAAAGAAAAATCCGTTCTTTACTTTTTTTAGGTTCTTAGAATATTCCAAATTATTAGAGAAAAAGAAGAATATAAAACTATACAATCCTAATTACCAAAAATATTGCAATCCTTTAATTTGTTATATAATTTACAAATACAATAATTACAATATAATAATAACAAAATATTAGGGTATATTTTAATATTGCTTATATATTCCCGCCTAAATATGTTAATTACTATAATCCTTTTTTAACAGAATATAAACATTATACAGCTACACTAAAAAGAATCAATAAAAAAATAAACCGGTTTATTATAAACTAATTTAAAGAAATCCGCTGTTAATAAACGACTATATATAAAAATATATAAACTAACAATTAAATGTTAATAAAAGCAATACTTTAAAAATAAAATTCAAATAATTATTCCAATTCCAAAAGTATATATAATTATATATAAAACAATTATTTAATAACTAAAGCAAATTAAATGTAAAAACAACCCTTATTAACTTTTTTAATTTTATAAAATTATTAAAATAAAATATATATATTAAATCCAATAATAAAATAAGTTTTATTTCTAGTAATAATATAAAGCTTAATATAATCCCTTTTTCTACTATCTTTTTATACTAAAAAATGTGTTACAACGGATTAGTAACAGGCTGTAGAATCACTGACTTATAGACTATAATGGTATTATAGGCCTCAATGATTCAGCTGCAGTATACTAGGGGACACTAGACATCTAAGGAAAGCCTTAAACATATATATAATATTAGTTATAGAATATCCTAAAAACCTAGAACGTAGTTTTTAAAACAGTAGATTCTAGAAAAGATAGAACATAGTAAACAAAAAAGCTTTATTAAAATTAATAATGTTCCAGAGAATTAAACTCCAAAACAAAAGAACAAATTAAAACAATAAGAATTATAGAATAAGTGTTATATAATCAAAAACCGATCAATTTATCAATCAACTTATTAATCGATTTGCTAAATCGATTTGTTGGTTGATTTCAGAACAAAGATTTATATAGGGAATGAGTTTTATTATAATGTAAAGCTTTGTATTCAAAAACAATCATTAGTTTCATTATTATAATTACAAGAATTGCAACCAATTACAACCTTATTGAATTCCTATTTAAAGTTTAGTTTAAACCATTTTAAAAGAACTTTAAATACTTTTATATAATTCTAAAAGCAGTTTCTGTAATACTTTAAGTATCCTTTCTATTTCAAATACTAATTCAATATTAATCGTTAGTATAATAACCAATAGTTCTTCCAAAAGTCAATAGATTCTAGCAAACAACTTCAATAATATCGAAATAATTGATGCTTTCAAAGAAATCATTATTAACAAAACATTTAAGATTGCTTTATTAAATAAATACCAAAAAAAATCGATAAAAACTCAACATTTTCTTATTATAATTTAAAATCTATTTTAGATTCAATTAAAACAAATTTACCGAAAAGAATTTAAAAGTATTTTAGACTATATTATATCTTAAAGGCAAGGCTAGCAAATAAATTCAGCTATATCTATATAATTATTTCGAATTATAACAATAAAGAATGTTATATAATCTATAAGAACTATTTTTTAATAATTTCGAAGGATTCAAAACAGAAATCTATAAGATCTTTGGAAATTCCAATAAATTAAAAATAGCAGAAAAAAAGATTTTCAATTTCAAACAAACAAAATTAGTATTAAAGTATATTATAAAATTCTGAAAATATATAAGAATAACTAAATGAAACAAAATTGCTATTATAAATTATTATTATAAAAAACTTAAATTAGAAATACATTTAGAATTTAATAAAAAAAGAGAAAACAATAATTTAAATAGATTAATTAAAAATTCTATTAATATTGATGATTGTTTATATAAATATAAACAAACCTAATGATTATATAAGCTTTAAACAAATTATAAATAAAAATATTATTGTAAAAATAAGAATAAATTATATTATAATATATAAAGTTATAGGAACCCTATAAAACTAAATACTACGTATTATAAAAAAAGGAATAATAATCTAGAAAAAGAAATAAAGACAAAAAAACAATTTATACTTTAAATATAGAAAAGCAAAGTATTAAATAATAGATTGTTAAAGTAAAAAAATAAAAGGAAAAAAAAGCAATTTCAAATCCAAGTTTGATAAAGGTCAACTTAACGTTACTTTTGTATTCCAGGAATATTCAGTTAAAACCAAAGAAATTGAGATCTTTATTAATAAAGAATTCCGGAAATTATTAAACGAATTACTATAAAATTAAGAAAGTATAAATATAATAGATTTGTGGGAATAAAAGTATTACCGAACTCCATTATTATTGATAATAAAAGAATATATTAAAAAAAAGATATTAATAGATTACACAATAATAAATTAAATTGCTTATTATAATAAATTTTGCAGAATCTATTAATTAAATAAAAAACAATCAAATAATTCCCTAAAAAAAAAAAGATAAGGAATTAATAATCTAATAAAACAAATAAAAAACAAATTATTTAATAATTAAATATTATAAAATAAATAAAACAAATATATTACAAAATTAAAATAAACAAATAAATATAACAAACTATAATAGATTTAGAAGTTACAAAAAACTTTATTATATTAAAAGCTATAAAATATTTGGGAATTCTATTTTTAAAAGAAACAAAAACTTTATCAATTATAATTAATTAACGGACAATTAATAGAATTTAATAAAAATGTTTTATAAAAGATATAATTAATACAAATAAATATAATCTAATATTCAAAGATTATACAACTTAATATTATATTATTAAACCAATAATAAATCATTTTAGAAATATTATAATTAAAGGCATATAATCCTAAGATAGATTAGTTACAAAAGACAATAATATTCAATCAATACAAAAACAGTTACAAAAACATATTCAAGATATCTATAAAACAGAACATATATTAAGGGAAATTGAACACGAACAATTCCGGCGATATAGAACATTTCATTCAAAATCCTTTATTAAAAGCAAAAGCTAATATATTTTCTCTATAAATATAGAAACCAACAATATAGCAGAAAATTGCAATTAAAATAGAAAAGTCTATAATATCAAAACAATACAAAAAATATGAATATGTATTCAAGGAATTAAGAATCTATAAAGTTTTGCTAAAATACAAGCTATAGAATTATAAAATAATATTAAAAAAAGACAAAATGTTTATACATATCTTAATTTATTTAATATTAATCGATAAACTAAAGACATTTAAAGAATATATTAATGACAATTTGGCTAAAAAATGGATTAGGGAATTTATATTCTAAATGGCAAGTTTAATTATATAGATATTTAAAAAGAATAGTATTAAAAGATTAATTATAGATTACAGAAAGCTTAATACGCTTACCAAAAAAGATCGATATCTATTTCTATTAACTATAGAATTAAGAAATTGATTAAACAAAAATTACTATATTTATTAAAATAAACTTGCACAATAGATACTATTTAATCAAAATAAAGAAAAACAAAGAATAAAAAACCATTTTTAAAACAAAATATAAACTATACAAATATCAAATTATACCATTCGGGCTAATTAACACATTAACTATTTTTATAAAATTTATAAACAATATATTGTTATTATACTTAGATACTTATTATATATACTATTTAGATAACATTTTAATATATTTAAATAATGAAAATCAATATATTAAGAATATTAGTAATATTTTCAAAAGCTTAATTAAAGTAGATTTGTTATACAAATTAAATAAATGTGAATTCTATATTAAGGAAACAGAATTTTTAGGGTTTACCATATTAAACCAAAGGCTTAAAATAAATAAGAATAAAATTAAAGCAATGCTTAAATAAAAGCAATTAATTACAATCAAAAAAATATAATCCTTCTTAGGATTTATTAACTTCTATAAAAGATTTATTAAAGATTATTTAAGGATTATTACACTTTTAATTATATTAATCAAAAAGGATTAAGAAAACTTTGAATAAACTGCTAAAATACAGGAATCATTTAAAACGTTTAAATAAACAATAGCCGAAAAATTAATACTATTGATATTTAATCCAAAAAAGCAAATCATAATAAAAACCAACTTCTTTAATTTTGCTATAGAAACAGTTTTAAACCAACCGAACCAAAATGAGAAATATCAACTAATTGTATTCTATTTACAAAAGCTATTATTAACTAAATTGAACTATAAAATATACAATAAAGAATTATTAGCAATAATAAATACATTTAGAAAATAGCAAATCTACTTAGAAAGATTAAAGTATATAATACAAATATATATACAAATCATAAGAATTTAATCTATTTTACCACAACAAAACAATTAAATAAACGATAAGTTAGATAATTAAAAATTATAACTAATTACAATTTTAAGATTTTATATATTAAAGGATCAGAAAACGTTAAAATTAATATTTTTTAACCAAAAATCAGAATATTAAAAGAATAAGTTATACAAATTATACATTATATTTAAAAAAAAAAGCGAATTACTGATTTATAATGCACTATAGTTCATAATTATATATATATTGGAAAATAATTATTTCAGGATCCAAATTTAATTATATTATAATAAGAATGCTATAGCTATATATATATACAAAATAATAAAATCAGGATTTACGATAAAAAACGAGATTATATACTTTTATAGAAAAGTATATATTCCGAATTAAATGACCAAAGAATTCGTAATGGAATAATACAGGTTATCGGTATATAAACATTAAAGAATTATAAGAACATTTATAAAAATACAAGAAATCAGTTATTTTTTATGAATAAAAACAATAATTAAAGAAATTATTGAAAATTGTAATATTTGTATATAAAACAAATTATTATAATATACTTTTATATAATTAGCTTCAAATCCTAAATATACCTTTTCAATTATAGAAATTAATTATATGGGATTTTATAGTTAAACTACTATTTTTAAAAAACTTTATTATAAAAATTGAATATAATGCAATATTTAATATAATAAATAAACTAACGAAATTTGCTTATATAATATTATTCAAGGAAATATAGGATATTGAGCAATTGATATATATATTCCTAAAGAATATAATAAATATATACGGAATATTAAACAAAATAATCTTGGATCGAGATAAACTCTTTATTTCGAAATTTTGGATTATTTTATTAGTATTTATGGGTATTAAAAGAAAGCTATCGATATTTTTCTATTCATAAACAGATAATTAAATAAAGAGGATTAATCAGATAATAAAAGTATATCTTAAATATTATATAAATTATTAATAAATAATTAAATAGAACTATTACCTATAGTATAATTCATATATAATATATTAGAAATGGAAACTACAAAAATTATTCTAGTATAAATTAATTTTGGTTTTAATTCACAAATATATAAAATCCTGATACTATAAAAAATTAATGCCAAATTAACAATAATACAAGTCGAATAACTAAAAGATTTTTAAGAGCAATTGGTTTTTAATTTAAAATTTATATCTTTTAAAATAATAATATATTACAATACAAAATATAATATGGAATCTATATTTAAAAAAGGGGAATAAAGTTTATTTGTTATAATGAAATATTAAAATTAAAAGATTAAGCAATAAACTTAATTATAGAAAATTAGGATTATTTAAAATTAATAAGGTAATAAAAACGATTAATTATCAATTAAAATTATTAGATATAATAAATATTTATCTAATATTTTATATATTCTTATTCGAACTAATATTATTAAAAACATTAAATGCGCTATTTATAGAAATTGAATTAATTAATCCAAATGTTATATATATAATATCGAAATAATATTAGATTGTAAATATATTAGAAATAAGATTAAGTATTTAATCAAATAATTAAACTATTTATATTCAGAAAACATATAGAAACTTAAGGAAGATTTCAATTACTTTAAGAAATTATAAGTATTCCATTTAAAATATTTATATTTGTTAATAAAGCCTTAAACTCCATATTAGATAATAAAGATAATAAAGAATTGAAGAAATTAAAAAAAGAACTATTAGAAGTAGATATAATAACAACGGTTGCTGTTTTTCTTTTTGTACATTTCTTTTCCAATTTTTCCTTTTCTAATCTTTCATTCTTTTTAGCTAAATCAAGCTCTTTTAGTATATAAAGATTTCAACAAATTATCTCCTTTTTATATTTGTAAAGAAATTCTTATTATTTATATAATCAAAGAATCCGAGCATTAATCTTCTATAATTAAACGAAAGCCTTTTTTTTTTTTAAATATAATAACTTTTATTATTACTTCAAAGATTTATAGTTTATAAGCATTTTTAATCCAGGATAATAACAACCTTTTTTATAATGAATATATTTGGTATAACACTATAATAAACTATTATTAACAATATAACGATAATTGGATTTAATATATAAATCGCAAAAATCTCTTTTAGTACTAAAACGTTTAATACAGCGAATCAAATTAAGAATATTGTGAATAAAGATTATTTGTATAAAAGGCATATTAAAGAAGAAAATATCATAATTATTTAAGTAAATGAAAGAAAAGATATATTAATATAAACGTTTGGAATAAGTATTAGATTAAAAAGAGGATAGTATTATAACGGATTAGTAATAGATTATAGAATTACTGATTTATAGGTTATAATAGTATTATAGGCTTTAATGATTCAGCTGTAGTATACTAGGGGATATTAAGCATTTAAGAAAAGCTTTAAGCATATATATAATATTAGTTATAGAATACTCTAAAAACTTAGAACATAGTTCTTAAAATAATAGGTTCTAAAAAAGATAGAATATAATAAGTAAAAGGGCTTTATTAGAATTAGTAATATCCCAAGAGATTAAGTTCCAAAACAAAAGGATAAGTTAGAATAATAAGAATTATAGAATAAGTGTTATGTAATCAAAAGCCGATTAACTTATTAATCAATTTATCGATCGATTTGCTGATCAACTTATTGATTGATTTTAAAACAAAGGTTTATATAAAGAATGGGTTTTATTACAATATAAAGCTTTATACTCAAAAATAATTATTAATTTCATTACTATAGTTACAAAAATTGCAACCAATTATAACCTTATTGAATTCCTACTTGAAGTTTAGTTTAAACCACCTCGAGAGAACTCTAGACACTTCCACGTGACCCTAGAGGCAGCTCCCGTAACAAAATGAAGTAAAACAAAATAATAAAAACTATATAATCATTTAAATTAACGGATTAAAAATGGCTTAAATGAATATAAAAAGATTAGAATTAGTATATATAGCCTTATTATAGTTAATATTTAAAAAAAGGGCTAATATATAGTTTATATACAAAAGCCTAATATATACCCAAGAACGAAAATATAAAACTATTTAATATATAAATATTATATATTAATAAATTCCTAAAAACAAATATTAACATTAAAGTATACGCAAAACAGAAAAATCAAAATAATATCCTATATATAAAAAACAGCGGATTTAGTTATTTAATAATATTAAAATAGCAATAATTATAATATCGTTTAACTAAAAGTAAATAATTATTATATTGTTAATATATACAAAAAATCGAATATTAAATAAATAATTAAATATATAACAAATATATAAATTCTATTAAACTTCCTTATCAAAAGGAATTTCAATATAAAGCATAATATATTTAAACCAGGAATTAAATTTTTTAATTAAAACGCTTCCCTAATTACCTAATCCCTTAATAACAGAATAAATTTTATTGAAAAGCTAGAAAAGCTTATACATTGCATTGATTACATTATTAATTTAACTTTTTTAAATATCCTATTCGCAAAAATAATAGTTAAGTATAACTTAAACTACAATTTGGATTATTTCATTTTAATAATATTATTATTAAAAAAAAACTAGAAAACTAATAATAATATAGATTATTAGATTATAAAGGTTAATTTACTAAAATTTTTATATATATTATTAATTTTGGAATTTCGTATTTATTGTAATTAATTAATATACTGAAAATAAACGATTAAAAATAATATTACTAAACTTCTAATTATTTTCTTTTAGGATACAATTAAAACAATAGGAAAGCATTTGTAAAATAAAATTAGATTAATATTATAATAAATATTAATATATACTAAACTATACATTAACTATATAAAAGTATATAAACAATCTGAATTAAATTTAAAAATAAAATAATATAAAATACTTTTAATAATTTAAAATACTAAATATAATTACTAATACTAAATTATTAATAATATAGCAAATAATATTAATTTATACAAAATAATAAACTAATATAAACTAATCCTATTATTTAAATTTTTATTATCATACAGCAGATATATATCCACATAAACAAATAATACTTTTATAATTCAATAACGATCCTATTAACCTGTCTATACGCCTTACTGCCGCTGGCAATAATAATGTCAAAAACGCTCCAATGGCCTATAATCGTAGATAATAACGTATATACATATAATTAAATGTCTACATTCCCCCTACCTTTTTAACATATCAGAATCTTGTAGAGTATACTACCCATTCCGCTAATGATTGATCTTATTAGTATATCAGCGTTTCAAACTGTATTAATCAAATTGAAATAAATAAAACACAAAGCGATATTACAATGTATTATATTTAAAAGATTTGCAAAAACTATTGAAACCTTTATATACAACTTTTTAAATAAATAAAAAAGATTTATATAGAAAATTTAAAAATAGATTATTAATATATCTAAATCAATATCTTTTTAAAACTATTATTACAAAGCAATTATTCAAAACTTTTTATATAAAGGCCTTTAAAATCTTAAATATAATAGCTGTAGAAATGATTACACTATTATATCGCATTACCTTATAAAAATACGTTATTCTATTAAAATATAATAAAGAATCTAAAACCTTAAGCCTATATACAGCTAGATTATTAATAGTTAATAATATAATATTAGTAAGTTAAAAAAGAAAAACAGATCTCCGAATCTATATTTAAGCTAAACCAGAAACTTTATTTATCTATAATCAACCCTTTTTTATTCGGAAAGCTATTATAAAAACAATACCTCAAATTACAATTAAAAACATTCTTCAGCTGTAAACTACTTTTATAAACTGAACAGTTAAGTTCAGCACTAAATCAATATACAATCTTATTCTAAAGGGATTAAATACCGAATTAATTTATAAAGCCATTTATTATACTATATTAAAACTAATAGAAAAATAGTATATATACTATTTAATATATACTTTTAATATTCTAATAAATCTTTTGAATAATCGATTTATTATTATAAAAACTATTTTTAAGGAAATTGAAATATAGACCAAAGTAAAATCAATTAATTATTATAGTATTAGGATTTTAGAACTAATAATAATATAATTTGTAAGCTTTAAAAAGGAAATCCACCCCTTCATTTTTTTTGGATCCTTAGAATATTCTAAATTATTGAAGAAAAAGAAGAATATAGAATTTATACAATTCTGATTATTAAAATTATTATAATCTTATAATTTGTTATATAGTTTATAAATATAATAACTATAATATAATAATAACGAAACACTAAAATATATTTAGTGTTATTTATATATCCCTATTTAAATATACTAATTATTACAATTTTTTTCTAATAGAATATAAATATTATATAACTATATTAAAAAGAATTAATAGGAAAATAAACTGGTTTATTATAAGCTAATTTAAAGAAATCCATTATTAATAAACGATTATATACAAAGTATATAAATTAACGATTAAACGTTAGTAAAAGCAATATTCTAAAAATAGGGTTTAAATGATTATTCCGATTTTAGAAGTGTATATAACTGTATATAAAACGGTTATCCAATAATTAAAGCAAATTAAATATAAAATGGCCTTTATTAGCTTTCTTAACCTTACAAAATTATTAAAGCGAAATGTATATACTAAATCTAATAATAAAATAAACTTTACTTCTAATAATAATATAAAGTTTAATACAATCCCCTTTTCTACTATTTTTTTATATTAAAAAGTAAAGTAAAATGAAGTGATAAAGATTATATAACTATTTAGATTAATAAATTAAAAATAATTTAAATAAATATAAAAAGATTAAAGCCAGTATATATAACTTTATTACAATTAATATTTAAGAAAGGGATTAATATAATTTATATACAAAAATCCAGTATATATTCAGAAACAAAAATATAAAACTATTTAGTGTATAAATATTACGCGCTGATAGATTTCTAAAAGTATATATTAGTAATAGAACGTAAAATGAAAAGGCTAAAAATAATATCTTATATACAAAAAACGATGAATCTGATTATTTAATAATATTAGAATAATAATAATTACAATATTATTTGGCTGAAAATAAATAATTACTATATTATCAATATATATAGAAAACTAAATACTAAGCGAATAATTAAGTATATAATAAATATACAGATTCTACCAAATTTCCTTATCGAAAAGGATTTTAATATAAAATACAATATGTTTAAACCAGGGATCAAATCCTTTAATTAAAGCGCTTTTCTAATTATTTAATTCCTTAATAATAGGATAAACTTTATCGAGGAATTAGAAAAGCTTATATATTGTATTAACTATATTATTAATCTAACTTTTTTTAAATATCCCGTTTACGGAAACGATAGTTAAATATAATTTGGATTGTAACTTAGATTATTTTATTTTAATAATATAATTATTAAGAAAAAACCAGAAAGTTAATAATAATATAGATTATTGAATTATAAAAGCTAATTTACTAAAATTTATATATATTATTAATATTAACATTTTGCATTTATTGTAATCGATTAATATACTAAAAATAAACAATTTAAATAATATTACTAAACTTTTAATTATTCTTTTCCAAAATACAATTAAAGTAATAAAGAAGCATTTACAAAACAAAGCTAAATTAATATTATAATAAACGTTAATATACACTGGACAATACGCTAGCTATACAAAAGTGTATAAACAATCCAAGCCAAATCTAAAATCAAAATGGTGTAAGATATTTTCAATAATTCAAAATACTAAACGCAATTATTAATATTAAATTATTAATGGTATAATAAATAATATTAATATATATAAAATAATAAACTAGCATAAACTAAACCTATTATTTAAGGTTTCATTATTAATTATAAACAATATAAATATTAAAAATATTTAAAAAAAAGCGAAGCTTTTATTAAAAAAAATATTATATTAATATAATAATTTGAATAATCTAAATTATAATTTTTTTAAAACAGAAAGAAAATAATCAATATTTCTATAAACAATATTTATTTCGTTTAAAAAAGTAAAAAAAAAAAAATTAATTAATATATTAAGCATTTTTTTAAAAATAGATTATATTATTATTTAATTATTAAAAATTTATTAATAATATATTAAGGTGTTTATAAAAAATTTCTTTTAAAAATATTTAGAATTATTACATTTTCTATTTAAATAAAAGTTAATGGAAATAGTAATACTTCTAAAAACAGAAAAAAAAGAATAAATCGTTAATATGCTTTTAAAAATCGATTATATTACTATTATACATTGGAAAAGGCTTGAAATGGTTTGTTATCAAAAGGCTCTCTTGAACGGCAGTACATTCCAGAATAATTAGCCTGTAGTATAACAAAATCTTTTCCAAACGTTTAATGATAAATCTAATAACCTTTTTTATATATAATATAGAATTAGTTTTCGTTTAAAACAAAAAAATAACATTGATTATATTGGATATACAAAGTATATTTAATATATTAATATCTAAAAGGCTACTAAAATAAATAAGAAAATAAAGCTGGTTTATAAAGCTATTTCAACTAATTAATTTATTCCTAACAGAACGCAGGGTTAAAATCTAATTAAAAAGTATATATACTTTAAAATTAAAAATATAATATAGAATTTTACAGGGATTATTACTATCCCCAATTTTATATTTATTATATTTAATTAAACTATTAAACTAAAATCATTTACTACATTTTGAATACACAAATAATATTACAATCTACAAAACCTTAAAATCTATAAAAAATAATATAATTATATTAAAGCACAATGTATATTAAATTATAAAATAAAGCGTTAAAAATAAGATTATTTTTGTACTGGAAAAGTTAAAGATAATTCACTTTTTACAAAAAAATGGAATATAAATATTTCCAATATTAATATATTATCAAAGCTTATAATTAAATTAATAATTGTAAATGATAATAAATAACCGGTTTTATATTAATTTAGCGTTTGGATAAACCGTAAACTCTTCTTTAAAAAATATATTATTGAATATATAACAAAAAACGTTAAAAATTGTATATTATATTAAAAGATTAATAAGGGTTAAATTCGGATTATTTATTATATTATTAAAAAAAGCTATAATTATATATATATAATCCTTTTTATTATATAGTTTAAAAATTTAATATAATAACAAATTAAAGCTTAATACAGTAAATAGTTATAATCGTAATTGTTTAATTAATATAAAATTAAATTTATTAATTAAAAAAGTTAATAAAATTATTGTTTTAACAATAAAAAAAGTTTTTCTGATTTAATATATAATATTTATAATAAATGTTCTTTAAAATACAAAATTATTATTAAATGATATTATTTTTAAATATATTTGTATACATTTTATATTCCGGTTTAAAACATTTAATTCCGCTTATCTGCTAATATACTAGCTTAATGTTTTGATTCTATTTTGGCAGTGTATAATGAATTTGCGTTATACAAATGTATTAATTCTATATATTTTCAAACCAATATTAGCTTAATTGTATTTCTTATTTAGTTATAGGATTAATCTTGTAAAAAAAAAAACGAAGAAAACCGTAATCAAATAATTTAATATATATAATGGAATTGATTAAATGGAAATATAATTATAATGTTTTTGAATAATTTTGAGTAATATATAGATAATATTAAGCTAATAGATTATAAATATGTTATATATTATAATTAATTGTTAATTAAAATGAAAAAAGGAATAATAAACAATATCTTTTATGTTTTCAATATAAAAATAATTAAAGTTTTTAAAGACCTATAGTATACATTAGAAATTTGTTAACCTTTAGATAAACAATTTTGAATATATATTAATAATACTTTAATAATTTAATATATACAAACAAATATGTTTAATACTTCCTAATAAACTTTTCTTAAATATTATATATTTATAAATTATTATAAAGTTAATATTATATAATTTCCAGGTTATATAGATATTAAAGGTAATGAAATAATTAACGAATTAGTAAATATCGATATAAAAAAGGAATAAATAAATAATAACTATTTAATAAAGCTTATAATCAATAGAATAAATATAATAATAAAGACTTTTATTAATATAATAACTTCTAATTAATAGAACCAATATTAAATAAAACTTTTAATATTATATTACAAATAGAAACTGGAATATATTATAATTAAATCCCCAAAGCTTTATTTTTTTTATATATTGCTTTATTAGCTTTTAGCTATCTAAATAATATATAACAATTTTGTATAATATTATAAAAAGTTTAATTACAAAAATGCTGAATTTAATTATTTTTACAGGTATAAAAAAAACTTTCAAATATTTTGTATTTTGTAAAATCTTATAATATAAATTCTATATTTAGTTAATTAAACCAAATTATTTATTTAATTGCTTTAAAGAAAAATAAAGATACTTAAATATAATATTAATATATCCAAAACTTTTTAAAAACTTTTTTATAATAATCTAATATTTTACTTTTTAATATTTGTATAATGCAAATACACAATTTAACAAATTTGGATAATCCTTATTAAAATTATAGTTTACTAAAAAAAATCATTATTCTTTAATTATTATATAGCAATAAACTATGCTTTATATAATCAATATATATATTAAATAAAAGCATTACTTTAATATAAAAACCAATAGAAATAAAAAATGCTTTTTATATATATATATACTTTCTAATATAACGTTTTATATATAATCTATTATACTTAAAAAAATAAGTTTATTTATAAAAGTATTAATCTACAAATATATAGAATAATAAAAAGAAACAATAGAAGCGCTTTTTTAAATAAAAAGAAAAGAACTATAGAAATAAAGGGAAATTATATTGCTTAAAGAATAGAGATTGAAGAGCAAAATACTAAAAGTATTATTAAGTATAATAATAGATTATATATATATAGAAAATGTATAGGAAGATTTTGCATTCATCACGGGTCCATTGTTAATACTCTTTAGAAGGTCAGAACTAGTTATTCTATACAAAGACGTTAAACTTTAAAAAAAAAAAAAAATAAAAATAAAAAAAAAAAATTTTATTATCAATTATAAAATAATATAAATATTAAAAGTATTAAAAAGAAAACGAAGACTTTATTAAAAAAGGTATTATATTAATATAATAATTTAAATAATCTAAATTATAATCCTTTTAAAATAAAAAAAGATAATTAACATTTTTATAGATAATATTTATTTCGTTTAAAAAAGTAAAAAAGAATATAATCGATATAATAAGCATTTTTTTAGGAATGAATTATATTACTATTTAATTACTAAAGACTTATTAATAATATATTAAAATGTTTATAAAAAACTTCTTTCAAAAATACCTAAAATTATTATACTTTTTATTTAAATAAAAGTTAATAGAAATAATAATATTTCCAAAAACAGAGAAAAAGGATAAATTATTAATATATTTTTAAAAATCGATTATATTATTATTATATATTAAAAAACCTAAAGCGGTTTATTAGTAAAACTCTTTTAAATAATAGTACATTATAAAATAATTAATTCATAATATAATAAAGCCATTTTTAAACGTTTACTAATAGATCTAATAGTTTTCTTTATATATAATGTAAAGTTAGCTTTTATTTAAAATAAAAAAATGATATTGATTATACTAAATGTATAGAATGCATTTAATACATCAATACCCAAAAAGCTACTAAAACGAATAAAAAGATAGAATTAGTTTATAAAACTACTTTGATTAATTAATTCATTTCTAACAAAATATAAAATTAAAATTTGGCTAAAAAGCATATATATCTTAAAGTTAAAGATATAATATAAAACTCCATAGAAATCATTATTATTCCCAATTCTATATATATACTATATCTAGCTAAACTACTAAACCAAAATTGTTCATTACATTTTAAATATATAAATAATATTACAATTTATAAACTTTAAAATCTGTAGAAAATAATATAGTTATATTAAAGTATAATATACATTAAATTATAAAATAAAGCATTGAAAATAAAGTTGTTTTTATATTAAAGAAATTGAAGATAGTTTATCTTTTACAAAAACAAAATATAAATATTCTTAATATTAATATATTATCAAAATTTACAATTAGATCAATAACCATAAATAATAATAAATAGCTAACTTTACAATAGCTTAATATTTAGATAAATTATAAAATTTCCTTTAAAAAATATATAACTAAATGTATAATAAAAACATTAAAAATTTACATATTATATTAAAGAATTAATGAATATCAAATTTAAATTATTTACTATATTACTAAAAAAGACTATAATTACATATATACAGTTCTTCTTATTATATAATTTAAAGGTCTAATATAATAATAATAAATTAAAGCCTAATACAGCAAGTAAATATAATTATAATCATTTAATTAATATAAAAGTTAGATCTATTAATCAAAAAAGCTAATAAAATTATTATTTTAGCAATAAAAATGGGTTTTCCAACCTAGTATATAACGCTTATAACAAATGTTCTTTGGGATACAAAGCTATTATTAAATAGTATTACCTTCGAATATGCTTATATACATTTCGCATTCCGGCTCAAAACATTTAATCCCATTTACCTATTAGTACACCAATTTAAAACTCTAATTTTATTTTAATAGTATATAACGAATCTATACTATATAAATATATTAATCTTATATACTTCCAGGCTAATATTAGCTTAACTACATTTTTTATTTAATTATAGAATTAACCCTATAAAAGAAAGAATGAAGAAAACTATAACCAAATAGTTTAATACATAATAAAATTAATTAAACGAAAACATAATTATAATATTTTCAAATAGCTTTAAATAATATATAAATAGTATTAAACTAATAAATTACAAATATATTATATATTATAATTAATTATTAATTAAAATAGAGAAAAAAGCGATAAATAATATTTCTACATTTTTAATACAAAAACAATTAAAGTTTTTAAAAATCTATATTATATATTGAAAATCTGCTAGTCTTTTATACAAATAATTATGGATATATATTAATAGTACTTCAATAATCTAATATATACAAATAAATATATTTAATATCTTCTAATAAACCTTCTTTAAATATTATATATTTATAAACTATTACAAAATCAATATTATATACTCTTCAAACTATATAAATATTAAAAATAATAAAACGATTAATAAACTAATAAATGCTGATATAAAAAAGAGATAAATGAATAATAACCGTTTAGTAAAGCTTATAATTAATAAAATAAATAGAATAGTAAAGGCCTTTATTAATACAACAACTTCTAATTGATAAAATTAATATTATATAGAATTTTAAATATTATATTATAAATAAAAACTTGAATATACTATAGCCGAATCCCTAAAACTCTACCTTTCCTATAGATCACTTCATTAACTCCTAATCATTTAAATAATATATAATGATTTTGTATAATACTATAGAAGATTTAATTATAGGAATATTGAATTTAATTGTTTCTATAAATATAAAAAAACTTATGAATATTTCATATTCTATAAGATTTTATAATATAAATTCTATATTTAACTAATTAAACCAAATCGTTTATTCAATCACCCTAAAAAAGAATAGAAGTATTTAAAGCTTTTTAAAAAGCTTTTTTACAATAATTTAGTATTTTATTTTTAATATTTATATACTACAAATATATAATTTGATAAATTTAAATAGTTTTTATTAAAATTATAGTTTACTAAAAAAACCGTTATTTTTTAATTATTATATAATAATAAATTATATTCTATATAATTAATATATACATTAAATAAAAGTATTGTTTTAATATAAAAACCAATAGAAATAAAATGTTTTATATATATATATATATTTTAATATAACATTTATATTTATATATAATTTGTTACATTTAAAAAAAATTTTGCTTATAAAAGCATTAATTTATAAATGTGTAGAATAAAGAAAAAAAAAATAAAAGCATTTTTCCAAATGAAAAAAAAGGGATTATAAAAATAAAAGGAAATTATATTGTTTAAAAGTAAAAACTAAAAAGCAAAACGTTTATTTATTTATTTATTTATATAAAGTTTAACGTCTTTATGTAGAATGGCTAGTTCTAACCTTTCAAAGGGTATTAACGACGAGCCTATAATAGAGGCAGAACCTCCCTGCGCGCTTTTTATGTATAACCTATTGTTATATTTGATAATACTTTTAATACTTTACTTTTTAATCCTTATTCTTCAAATAATGCAATTTTCCTTTATTCCTATAATCCTTTTTTTTATTTAAAAAAATGCTTTTATTTTTCTATTTTCTTTATTTTATGTATTTATAAATTAGTATTTTTATAAACAAACTTATTTTTTTAAATGTAACAGATTATATATAAAACACTGTATTAGAAAGTATATATATATATAAAGAATATTTTTATTTTTGTTAGTTTTTATATTAAAGCAATACCTTTATTTAATATATATATTAATTGTATAAGATATAATTTATTATTATAAAATAATTAAAGAATAATAGTTTTTTTTTAGTAAACTATAACTTTAATAAAAACCATTTAAACTTATTAAATCGTATATTTGCAATATATAAGCGTTGAAAGTAAAGTATTAGATTATTATAAAAAAGCTTTTAAAAAGCTTTGAATATACTAATATTGTATTTAAATATCTCCGTTTTTTTTAAAGCGGTTAAATAAGCGATCTGATTTGATTAGCTAAATATAAAACTTACACTATAAGTTTTTATAAAATATAAAATATTCGGAAGTTTTTTTATATCTATAAAAATAATTAAATTTAGCATTTCTGTAATTAAACCTTTTATAATATTGCACAAAATCGCTATATACTATTCGAACAGTTAAAAGCCAATGAAATAATATATAAAAAAGATAAAGCTTTAAAAGTTTAGTTATAATATATTCCAATTCCTATTTGTAATATAATATTAAAAATCCTATTTAGTATTAACTTTATTAATCGGAAATTATTATATTAATAAAAATCTTTGCTATTATGCCTATTCTATTGATTATAAGTTTTACTAAACAGTTATCGTTCATTTATCCTTTTTTTATACTAATGTTTATTAGTTTATTAATTATCTTATTGTTTTTTAATATCTATATAATCTAATAACTATATAATACTAACTTTATAATAATCTATAAATGTATAACATTTAAGGAAGGCTTATTAAAAAATATTAAATGTATTTATTTATATACATCAAATTATTAAAATATTATTAATATATATCCAAAACTATTTATTTAAAGGCTAATGAATTTCTAATATATATTATAAGCTTTTAAAAACTTTAATTATTTCTATATTAAAAATATAGAAAATATTATTTATTGCTTCTTTTTTCATTTTAATTAACAATTGATTATAATATATAGTATATTTGTAATTTATTAGCTTAATATAATCTATATATTGTTTAAAGCTATTCAAAAACATTATAATTATATTTCCGTTTAATTAATTCCATTATATATTGAATTATTCAATTACAACTTTCTTTATTCTTTTTTTTACAAAATCAATTCTATAGCTAAATAAAAAATATAATTGAATTAATATTAATCTCAAAGTATATAAAATTAGTATATTTACGTAATACAAATTCGTTATATATTATTAGAATAGAATCGGGGCTTTAAACCAATATATTAGTAAATAAATAAAATCAAATGTTTTAAACTGAAATACAAAACATATACAAATATATTCGAAAATAATATTATTTAATAATAACTCTATATTCTAAAGAATACTTATTATAAATATTATATACTAAATTGGGAAAATCTTTTTTATTATTAAAATAATGATTTTATTAGTTTTTTTAATTAATAGATTTAGTTTTATATTAACTAAATGATTGCGATTATAATCATTTATTACATTAAACTTTAATCTATTATTATACTAAACTTTTGAATTATATAATAAAAAGGGACTATATATATATAATTACAGCTTTTTTTTAGTAATATAGCGAATAATCTGAATTTAGTATTCATTAATTCTTTAATATAATATGCAATTTTTAGCGTTTTTATTATATATTCAATTATATATCTTTTAAAGAAGAGTTTATAGTTTATTTAAATATTAAATTAATGTAAAACTAGCTGTTTATTATTATTTGTGGTTATTGATTTAATTATAAGTTTCGATAATATATTAATATTAAAAGCATTTGTATTCTATCTTTATGAAAGATAGATTATCTTTAGTTTTTTTAGTACAAAAGCGATTTTATTTTCGGCGCTTTATTTTATAATTTAATATACATTGTATTTTAATATAGCTATATTATTTTTTATGGATTTTAAAGCTTTATAAATTATAAATATTATCTATATATCCAAAACGTAGTAAGCGATTTTAGTTTAATAGTTTAGTTAAATATAGTAAATATAGAATTAAAAATAATAGTAATTCTTATAAAGTTTTGTATTACATTTTTAACTTTGAAATATATATACTTTTTAATTGGATTTTAACTTTATATTCCGCTAAAAATGAATCAATTAATTAAAGCAGTTTTATAAACTAGTTTTATTTCTTTATTCGTTTTAGTAGCCTTTTAAATATTAATACATTAAATGTATTCTATATATTTAATATAATTAGTATTATTTCCTTACTTTAAACGAAAGCCGATTCTATATTATATATAAAAAAAACTATTAAATTCACTATTAAGCATTTAAGGAAAACTCTATTATATTACAAACTAATTATTTTATAATGTATTATTGCTTAAAAAAACCTTTTAATAATAAATTGCTTTAAACCTTTCCCAATATATAATAGTAATACAATTGGTTTTTAAAAGTGTATTAATAATTTATTCTTTTTTTCTGTTTTTAAAAGTATTATTATTTTTGTTAGTTTTTATTTGAATAGAAAATATAATAATTTTAAGCATTTCTGAAAAGAGTTTTTTATAAATATTTTAATATATTATTAATAAATTTTCAAAAGTTGAATAATAATATAGTCCGTTTTTAGAAAAGTATTTATTATATTAATTACATTCTTTTTTATTTTTTCGAACGAAATAAACATTGTTTATAAAAGTATTAATTATTCTCTTTCCGTTTTAAAAAGATTGTAATCCAGATTATCTAAATTATTATACTAATATAATACTTTTTTTTAATAAAAACCTCTACTTTTTCTTTAATACTTTTAATACTTATAATATTTACAATTAATAGCAAAGCTTTAAACAATAGAACCAGTTTATATTAATCCATTATTTTATATAAATCAATATTGTTTATTGTACTATTAATAATTTGATATTAATAATCGCATTTAATGTTTTGAATTATTGAAAGCATTTTATATCGTTTTGTTTTTAAATCTGATTCGAACTATTTATATACCTTTGTATAATTAATATATAATCTAATATATATCGGCATTTATTATAACGTTAATCTAATTTTGCTTTACAAATGCTTTTCTATTACTTTAATTGTATTCTAAAAGAAAATAATTAAAGATTCAATAATATCGTTTAAATCGCTCGTTTCTAATATATTAATTAATTACAATAAATACAAGATTCCGAAATTAATAATATATATAAACTTTAATAAATTAGTCTTTATAATTTAATAATCTACATTACCATTAACTCCCTAACCTTTTTTTAATAATAATATTACTAAAAATGAAATAATCCAAACTACAATTTAAATTATATTTAATTATTATTTTTGCAAACAGAATATTTGAAAAAATTAGATTAATAATATAACCAATATAATATATAAGCTTTTCCAGCTTCTTAATGAAATCTACTTTATTATTAAAGAATTAAGCAATTAGAGAAATACCCTAATTAAAGGATTTAATCCCTAATTTAAATATATTATATTTTATATTAAAATCCCTTTTAATAAAGAAATTCGATGAAATCTATATATTCATTATATATTTAATTATTCCCTAATATTCAACTCCTTATATATATTAATAATATAATAGCCGTTTACTTTTAACTAAATAATATTATAATTATTATTATTCTAACGTTATTGAATAATCAGATCTGTTATTTTTCGTATATAGAACATTGCTTTTAGCCTTTTTGCTTTACGTTCTGATATTAATGTATATTCTCAGAAATCTATCAATGCATAGTATTTATATATTAAATAGTTTTATATCTTTATCTTTGAATATATATTAGGTTTCTGTATATAAACTATATTAGCCTTTTTTTTAAATACTAATTATAATAAAGCTATATACATTAACCCTAATTTTTTTATATTTGCTTAAATCACTTTTAATCTATTAATTCAAACGATTATATAATCTCTACCATTTTGTTCTATTTTGTTTTTCAGTATAAAAAGATAATAAAAAAAAGGATTATATTAAGTTTTATACTATTATTAGGAATGAAACTTATTTTATTATCGGACTTAATATATACATTTCGTTTTAATAGTTTTATAAAATTAAAAAAGCTAAAAAAAGCCGTTTTGCATTTAATTTGTTTTAATTATTAGATAATCGTTTTGTATACAATTATATACGTTTTTAGAATTGAAATAATCATTTAAACCCCGTTTTTGGAGTATTACTTTTATTAACGTTTAATTATTAATTTATATACTTTGTATATAATTATTTGTTAATAATAAGTCTCTTTAAACTAATTTATAATAAACCAGTTTATTTTTCTATTAATTCTTTTTAATATAGCTATATAATATTTATATTTTACTAAAAAAAAGCTATAATAATCAATATATATAAACAAGGATATATAAACAATATTAAATGTATTCTAGTATTTTATCATCATTATATCGCAGTTATTATATTTATAAGCTATATAATAAATTAAAGAGTTACAATATTTTTAGCAATCAAAATTATATAATTCTATACTTTTCTTTTTTTTCGATGATTTAGAGTATTCTAAAAATGTAAAAAGAATAAAAAAGTGGATTTTCTTTTTGAAGTTTATAAACTATACTATTATTAATTCCAAAATTCTAATATTATAGCAATTAATTAATTTTACTCCAATTTATATCTCAGTTTTTTTAAAAATAGTTTTTATAATAACAAATCAATTATTTAAAAAATCTATTAAAATATTAAAAATATATATTAAATAGTATATATATTATCTTTCTATTGATTTCAATATAGTATAATAAATGGCTTTACAGATTAGTTTAACATTTAATTTTTTTAGAATGAGATTATATACTATTTTAATACTAGATTTAATTATCTAATTTATAAAAATGATTTATAATTAAAGAATATCTTTAATTATAATTTGAAGCATTATCTTTTATAATAACTTTCTGAATAAGGAAAAGCTAATTATGGATAAGTAAAGTTTCTAATTTAGTTTAGATATAAATATAAAGGTTCATTCTTTCTTTTTGATTTATCAATGTTATATTGCCGATTATTAACAATTTAACTATTTGTAAACCTAAAGTTTTAAATTTTTTATTATATTTTGATAGCGTAATATATTTTTGCGGAACAATATATTGTAATAATGCGATTGCTTTTATAGCTATTATGTTTAAGGTTTTAAAAGCTTTTATATAAGAAGTTTTGGATAGTTGCTTTATAATAGCGGTTTCAAAAAAGCATTGGTTTAAATATGCTAATAATCTATTCTAAATCTTTTATACAAATCTTTTTTGCTTATTTAAAGAATTGTATATAAAGGTTTTAATAATCTTTGCAAACCCTTTGAGTATAATATATTATAATATTGCTTTATATTCCATTTGTTTTAATTTGGTTAATATAATTTGAAATGTTAATATATCAATAAAATTAACCATTAACAGAATAGATAATGTACTTTATAAAATTTCGATATACTAGAAAAGTAAAGGGAATATAGATGTTTGTTTATATATATATATACGTTATTATTCGCAATTATAAATTATTAAGGTGTTTAAAGCGTTATCATTATTAGTGGTAGTAGGGTGTATAGATGGATTAATAGGATCGTTAATATATAAGCTAATAAAAGCGTTTAATATTATTATTATATGGTGCCTTTAAAAAGCAAAACGTTAGGATTACTATTAAATATAATAATAAACTATATATAGAAAATGCATAAGAAGGTTTTGCCTCTATTGCGAATCTGTTATTAATACTTTTCGAAAGGATAGAACTAGCCATTCTACATAAAGATGTTAAACTTTATATAAATAAATAAATAAATAAATAAATAAATAAATAAATAAATAAATAAATAAATAATAAATAAATAAATAAATAAATAAATAAATAAATAGATAAATAAATAGAATCCTTTAAATCCTTTTATACACTTCATTACTACTAGTAATAATAACATTATAAACGCTCTAATAGTTTATAATCGCAAACATTAATATATGTATATATAAACAATCGCTTATATCCCCTTTATCTTTTCGATACATTAGAATTTTATATTACGGGAGCTGCCTCTAGGGTCATGTGGAAGTGTCTAGAGTTCTTTCGAAGTGGTTTAGACTAGATTTCAAATAGGAATTCAATAGATTATAACTGGTTGCAATTTTTATAACTATAATAATAAAACTAATAATTATTTTTAAGTACAAAACTCTATATTATAATAAAACCTATTTTTTATATAAACTTTCGTTCTGAAGTTAACCAATAAATTAATCAACAAATCGATCGATAAATCAATTAATAAATCGATTGGCTTTTGATTATATAATATTTATCGTATAATTTCTATTATTCTAACTTATTCTTTTGTTTTAGAATCTAATTCTCTGGGATATTACTAATTCTAATAAAGCCCTTTTGCTTACTATATTCTGTTTTTTTTAGAATCTACTATCCTAGGAATTACATTTTAGGTTTCTAAAGTATTCTATAACTAATATTATATATATATCTAAAGCTTTTCTTAGATGCTTAATATCCCCTGGTATACTACAGTTGAATTATTGAAGCTTATAATACTATTATAGTTTATAAATCAATGATTCTATAACTTATTACTAATCCATTGTAATATTATCCTCTTTTTAATCTAACGCTTATTCTAAACGTTTATATTAATATGTTTTCCCTTTCGTTTATTTAAATAATTATAATATTTTCTTTTTCAATATATCTTTTATACGAACAATCTTTATTTACAATATTCTTAACTTAATTCACTATATTAAACGTTCTAATACTAAAAAAGATTCTTACGATTTGTACATCAAAATCCAATTATCATTATATTATTGATGATAGTTTATTACAACATTATATTGAATGTATCCGTTATAAAAAAAGGTTATTATTATTCTAAATCAAAAATGTTTACAAACTATAAATCTTTAAAACAATAATAAAAATTATTACGTTTGAAAAAAAGAAAAGGTTTTCGCTTAATTGTAAAAGATTAATACTCGAATTCTTTAATTGTATAAACAATAAGAATTTTTTCGCAAATATAAAAAGAAAATGATTTATTGAAATTTTATATACATTAAAAAAGCTTAATCTAATTAAAAAAAATAAAAGATTGGAAAAGGAAAAATTGAAAAAGGAATATATATAGAAAAAAAAATAGCAATTGTTATTATTACATTTATTCCTAATAATTCTTTTTTTGATTTTTTCGATCTTTTATTACCTTTATTATTTAATATAAAGTTTAAAGCTTTATTAATAAATATAAATATTTTAAATAGAATATTCGTAGTTTTTTAAAGTAATTAAGATTTTTTTTGAGTTTTTATATATTTTTTGAATATAGATAATCTAACTATTTAATCAAATATTTAACCTTATTTTTAATATATTTGCAGTTTAATATTATTTTAATATTGTATATAACGTTTGGATTGATTAATTCAATTTCTGTAAATAATGCATTTGGCGCTTTTGATAATGCTGGTTTGAATAAAGATATATAGAATACTAAATAGATATTTATTATATTTAATAATTTCAATCGATAATTAATTATTTTTATTATTTTATTAATCTTAAATAATCTTAATTTTCTGTAGTCAAGTTTATTGCTTAGTTTTTTGGTTTCAATGTTTCGTTATAGCAAATAAACTTTATCCCTTTTTTTAAATGTAGGTTTTATACTACGTTTTATATTATAATACACTGTTATTTTGGAAGATATAAATTTTAAATTAAAAGCCAATTGTTTTTGGAAATCTTTCAATTATTCAATTTATATTATTATTAATTCAACATTAATTTTTTATAATATCGGGATTTTATATATTTATAAATTAAAACCAAAATTAGCTTATACTGGAATAATTTTTGTAATTTCTATTTCCAATATATTATATACAAATTATACCATAAATAATAGTTCTATCTAATTATTTTTATCGATAATTTATATAATATTTAAAATATGCTTCTATTATTTGATTAATCCTCTCTATTTGATTATTGATTTGTAGACAGAAAAATATTAATAGTTTTCTTTTAATATCTATAAATATTAATAAAGTAATCCAAAATTTCGAAATAAAAAGCTTATCTCAATTCAAGATTATTTTGTTTAATACTTTGTATATACTTATTATATCTTTTAGAAATATATATATTAATTGTTCAATATCCTATATTTCCTTAAATAGTATTATATAAACAAATTTTGTTAGTTTATCTACTATATTAAATATTGTATTATATTCAATTCCTATAATAGGATCTTTTAAAAATAATAGTTTAATTACAAAGTCCCATATAATTAATTTTCATAATTAAAAAAGTATATCTGGAATTTAAAATTAATTATATAGAGTATATTATAATAATTTGTTTTATATATAAATATCGCAATTTTTAACAATTTTTTTAATTATTATTTTTATTTATAGAAAATAATTAATTTCTTATATTCTTATAAATATTCTTGTAATTCCTTAATATCTATATATTAGTAATTTATATTGTTTTATTACAAATTTCTTAATTATTTAATTCGGAATATATACTTTTCTATAAAAGTATATAGTTTTGTTTTTTATTGTAAATCCTGGTTTTATTGTTTTATATATATATATAATTATAGCATCCTTATTATAATATAATTAAATTTGAATCCTAAAATGATTATTTTTTAATATATGTATAATTGTAAGTTATAATATATTATAAACTAATAATTTGCTTTCTTTTTTAAATATAATATATAATTTGTATAATTTATTTTTTTAATATTTTTTGGTTTTTTAGTTAAAAATGTTAATCCTAACATTTTTTAATTCTTTAATATATAAAATCTTAAAATTGTAATTAATTATAGTTTCTAATTATTTAATTTATCATTTGTTTAATTGCTTTATTATAATAAAGTAAATTAAGTTTTTATAATCTATATATATTTATATTATAAACTTTGATTTTTCTAAATAAATTTATTATTTTTTAAATATATCTATTATTACTAATAATTTTTTATTGTATATTTTATAATTTAATTTAATTAATAATAGCTTTTATAAATAAAATGTAATTAATTGATATTTCTTATTCTGGTTTAATTAGTTTAAAACTGCTTTTATAACAAAATTAAAGGAATTGGTTTTTATTATAATTTATTTTTCTGAATTAAATATTAATAGTATTAGCTCCTCAACTATTGTTTGTTTAAGCGTCTTAAATAATTCCTACGCTTTAATAGTCCATTCGAAACTTTCTTAATCCTTTCTAATTAATATAATTAAAGGTATAATAATTTTTGAATAACCTTTAATAAATCTTCTATAAAAATTAATAAATTCTAAAAAAGATTATACTTTTTTGATTATAGTTAATTGTTTTTATTCAATTATTGCCTTAACCTTATTCTTGTTTATTTTAAGCCTTAGCTTAATATAATAAACCCTAAAAATTCTATTTCCTTAATATAAAAAATTTGTATTTGTTTGGTTTGTATAATAAATCTACTTTAATTAAACTTTTAAAAATATTGTTAATATTCTTAATATATTAGTTTTTATTGTTTAAATATACTAAAATATTGTTTAAATAGTATATACAATAAATATCTAAATATAATAATAATATATTGTTTATGAATCTTATAAAAGTAATTAATACGTTAATTAATCTAAATGGTATAACTTAATATTTATATAATCCATATTTTGTTTTGAAAACGGTTTTTCATTCTTCGCCTTCCTTTATTTTAATTAAATAATATCCGTTATATAGATTCATTTTAATAAAATATAATAACTCCGCCTAATCGATCTTTTAATTCTATAATTAATGGAAATGAATATTAATCCTTTTTAATAAATATATTAAACTTTCTATAATTCATAACTAATTTTTTAGTATTATTTTTTTTAAATACCCATATAATTAAACTTGCTATTTGGAATATGGATTCCTTAATTTATTCTTTGATTAAATTGTTATTGATATATTCCCTAAATATCTATAATTTATTAATTAATATTAAATAAATTAGAATATATATAAATATTTTTGCTTTCCTTTAATATTATTTTATAATTTTATAACTTATATTTTAATAAAGCTTTATAGATCCCTAATTTCTTAAATACATATTTGTATTTTTTATACTATTCTAATATTATAAGCTTTTTTGCCTTAATTACAATTTTCTACTATATTATTAGCTTCTACATTTGTAGAGAAAATATACTAGCTTTTGTTTTTAATAAAGGACCCTAAATGGAGTATTCTATATTACCGGGATTGTTCACATTTAGCTCTTTTTAACATATATTCTGTTTTGCGAACACTTTAAACGTATCCTTGTAATCGTTTTTATACTAATTGAATATTACTGTTTCTTATAATCAATCTATCTTAGAATTATATGCTTTTAATTATAACATTCCTAAAATAATCTATTGTTAACCCAATAGTATAATGTTAAACTATATAATCTTTGAATATTAAATTATATTTATTTATATTAATTATATTTTCTATAAAATATTTTTATTAGATTCTATTAATTGCCCGTTAATTAATTATAATTAATAAGATTTTTATTTCTTTTAAAATAAAACTTCCAAATATTTTATAGTTTTTAATATAATAAAGTTTTCTATAGTTTTTGAATTTATTATGATTTATTATATTTATTTATTTATTTTGATTTTGCAATATATTTGTTTTGTTTATTTTATAATATTTAATTATTAAATAATTTGTTTTTTGTTTATTTCATTAGATTATTGATTTTTTATCTTTTTTTTTTTGGGGAATCATCCAATTGCTTTTTTATTTGATCAATAGATTCCATAGAATTTATTATAATAAATAATCTAACTTATTATTGCATAATCTATTGGTATTTCTTCTTTAATATATTCTTCCATTATTAATAATAATAGAGTTTAATAATACTTCTATTCCCATAAATTTATTGCATTTATATTTTTTTTTGGTTTTGTAATAATTTATTTAATAATTTTTGGAATTCTTTAATAATAAAGATTTTGGTTTTTTTAATTTTAATTGAATGTTTTTGGAATATAAAAATAGTGTTAAATTGGTTTTTATCAAATTTAGATTTAAAATTGCTTTTTTTTCCTTTTGCCTTTTTACTTTGATAATTCGTTATTTAATACTTTGTTTTTCTATATTTAAAATATAAGTTGTTTTTTTGTTTTTATTTTTTTTCTGGATTATTATTCCCTTTCTTATAATATATAATATTTAGTTCTATAAGATCCCTATAACTTTGTATATTATAATATGGTTTGTTCTTATTCTTACAATAATACCTTTACCTATAATTTGTTTAAGATTTATATAATTATTAAGTTTATTTGTATTTATATAAGCGATCATTAGTATTAATAAAGCTTTTAATTAATTTGTTTAAATTATTATTCTTTTTTTTTTTATTAAGTTCTAAATGTATTTTTGGTTTAAGTTCTTTACAATAATAATTTATAATAGTGATCTTATTTTATTTAGTTATTTTTGTATATTTTCGGAACTTTATAATATATTTTAATATTAATTTTGTTTATTTGAAGTTGAAAATCTTTTTTTTTTATTATTTTTAATTTATTGGAATTTTTAAAAATTCTATAGATTTCTGTTTTGAATTCTTCGAAATTGTTAAAGATGATTTTTATGGGTTATATATGTTTTTTATTATTATACTTAAAATAGTTGTATAAATATAGCTGAATTTATTTACTGGCTTTGCTTTTAAAATATAATATAATTTAAATATTTTTAGATTCTTTTTTAATAAATTTATTTTAATTGAATTTAAAATAGATTTCAAATTATAATAAAAAGATATCAAATTTCTATTAACTTTTTTAATATTTGTTTAATAAAATAATCTTGAATATTTTGTTAATAATAATCTTTTTGAAAGTATTAATTATTTTAATATCATTAAAATTATTTGTTAGAATCTATTGGTTTTTAAAAGAATTATTGGTTGTTATATTAGTGATTAATATTAAATCAGTATTTGAAATAGAACGGATATTTAAAGTATTACAGAAGCTGCTTTTAGAATTATATGGAAGTGTTTAAAGTTCTCTTAAAGTGGTTTAGATTAAATTTCAAATAGGAATTCAATAGGTTATAATTAATTGCAATTTTTGTAATTATAGTAATAAAACTAATGATTGTTTTTGAATATAAAGTTTTATATTGTAATGAAACTTATTCCCTATATAGACCTTCATTCTGAAATCGATTAATAAATCGATCAGTAAGTTGATTAATAAGTCAATCAATAAATCGATTGGCTTTTGATTATATGATACTTATCACGTAATTCTTATTATTTTAGTTTGTTCTTTTATTTTGGAGCCTAATCCTTTAGAACATTATTAATTTTAATAAAATTCTTTTGTTTATTATATTCTATCTTTTTTAGGATTTACTATCTTAAAAACTACGTTCTAGGTTTTTAGGGTATCCTATAACTAATACTATATATATATTTAAGGCTTTTTTTAGATGCCTAATGTCCTCCGGTATACTACAGCTGAATCACTGAGGCCTATAATACCATTATAGCCTATAAGTCAGTGATTCTACAGCCTGTTACTAATCCGTTGTAACATTTTATAGGATATATTATTTATTCCATTAATAATTAATTTCATTAATATACTAATATTCTAAACTATATTAACCAAATTAGAACAAATGAAACACAAAGTAACATTATAATGTATTATATTTAAAAGCTTTATAAAAGTTATTAAAACTTTTATTTATAATTCTTCAAATAAATAAAAGAAACTTATATAAAAAATTCAAAATGGATTATTAATATACTTAAACCAATACTTTTTTAAAACTATTATTACAAAACAACCATTTAAAATTTCTTATATAAAAACTTTTAAAACCCTAAATATAATAATTATAAAAAGCGATTATATTGTTATAATATATTACCCTATAAAAACATATTGCTTTATTAAAACATAATAAAAAATCCCAAACCTTAAATATATAAATAATTAGATTATTAATCATTAATAATCCGATATTAAGAAATTAAAACAGAAAAATGAATTATTTGTATTTATATCTAAATTAAATTAAAAACTTTATTTATCTATAATTAGCTTTTTTTTATTCAAAAAGTTATTATAAAAGTTATACCCTAAATTATAATTAAGAATATCCTTTGGTTATAAACTATTCTTATAAATTAGATAATTAAGCTTAATATTAAAATAATATATAATTTCATTTTAAAAAAAAACCAAATACTAATCTAATCTATAAAGCCATTTATTATATTATATTAAAACAAATAGAAAAATAGTATATATATTATTTAATATATACCTTTAATATTCTATCGGGAAATGGATCATGTGACTTTTGGGCTGCTGTACGAATAATACGTCTAACCGTATTAGGCGTACTCATTAAGTTAATACAGGTCAAAAAAAACGGTTTTTACTAAATTATTAATTCTCGATTTAATTAAATTTTATAAGCAGAAGCTTTTAAAAGCCTTTTTATACACTTTACTATTATTAGCGATAATAACGCTACAAACACTTTAAAAGCTAACAATCGCGAATATAGATGTATATATATATAAACAATCGCCTTTATTCCTTTTGCTTTTCCAATACATTAAAACTATATAAAGTATAGTACCAATTCCTTTAATAATTAATTCCACTAATATATTAACATTTCAAATTGTAATAATCAAACTAGAACAAATGGAGTATAAAGCAACGTTACAATGTATTATATTCAAAAACTATATAAAGGCTATAAAAGTCTTCATTTACAACTTTTTAAATAAATAAAAGAAACTTATATAAAAGATTTAGAAAAGCATATTAATCTATTTATATTAATATTTTTTTCGGAATTGTTATTATAAAACAATTGCCCAAAATCTTTTATACAAGGATTTTCAAAACTCTAAATACAATAGTAATAAATGCAAACTTATTATTAAAATATATCATTTTACAAAAACATAATGCTTTACCAAAACAAAATAAAAAACCCAAAACTATAAACATACAAACAATTTGATTTTTAATAACTAATAATCCAAAATTAAAAAGTTAAAAAAAAAACGGATTTTTATATCTATATTTAAACTAAATTAGGAACTTTATTAATTCAAAATCAATCCTTTTTTATTTAAAAAGTTATTATAAAGATTATACCCCAAATCTCAATTAAAGATATTCTCTAATTATAAGCTACTCCTATAAACTGGATAATCAAATCCAATACAAAAAAAATGTATAATCTCATTTTAAAAGAATTAAAATGTTGCCTTTATATATAAAACTATTTATTATATTATTTTAAAACAAATAAAAAAAATGGTATATATACCGTTTGGTTTATATTTCTAATATTTTAATAAGCCTTTTAAACAACCAATTTGTTATTATTAATATTATTTCCAAAAAAGCCAAAATATAAACCAGAATAAAATTGATTAATTATTATAGTATTAAAATCTTAAATTTAATATCAATATAATTTATCAGCTTTAAAAAAGAAATTCGCTTTTTTATTTTTTTTAGGTTTTTAAAATATTTTAAGCTTTTAAAGAAGAAAAGAAGAATAGAATTATATAATTCAGGTTATTAGAAATATTATAGTTTTTTAATTTGTTGTACAATTAGTAAATATAATAATTACAATATTGCAATAATAAAATATTAGAATACAATTAATATTATTTGTACAACCCTACTTAAATATATTAACTATTACAGTTTTTTTCTAGCTAAATATAAATATTGCATAATTATATTAAAAAGAATTAATAGAAAAATAATCTGATTTATTACAAATCAGCTTGGAAAGATTTGCTATTAGTAAATGGCTATATGTAGAATGTGTAAACTAATAATTAAACATTAACAAGAATAGTATTTTAAGAATAGGGTTTAAATAATCATTCCGATTTTTGGAATATATATAACTGTATACAAAGCAATAATCTTTCAATTACAGCAAATCAAATATAAAATGGTTTTTATTAGCTTTTTAAATCTTATAGAATTATTAAAACGAAATATATACACAATATTCAATAACAAAATAAATTTGAATACTAGTAAAAATATAGAGTTTAATATAAGCCTTTTTTCTACTATCTTTTTATATTAAAAAACGAAGTAAAATAAAGTAGTAAAAATTGTATAATCGTTTAAACTAACAAATTAAAGATAATTTAGGTAAATATAGAAAGATTAGGGTTAATATATATAGCTTTATTTTAATTAGTATTTAAAAAAAGAGCTAATATAATCTATATATAAAAATCTAATATATACCCTAGAACAAAAATACAAAATCACTCTATATACAACTATTATACACCAATAGATTTTTAGAAACAAATATTACTATTGAAATACAAAATGGAAAAGTTAAGAATAATATTCTACATTCGAAAAATAATTAAACTAACTATTTAATAATACCAGAACAGTAAAGATTGTAATATTATCTAGCTGGAAATAAATAACTATTATATTATCAATATATATAGGAAATTTAATATTAGATATATTATTGAATATATAACAAATATATAAATTTTATTAAACTTTTTTATTAAAAAAGATTTTAATATAAAATATAATATATTCGAACCGGGAATTACATTTTCTAATTGAAATGTATTTTTAATTATTTAATCCCTTAATAGTGAAATAGATTTTATTAGGGAATCGGGTGAATCTATATATTACACCAACCATATCATTAATTTTATTTTTTTAAAATATTTTGTTTACAAAAACGATGATTAAATACAATTTGGTTTGTAGCTTGAATTATTTCATTTTAATAACATTAATATCGAAAAGAAACTAAAAAGCTAATAGTAATGTAGATTTCTAAGTTATAAAGATTAATTTACTAAAATCTGTAAATATTATCTATTCTAAAATTTTACATTTATTATAATCAATCAACGCAATAAAATTAAGTGGTTTTGATAATATCGTTAAACTTCTAATTATTTTTTTTCAGAATATAATTAAGATAATAAAAAAGCAAGTATAAATTAAAGTTAAATTAATACTATAATAATAAATACTAGTATATGTTAATCTATATATTAGCTATATAAAAGCAAGTAATTAATTCAAGCCAAATTAAGAAATAAAACAATGCAAAATACTTTCAATAATTTAGAATATTAAATATAATTATTGGCATTAAATGATTAATGAAGTAATGAACGATGGTAATTTAAATAAAATAGTAGACTAATATAAACTAATTCTATTATTTAAAACTTTATTATTGATTATAAATAATAATATTAATATTAAAAATATTAAAAAGAAAATGAAATTTTATTAAAAAAAGTATTATATTAGTATAATAATTTGAATAATTTAAATTATAACCCTTTCAAAATAGAAAAATAATAATTAATATTTTTATGAATAATAATTATTTTATTAGAAAAAATAAAAAAGAATATAATTAGTATATCAAATATCTTTTTTAAATTAAATTATATTATTATTCAATTGTTAAAAATCTATTAATAACATATTAAAGTATATATAAAAAACTTCTTTTAGAAATACTTAAAACTATTGTATTTTCTAATTGATTAAAAACTAGTAAAAATAATAATACTTTTAAAAGTAAAAAAGAAGAATAAATTATTAATATGCTTTTGGAGATTAATCATATTATTATTATATATTAGAAAAAACCTAAAACAACTAATCATTAAAAAACTTTTTTAAATAGCAATACATTATAAAATAATTAATTCATAATATAATAAAGCTTTTTTTAAAACGTTTGATTGTGGACTTAATAGCCTTGTTTATATATAACGCAAAATCAGCATTTATATAGAGTAAGGAAATAATATTAATCATTTTGAATATACAAAGCATATTTGATGTATTAATATCTAAAAAGCTATTAGAATGGATAAAAAAGCAAAACTAGTTTATAAAGCTATTTTAGCTAATTAGCTTTTTTCTGGCGGATTGTAGGATTAAAGTTTGGCTGGAGGGTATATACATTGCAAAATTAAAAATATAATATAGAACTTTTTAAAAATTATTATTATTTTCAGTTTTATATATATTATATTTAATTAAATTATTAAACCAAAACCGCTTATTATATTTCAGATATATAAATAATATAGTAATTTATAAGATTTCAAAATCTATTAAAAATAATATAACTTTATTTAAAAATAATATATACTAAATTATAAAATGAAAAGTAATAAACAAAATCGTTTTTATATTAGAAAAGCTAAAAATAATTTATTTTTTATAAAAGCAAAATATAAATTTTTTTAGTATTAATATATTATTAAAATTAATAATCAGATTAATAATTATAATAAATAATAAATAATTAATATTATATTAATTTAATATTTAAATTAATTATAAATTTTTTTTTAAAAGATATATAATCGAATATATAATAAAAATAATAAAATTTATATATTATATCAAAGATTTAATAAATGATTATAATCGCAATTAATTTGTTAATATAAAATTAAGCCTATTAATTAAAAAGATCAATAGAACTATTATTTTAACAATAAAAAAGGTTTTTTCAAATCTAATATATAATACTTATAATAAACGTTCTTTAAAATACGGAACTATTATTAGATAATATTAATTTTAAATATACTTATATATAATTCACATTTCGATTTAGAATATTAAACTTTACTTATTTATTAATATATCGATTCAAAGCCCTATTTTTACCCTAATAATATACAACAAAGCTATATTAAATAAATATATTAATTTTTTGTGTTTTTGGACCAATACTAATACAATTGTACTTTTTATTTAATTATAGAATTAACTTTATAAAGGGAAGAATGAAAAAGGATGTAATAAAGCAGTTTAATATATAATAAATTAATTAAACAAAGATACAATTATAATATTTTTTTAATAACTTTAAATAATATAATAATAAAGCTAAATTTATTAAATATAGATATATTATATATTATAATTAATTACTAATTAAGATAAACAATAAAATAATAAATAATATTTTTTATATCTTTAATACTAAAATAATTAAAGTTTTTAAAAAGCTATAATATATATTAAAAAATTTTTAGTTTTTGAATAATTAATTATAGATATATATTAATAATATTTCGATAATTTAATATATATAGATAAATGCCCTTAATACTTTTTAATAAACCTTTTTTAAATATTATACATTTATTAACCATTATAAAATTGATATTATATAATTTCTAAATTATATAAATATTAAGAGTAATAAAATAATTAATAAATTGATAGATATTAATATAAAGGAAGGCTAAATAAACAATAATTGTTTAATAAAATCTATAATTAATAAAATAAATATAATAATAAAGGTTTTTATTAATATAACAATCTCTAATTAATAAAATTAAAAATATACTGGATTTTTAGTATTATATTATAAATAGGAATTTGGATATATTATAATTAAATTTTTAGAATTTTGTTTTCTTTTATATATTATTTTATAGATTCCTAACTATCCGAACAGTATATAATAATTTTGTATAGTATTTTAAAAAATTCAGTTATAATAATACTAAACTTAATTGTTTCTATGGGTATAAAAAAACCTTTAAATATTTTGTATTTTATAAAAATTTTTAATATAAATTTTATATCTAACTAAAAAAGCTAAATTGTTTATTTAATCATTTTAAAAAAAAAATGAAAATATTTTAAATGTGATAATAGTATATTTGAAATTATTTAAAAACTTTTTTATAGTTATTTAATATTTTATTTTTAATATTTATATATTACAAATTTGCAATTAAATAAATTTGGATAGTTTTTAATAAAATTATAATTCACTAAAATAAAACTATTATTCCTTAACTATTATATAAATAGTAATTTTAGAAATTGATAAAAATGAAACACTTTTTATAAAAAGGAAATAATAATTTTATATATATAAAATAAAAAAGAAAAAAAGCGAAAATACTTTTTCAAATAAAAAAGAAAAAATTGTAAGTATAAAAAAAACAATATTATCTAAAAGTATTAATTAAAAAGCAAAATGTTAAAAGTATTAATATATATAATTATAAACCATATATAAATGATACGCGGGGAGATTATGCTTTTGATACACGTTTATTGTTAATACTCTTTGGGAGGTCAGAACTAGCTATTCTATATAGAGACGTTAAATATTAAATAAATAAATAAATAAATAAAAGTATTAGGTGTACTAGTACCTCGAGCACGTCTATAAAGCCGTCTTTCATTTTATAGATTACATAGAGAATAACAACGATGATTATACTAAAAGAGATTTAAGTACTTACACTTTAACTAATTAAGTTAATACTAACATATTCTAATAAACCTTTTAAATAACTGATTTATTATTATAAAAACTATTTTTAAAAAAGCTAAAATATAAATTAAAGTAAAACTGGTTAATTATTATAATACTAAAATCTTGAATTTAATAATAATATAATTTATAAATTTTTTAAAAAAAAATCTATTTCTTTATTTTTTTTGGATCTTTAAAAAATTTTAAACCTTTAGAAAAGAAAAAGAGTATAAAATTACATAATTCTGATTACTAAAAATATTACAATTATTTAATCTATTATATAATTTGTAAATATAATAATTACAGTATAATAATAGCGAAATACTAAAAAGCATTAAATATCGTTTATACGATTCCGTTTAAACATATTAGTTATTATAGTCCTTTTTTAATAGAATATAAATATTATATAATTATATTTAAAAAAATTAATAGAAAAATAGTCTAGTATATTATAAATCAATCTAAAAAGATTTGCTATTAATAAACAATTATATATAAAATATACAAATAAACAGTTAAATATTAATAAAAACAAAGTTTTAAAAATAGAGTTTAACTAATTATTTTAATTTCAAAAGTATATATATATTATTATATATAAAGTAGCAATCTAATAATTGTAATATATTAAATATAAAACAGCTTTTATTAATTCCTTTAATCTTATAGAATTATGAAAGCAAAATATATATGCTATATTTTGATAATAAATCAAGCTTTACCTTTAACAATAATATAGAACTTAATAAAATTTTTATTTTATTTTTTCTTTATATTAAAGAATAAAGTAGAACAAAGCAATAAAGACTATATAATCGTTTAAACTAATAAATCAAAAATGGTTTAAACAAATATAAAAAGATTAAGGTTAATATATATAGTTTTATTATTATTAACATTTAAAAAAGAGGCTAATATAATTTATATATAGAAACCTAATATATACTTTAAAACAAAGATACAAAATTATTTAATATATAAATACTATACATTAATGGATTTTTAAAAGCAAATATTAATACTAAAATATAAAATAAAAAAACTAAAAACAATATTCTACATATAAAAAACAGTAGACTTAATCATTTAATAATATCAAAATAATAATAATAATAACATTATCTAATTAAAAATAAATAATAATTATATTATTAATATATATAGAAAACCTAATACTAAATAAATAATTGAATATATAATAAATATATAAATTCTATTGAATTTTCTTATTAAAAAAGATTTTAATATAAAATATAATATATTCAAACCAAAAATCGAATTTTTTGGTTAAAGTATATTTTTAACTATTTAGTTCTTTAATAATAAAACGGATTTTATTAAAGAACTAGAAAAGTTTATGTATTATATTAATTATATTGTTAGGACCGTCTACGCTCAGACCCCAATATTTGGATGGGATAAAACTAAGATACACTGTTGTTATTCAAAACCTTAGTATTCAAATGTTTAAACATTTTGGTATAAAAGATTTAATAACTTAATATTAAAGATTAGAAGATATTCTTTTAGTATATTATTATAAAGCCAATTAAGGAATTAATTGAATATAGATTATAATATAAATATTTAATTAAAATCTATATATTTTAGAAGGTAATAAAAAGTCTTTATATAATTTTAATTAATTAATTCTTTATTTATATTTTTTAATAATTATTTTTATTCTACTTTTTAAAAATAGATTATTAATTAAAATCTAATATAATGAATATTAAGGTAATATTACGCTTAAAATAATGCTTTAATAATATTATTAACATTTTTCAAAATCTAATATAAAATAGTATAAAAGGCTTTATTTACAATAATAATAATCTTTATAAATAATCTTTTAAATAAAAGCTTTTAGCTAACTTTATTATTCATTTTCAATTTTAAATATTCTAAAATTAAATAAACAAAATGAAAAAAGTATTAGAAAAAGCTATTTGAAGAAAATAAAAGTTTTTTATATAAAAATTCAAAAATTTTATTATATCTTTATTTATTATTGTTTAATAAGCAAAAACTATAAAAGCTATAATAAATCTATAAAAATTATTCAAACTTTCGGGATTATTAAAGTATATAAAGAAAAGTATTAATAAAGCTAATAGATTTTTCTATTAAACTAATATAATGTTTTAAAATAATCAGGAATATTATTTTAATTAAGATAATCAAAAAATTGATTATATTATTCAATACTTTAAAAAACAATTATTAATAATATAACAACAATACAAAAACAATATAAACAATTTCCTTTTATTTTAAAAAAACTTTAAAAAATATATATTTAATATTATTATAAATAAAAGAAATCAATAACAATTTATTATATAATAAATTATTTAAGTAAAACAACATTTTTATTAAAATGTTTTAAACTTTATATTCTATTTAAATACATTTAAAAAAAACTTAGAAAAAAAATCTAATAACATTTATAAAATATATATCTTTTAATTGATTTAATTCTATTTATTATAAAACGCGCATTTATAAATTAATATAATAATTTATTAATAAGAATAATCTAATTATTTAAATTATTTAATTAAAAAGTATAAATAAACTATATAAATTTTTTGAAAATAATAAATCTTTAAAAGAAAAAAAGAAAAATCTAAAAAGGGATATTTATTTATAAAAAACAATTATAAGAATAAAATAATTTTGATTAATAATTAAAAAAAGAAACAATTATATTAATACATTAATTTATTAATAATACAATCCAATAAAAGAAATATATTACAAATACTAATAACCAAAATATAAAATTCCTAATTATAAAAATTATATAATTTATTGATAATGTAATAACAAACATTAAAATCGAAAATATAACAATTCTACTAAAAAAGCAAAAAAAGAATAAATCCAATACAAATTCTAAGCGTTCTTATAATACTAAACCCAAAAGAATTAAAATAAACTATTTTAACAATTATAACGAAATTCTATATAAATAAACGAATTATAATATTATATTACTTAATTAATTCCAAAACACAAACTAATATAATATAATAAACTAAATATATAAAATGAAATTAAACTTTTTTATATACAAAATCTATATAATTCTAATTAGCAAATAGAACTTTTATATTTGTATTTGAAAAGTATTATTTTATTATAAAAGTAATAAATATCTAAAAAATCTTTAAAACTTATATTTATAATTTTATCACAACAATATTAAATATTCTATATATTAATGCTTATTCTAAGATTTTCCTAATTACAATCTATAAATCCGAATATAAATTAAAAATTCCTATAATTGTTTTTAAAAGAATCTATTAATAATATAGAAATTATTTTAGTTTAATAATTATATAATAAAATAAAGAAAGAAATAAAAATATATATTATTTTTTATAAAACTTTAGAAAAAATAATTCTGATGAATTGTTAATATTAAGTATTCCTAAAAAATCTATAATTTTTAAAGAATATAAAGATTACAAGAAGCTTTTATAAGTAAAAAAATAGATCTATTATTTAATTACTATTTTTTTAAAACATTATATAAATTTGCAATTTAATATAACCCTTTTTTAAGAATTTATTTATGCATTATTTAATAAAAAACTTATTATTTTATAAAATTATTTAAAAGAATATTAAACAAAAAAATGAATACATTGTTTTATCAATTCCGTTAAAGCATTTATTATATTTATATTAAAAAAGAATAAAGATTATTATTTTTATATTAATTATAAAAACCTTAATAATATCATTAGAAATAATAGAATACTTTTATTTCTTATTAATAAATTATTAAATCGTTTATAACAAAACAAAATCTTTACAAAATTAAATTTAAAAAATATTTATTATTAAATCCATATATAATTAGATAATAAATAAAAAACGGTATTCTAAATAAGATATAAACAATTTAAATATTTTGTTATATCTTTCAAATTAATAAATACTTTAATAACTTTCCAAATATATATTAATTAAATATTAATTGGATTAATAAATAAATATTTATATAGTTTATTTAAATAATATATTAATTTATTTTAAAGATAAAGAATTATATATACTATATATAAAACAAATATTTAAACATTTAATTAAATATAAACTATATACAAAATTAAAAAAATGTATATTCTATATTATCAAAGTAAAGTTTTTAAACTTTATTATATCAAATAATAAAATCTGAATAAAATTAAAAAGAATAAAAATGATTATTAAATAGTTTATATTAATTATTATATAAAAAATTTAGGTTTTTTTTGGAATTTGTTAATTTTTATTAACGATTTATTAAAGCTTATTCGCATATAGTTAGCGGAATAATAATATTATTAAAAAACATTAAAAACGGGAAAATAAATATAAGCTTTAAATGAATAAAAGAAGTATAAAATATTTTTGAAGTATTTAAAAAAGCATTTATTAATACATTTATATTAAAATATTTCGATTTATTATTATATCTTTTTATAAAAACAAATGTATTAACGTTCGTTTTAAGCTGTATAATATTATAATTATTTTTAGATATTATTAATAGAAAAACTATATAAAAAATAACATTTAATAACTTTTCATTTAAAAAAGTTTATTTTTATTAAACAAAGATATTATATTTATAATTAAGAACTCTTGATTATTTATATAGTTTTTGTTTATTAACGGTATTATATAATCAATAGTTAATATATAATAATAATAATAATAATTGATTATAACTTTTTACAATATTTTATAATAAAAAAGAAGTTTAATAAAAGATAAATATAATAAGCTGAAACTTTAGTAACTTACAATTTTCAAATAAAATACAGATTAGATAAGTTAAACCCTGTAAATGATCTTTTTATACCGCTTAAATTATACTAATAGCATTATTAGATTAAATAAAAATATTATTTATATTACAAAACAAAATAAAAAAATGCTATATTTGATAGCTTTAATATATTATTATTATATAAACAAAATTATTATTTTTAAATATATTTTAAACCTTTATTAAGAAGAGGAAGAATATAATTTACTTTTATATAATTAAATTAAACTATAAATTGAATTTGGCTATAAATAGATAATATTATATTAAATAATCATTATATTAACAAAAAATAAAACGATTTTTGAATAAATTATAAAATTTATAAAAAAATGCTTTATTAAAACTTTAAAAGAATAATAAGTTTATTTAAAATAAAGAATATTTAAAATTCTGTTTTTGTTTAATCAAAGTTGCTAATTCTTAAATGATTAATGCAAATCGATTATTAATTTATTATAGAAAGGTATATATTCCAATAGATCCAATTATAAAAACAAAGATATTAAGGATGTATTATAATAATTTAATAAAAGGTTATTAAAACAATTAAAAAACAATTAAAATTGTTAAATCCAAACATTTTTAATTTAGTATATTAAGGAATATTAAGAATTATATAAAAAGCTATATTATATACTAAAAAACGATAATTAAAAGATATAATTTTTATAGTATTACTTAATTGCTATTTATTCTATAAGGATTGTAATAAAAAATCTTTATGGATTTTATTATAAATCTTTCGTTTTTAAAATTAAAAAAAAAACGTTTATAATTTAATATAAAAATAATTATAAATTAATATATAAAGCTTTTGTAATACATTTCAATTAATAAATCTATAATTACTTTAGATTTAATAAAAATTATGTTTAAATATGTTTTTAAGAATTTTGATATTCCAAAAAATATAATATTAAATAAAGGATTTGTTTTTACAAATTATTTTTAATTAAATTTAATGTTTTATTTTAAAATAAAATATAAATTAATTATAACGTTCTATCTATAAACCAATAATTAAATTAAAAGATAAAACTAGAATTTGGAATATTATTTAATATATTATATAAACTGGTATTAAAATAATTAGGCATTATTTTTGGTTTTTGTAGAATTTATATATAATGTAATATATTATATATAAAAATTAATATAAGCTCAACTAAAGCAATATATAATATTAATTCAGAATTTAATTACTTTAATAAAAACGTTAACATTAAAAGGAAAACACCAATTGCATTTAAAAAATTAAAAAAGCTTTAAATAAAAAGAACAAAACTAAAAAAAGTTTTGAAATACAATTATTCAATATTATAATAATATATTGAAAATCGAATAAAATCCTATTTTTTATAATATAAAAAAGAAAATTATACTAAATATAAAAAATATTAAATAGCTTTATCCAAAAATGAAATTATCTAATAAATTTATAAATCCATTCGAAATAATAAGGATTAAATAAAGTAAATAAATTTATAAATTAAAAATATTATTAATTTATAAAATATATAACATTTTTTATATATTATTATTCAAATTATAAATAAAAGCGCTAAAGAATTAATAACCTTTTGCTATTAGAAAAGATTAAAAAGCAAATAGAATATAAAATGAAAAGTATTTTAATATATAGAAAAAGAGGAAAGAGTATATAATATTTGATTAAATAAAAAAGTTATTAATTTGTAGAAAACATTTGGAAAATAGCAAAAAATCTTTAATATTTGAAAAGAATATTGAAAGATTATCAAAAAAATAATTAAATGTTATTAAAATAACAATATTGTATTTAAAAAAAAAAAAAAACCTTAAATATTAATATTATCCTTTTTATTGGAATTCTTATTAATATTATTTTTATTATTATTTAACTTTATAGTTTTAATTGTTTTACTTTTAAACTTTTTTAGGAATTTGTTCAATTTAGATATTGTTTAAGCATTGTTAAATGAATATTTAAAAACAGATATCTTCTTCTTTTTTATAAAAACTTTAAATAGTTTATTATTAGATGGTAACTTATTAGGAAAATTTGAATTTTTTTTATAATTGTTAGAATATTAAAAGTATTTGCAAATATAATAATATTATAAAAATCCAGTTTGCGGATTTATATAACTTTCGTTAAAAAACAAATTATTAAGCTTAAGAAAATCGAGATTGTAATGTAAAAAGTTAAAACGCTATTTATAAAATTCAAATTTACTTTTAAATGGTTTTATTGAAATATAATTAATATTTTATAATCTTTGTACTAATTTTATATTTTCTAAAATTATAAAAAAAGCTAATCTTTTTTTAATATTTAAAAAGGAATTTTTAGAGTTTATTAAATTTATTTTAGTAAACTTTTTAATATAAAAATAAAATTTAGGTTTTTTAATAATATAAGGTTTAATAAATCTATAAGAATAATTTAAAGAAATAATTTTACTATCCTTTAAATCTATAGATTCGTTTAATAGCATTTTTGGAATTGTAAACTTTAAATTAAATATCTTTATAATTCTATTGTTATTAAAAACTTTTCTTTTTTTCGAAAAACGAAATTGATTTTAATAAACTATAAATAATATCTTTTCTTTTTTCTAAGTTTTTATTTATTATATAAATAATATCTATTATATTTTCGTTTATTATATTATCTTTTAAATTTTTTATTGTTTTATTTAAAAACGAAAAAATGATTTTAAAAAAGATTATTTGTTAACAAATATAATTAAATTAGTTAATATATTAAAGAATAACTTATAATAAAACGATATATATTTAATATTTAATTTAATATTAATATCTAAACCGATATTATAATATAAAAGATTATTATAGTTTTTTTTAATATTATAAAGTTTATAATTTTGCTTTAATTTTTTCTTTTATAATAAAAAACTTTATATCTTTTTTATATACTATATATTCTTTTAAATAAAATACTTTTATATAATGTTTTAATAATCGTTATTATTATAAGTATCTAAATTCTTTTGTAAATGTATAAAAATATTAACTTTTGTATAATACAATAATAATACCTTTTCGCATTTTTTTCGATTTCGTTGTATATTTGTTATAATTAGTATATTTGCTTTTTGGAAAAGTATATTGTTAATTAATCAAATTATCCTTTTTTATATACTTATAAAAGTAATTGAAAATATACTTAAAACAATAAAAACAATAAAATTAATATAATATTATTTCTTTATTAGCAAATTTGCTAGTTATTTATATATTATAAATTTGCTAGTTATTTATATATTATAAATTTGTATTATAATTTTGATATTGCTAAAAATTAATAAAGAAAAGTTGTATATATAATAAAAAAATAAAGGATTACAAATGAAAAAGAAAATGCTTTTATATTATTAAAACTAATTTTATTTGCTTCTTTATTTAATAGAAATTCTTAATTGCTTTTTTGTTTATTTAATAATTATATATTCTTATAATTATATAACAAGCTAGATAATAATAATATTATATAAATTATCAGTTTCCTTTATATTCTAATTGCAAATATTAAAGTGATTTGAAATAAATTTTTTTAAAAGAAAGAATATTTGTTAGAACTGTTTATATTCAAATTCTAATATTTAGAAAAGATAAGATTAAGATATATCATTGTTATTCAAAACCTTAATATTTAAATGTTTAAACATTTTAGTATAAAAGATTTAATAGTTTGATGTTAAAGATTAGAAGATATTACTTTAGTATATTATTATAAAGCTATATTAAAGCTAATTAAGAAATTAATTGAATATATAATTATAATATAAATATTTAATTAGAATCCATATATTTTAGAAGGTAATGAAAAGTCTTTATACGATTTTAACTAGTTGATTCTTTGTTTACACCTCCTAACATATATTATCAATCTAACCTTTTCAAATATTTTGTTTATAAAAACTATAATGAAATATAATTTGGATTATAATTTAAATTATTTTATTTTGATAATATTATTATCGAGAAAAGGTTAAAGAATTGATAATAATGTAAATTATCGAATTATAAAAGCTAATTTATTGAAGTTTGTATATATTATTAATTCTGCAATTTTGTATTTTTCGTAATTAATTTAATATATTAAGAATAAACGATCCAAGCAATATTACTAAATTTCTAATAATCCTTTTTTAGAATATAATTAGAGCAATAAAGAAACATTTGTAAAGCAAAGCTAAATTAATATTATAATAAATGTTAGTATATGCTAGACTATATATTAGTTATATAAAGATATATAAATAGTTTAAATCAAACTAAAAAATCAAATAGTATAGATTGCTTTAAATAATTTGAAATATTAAATACAATTATTAATATTGGATTATTAATAATATAATAAATAATATTAATTTATATAAAATAATGAATTAGTATAAACTAATTCTATTATTTAAAGCTTTGCTATTAATTATAAATAATATAAACATTAAAAATGCTAAAAAGAAAGTAAAAGCTTTATTGAAAAAGATATTATATTAGTATAACAATTTGAATAATTTGGATTACAATCTTTTTAAAGCGAAAGAATAATAATTAATATTTTTATGAATAATATTTATTATATTTGAAAAAATAAAAAAGAATGTAATTAGTATATTAAACATTTCTTTTAAAACGGATTATATTACTATTCAATTATTAAAAGTTTATTAATAGTATATTACAGTATTTATAAAAGATTTCTTTTAAAAATACTTTAAATTGTTATATTTTCTATTCAAATAAAAATTAACAAATATAGTAATATTTCTAAAAACAGATAAAAAGGATATGTTATTAATATACTTTTAAAAGCCAATTATATTATTATTATAAATTAGAAAAGGTTTAAAACAGTTTGTTATAAAAAAAGATCTTTTGAATAATAATATATTATAAAATAATTAGTTTGTAATATAATAAAATCTTTTCTAAATATTTAATTATAAATTTAATAACCTTTTTTATATATAATATAGAATTAGCTTTTCTTTAAGAAAAAGAAATAATATTAATGATACTAAATGTATAAAGTATATTTAATATATTAATATTTAAAAGGTTATTTAAAATGGACGAGAAAACAAAATTAATCTATAAAAAACTATTTCGATTAGTTAATTTAATCTTAACGAATTATAAAATAAAAGTCCAGCTAAAAGGTATATATATTACAAAATTGAGGATATAATACAAAACTTTATAGAGGTTACTATTATTCTCAATCCTATATATATTATATCTAATTAAACTACTAAATTAAGATTGTTTATTACATTTTAAATATACAAATAATATTGTAATTTATAGGATTTTAAAATTTATAAAAAGCAATATAGTTATATTAAAATGTAATATATACTAAATTATAAAATGGAAAGCTAAAAATAAGATTGTTTTTATATTGGAGAAATTAAAAATAATTTATCTTTTGTAAAGATAGAATATAAATATCTTTAATATTAATATATCATTAAAACTAACAATCAGATTAATAATTGTAGTAAACAATAAATAATTAGCTTTATACTAATTTAGTATCTGAATAAATTATAAATTCTTTTTTAAAAAATATATAGTTAAATGTATAATAAAAGCGTTAAAAATTGTATATTATATTAAAGGATTAGTGAATATTAAATTTGGATTATTTATTATATCGCTAAAAAAGATTATAATTATATATATACAATCCTTTTTATTATATAGTTTAGATATTTAGTATAATAATAGGTTAAAACCTAATGTAATAAATAATTATAATTATAATTAGTTGATTAATATAAGATTTGATTTATTAATTAAAAAAATTAATAAGGTTATTATTTTTTAATAATAAAAAAGATTCTTTTAATTTAATATATAGTGTTTATAACAAATATTTTTTAGAATATAGGGTTATCAACAGATAATATTGTTTTTAAATATACTTATATATATCTTACGTTTTGGCTTAAAACGTTTAATTTTGTTTATTCGCTAATACACTAATTTAATACTCCAATCCTACTTTAGTAGTATATAATTGTTAGTATTAACTTGGTCAGTTAAAGTGTAAGTACTTAAATCTCTTTTGGTATAGTTATCATTGTTATTCTTTATATAATCTATGGAATGAAGGATGACTTTATAGACGTCCTCGAGGTGCTAGTACGCCTAATACGGTTAGACGTATTATTCGTACAGCAGCTAAAAAGTCACATGATCCATTTCCCGATAATAATAAAGTTACACTATATAAATATATTAATTCTATATGCTTTTAGGTTAATATTAATATAACTATTTTTTATTTAATTATAGGATTAATTCTATAAAGAGAAAAACAAAAAAAGTTATAATAAAACAATTTAATATATAATGAAATTAATTAAATAGAAATATAATTATAGTATTTTTAGATAATTTTTAAGCAATGTAAAAATAATACTAAGCTAATAAATTACGAATATGCTATCTACTACAATTAATTATTAATTAAAACGGAAAATGAAATAATAAACAGTACCTTCTACGTTTTTAATATTAAAGTAATTGGAATTTTTAAAGACCTGTAATATACATTGAAAATTCTTTAGTTTTTAAATAAACAATTATAAATATATATTAATGATATTTTAATAATCTGATATGTATAAGCGTATATACTTAATATCTTTCAATAAGCTTTTTTTTGAATATTATATACTTATAAACTATTACAGAATTAATATTATATGGTTTTTGAATTATATAAATATTGAAAGCAATAAGATAATTAATAAACTAATGAATACTAATGTAAATAAAAAACGAATAAACAATGATCGTTTAGTAAAATCTATAATCTACAAAATAAGCATAATAATAAAAGCTTTTATTAATATAGCGATTTCCGATTAATGGAATTAATATTATATAAGATTTTTAATATTATATTGTAAATAAGGATTTAGATACATTATAGTTAAACTTTTAGAATTCCGCTTTCTCTATACATCGTTCTATTAGTTTTTAACCGTTTAAATAATATATAGCGATTTTGTATAATATTATAAAAAGTTCGATTATAGTAATATTAAGTTTAATTGTTTTTGTGAATATAAGAAAACTTTCGAGCATTTTATATTCTATAAAATCTTTTAGTATAAGTTTTATATTTAATTAATTAAACCAAATCGCTTATTTAGTTATTTTAAAAAAAAAGTAAAAGTATTTAAATATAATATTAGTGTATTTAGAATAATTCGAAAACTTTTTTATAATAATTTAATATTTTATTTTTAATGTTTATACATTATAAATATACAATTTAATAAGTTAAAATAGTTTTTATTAAAGCTATAGTTTATTGAAATTCAATTATTATTCTTTAATTATTGTATAATAATAGGCTATATATTTTATATAATTAGTATATGTTTTATATAAAAGCATTATTTTAATATAAGAATTAGTAGAAATAAAGTATTTTTTATAAATTTATACATTTTTTAATATAGCATTTATATTTGTATATAATCTATTATATTTGAAAAATAAGTTTATTTATAAAAGTATTAGTTTATAAATATATAAAATAAAAAAAAGAGAAAATAAAAAAAAAATTCTAAATGAAGGAAAAGGCATTATAGAAATAAAGGGAAATTACATTATTTAAATATAAAGATTGAAAAATAAAGTATTAAAAGTACTATTAAGTATAACAATAGGCTATATACAAAAAGCATATAGAAAAGTTCTGTTTTTATTGCAAGCCTATTGCTAATATCTTTCGGAAGGTTAGAACTAGCCATTTTATATAAAGACGTTAAACTTTAAATAAGAAAATAAATAAATATATTAAAAGCATTATTAAAAAAAGATTAATATAATAACTTTTTTATATAATTTATATTTATTGATTTTAAATTTAAAAGCTATATGTTTTAGAATTATTAAAATATAAATGAATAATACTTTTATATTTAGTAAATTAAAACTTTTTAAATTTTCAAATTAAAAGCTTTTAACTTTTTATTCAAAAATTAAATTTATTCAATATTTTATAAATAAAATATTTTTAATATTTAATGAATATATTATATAATCTAAAAATAATAATATTAAATTAAATTAAAAAGATTAAAATAAAAAGATTAGAAAAGTTATTAATTTTAATTAATATTAAGAATAATAAACTTAAAATGTTTATATTATCATAATCTATTGATAAAAGCATTATACAATTTGTTTATTATAATATAATATTAAAATCTAATAAATAAAAATATTAAACTATTTAATAGATAATTTATTTAATAAATAGAAAATTTTCATTAAAGTTAAAGATTTTTTTTAATAATAATTATATAGAACCTTTTATATTTATTAATAATAAAAATTTTCATAATCAGATTAAATAAAAATATATTGAAACTGAAAAACAATATTATTTATTAAGATAATAAAAAAAAGTAAATAAATTATTAGAAATATATTAATACTAGAAATATATATTATATTAATAAAAATTAATATTAAATTAACATCCTAATTTACTTTACAAATTGTTATTTTATAATTGAACCTTTCTAGTATTCTTATTATTATATATATTAATTTGTATTTCTTATATAAATATTTTATTAAATTAGATATAATAAGAAAAATGTTAATAATTAATACTATAATATTAAAGTAATTATATAAACTAAAAGATTAATTAAAATGAAATAGATTAATAAAAACGATAATATAATAGATATTATAATTAAAACTAATTTTAATAAACTATTAGAAAAGTTTATTACATTAATGTTTTATTTATATAAGTTAAAGAATAAATAAAAAGAAAAATAAATATAATTTTATATAAATGAAATAAAACTATTTAAAGTAGATTTTTTTAATAAAAACTAATTTTATTATTCACTTTCTATTTAGTACTATTATTATACGAAAAATATAAAACTAAAAAAATATTAAATCCAATTTTGTTTAAAATCTTAAAGATTAAGTTTTATATAAATTCTAATGTTAATAACATATAATATTATTATATTATAATAAATATATTAATTAAAGAACTTAATAAAAAACGATTATCTTATTAAGATGTAGATTAAAAATTAATCAAAAAAGGAATAGAATTGTTTATTAAAGTTTATAAAAATGAAGAAAAAGATAAAGGATTATTATATTTTTTATTATATAAAGGATAAAAGTATTATATATAGTAAATACTATAGTCATACTATTTAGAATTATTATAATTATTATTAAAATGGTTAATTATATAATGATATTCCGAAAATAATATTATTTTATATTAAAAATATTCTTTATAGAATAATTTTTTAATAATATTTTTATTTTAAATTAGTAGTATATTTTATATATAAAAAAGTTTATTATAAGTTATTATATAATTATAAAATTTAAATAAATAATAATAATATTATTAGATAAAACTAACAAATTAAATTAAAGATTATTATAATATAAAAAAGCTATTTATCAATTATTTATATTAAATTAAAATAATAATAAATATAATATTATAAAATTAAAGAGTTTTTTATATAAAAAAAGATTATTTTATATTTATATAAAATAAAAAAATAAATAGAAATATAGAATTAACTTCACCCCTATATTATAATATACTATCTACCTTACGAAGCCAAACTAATATATATGTATATTCATTTATATATTTATTTATTTATACAAAGTTTAATGTCTTTATGTAGAATAGCTAATTCTAACCTTCCGAAAGGTATTAATAATAAGCCTACAATAAAGGCAGAACCTTTCTATACGCCTTTTGTATATAATCTATTATTATACTTAATAGTATTTCTAATACTTTACTTTTCGATTTTTACTTTTAAATAATACAATTTCTTTTTATTTCTATAATCCATTTTTTTTATTTAAAAAAACGTTTTTGTTTTCTTTCTTTTTTATTTTATATATTTATAAATTAATACTTTTATAAACAAATTTATTTTTTTAAATATAATGGATTATATATAAATATAAAGATTATATTAAAAAATATATATATATATATATAAAACATTTTATTTTTACTAATTTTTATATTAAAACGATATCTTTATTTAATGTATATATTGATTATATAAAGTATAATTTATTATTATATAATAATTAAAGAATAACGGTTTTTTTTCAGTAAGCTATAATTTTAATAAAAACTATTTAAATTTATTAAATTGTACATTTACAATATACAAATAATAAAAATAAAATATTAAATTATTATATAAAAAAGTTTTTAAAAAGCGTTAAATGTATTAATATTACATTTAAATATATTTCTTTTTTAAAGTAATTAAGTAAGCGATTTAATTTCATTAATCAAATATAAAATTTGCATTATAAGATTTTATAAAATACAAAATATTTAGAAGTTTTTTTTATATTCATAAAAATAATTAAATTTAACATTTTTGTAATTAAATCTTTTATAATATTGTATAAAATTATTGTATACTATTTAGGTAATTCAAAGTTGATAAAGCGATATATAGGAAAGGCAAAGCTTTAGAGGTTTAACTATAATATATCCGAGTTTTTATTTATAATATAATATCGAAAGTTCTGTATAGCATTAGTTTTATTAATCAAAAATTATTATATTGGTAAGGGTCTTTATTATTATGCTTATTCTGCTGATTATAGACTTTATCAAATAATTATTATTTATTTATTCCTTTTTTGTATTAGCGTTTATTAGTTTTTAATCATTTTATTGCTTTTAATATTTATATAGTTTAAAGATTATATAATATCAATTTTATAATAGTTTATAAATGTATAGTATTTAAAAAAGGTTTACTAAAAGATGTTAAGTATATTTATTTATATATATTAAATTATTAAAATGTTATCAATGTATATTTATAATTGTTTGTTTAAAGGTTAATAGATTTTTAATGTATAGTGTAAGTTTTTAAAGGTTTTAATTGCTTTTATGTTAAAAACGTAGAAGATATTATTTGTTATTTCTTTTCCCATTTTAATTAATAATTAATTATAATATATAGTATATTAATAATTTATTAATTTAATATTGTCTATATATTATTTAAAACTATTTAAAAACATTATAATTATATTTCTATTTAATCAATTTTATTATATATTAAATTATTTAATTATAGCTTCCTTCGTTTTTTTTTATAAAGTTAATTCTATAATTAGGTGAGAAATATAATTGAATTAATATTAGTTTAAAAATGCATAGAATTAATACATTTATGTAATATAAATTTGTTATATATTATTAAAGTAAAATCAAAGTTTTAGATTAGTATATTAATAAATGAATAGGATTAAATGTTTTAAGCTGGAACACAAAATATATATAAGTATATTTAAAAATAGTTCTGCATTTTAAAGAATATTTGCTATAAACGTTATACACTAAGTTGGAAAAACCTTTTTTATTATTAAAATAATAATTTTGTTAATTTTTTTAATTAACGGATTTAATCTTATATTAATTAAATAGTTACAATTATAGCTATTTATTGTATAAAGTTTTAATCTACTATTATACTAGATTTCCGAATTATATAATAAGAAGGATTATACATATATAATTATAGCCTTTTTTAACGATATAACAGATAATTTAAATTTAATATCTACTAATTCTTTAATATAATGTACAAATTTTAATATTTTTATTATATATTCAACTATATATTTTTTAAAGAAAAGCTTGTGATTTATTTAAATATTAAACTAATATAAAACTGATTATTTATTATTATTTACAGTTATTAATCTAATTGAAAACTTTAATAATACATTAATATTAAAGGTATTTATATTCCGTTTTTACAAAAAGTAGATTATCTTTAATTTCTTTAGTATAAAAACAATCTTATTTTTAACACTTCATTTTATAATTTAATATATATTACATTTTAGTATAATTATATTATTTTTTTTTTTTTATAAATTTTAAGGTTTTATAAATTGTAATATCATTTATATATCTGAAATATAACGAACGATTTTAGTTTAGTAATTCAATTAGATATAATAAGTATAGAATTAGGGATAATAACGATTTTTATAAAGTTCTATATTATATCTTTAATTTTAAAATGTATATGCTTTTTAGCTGAATTTTAACTTTACATTCTATTAGGAATAAATTAATTAATTAAAACAGTTTTATAAACTAGTTTTATTTTTTTATTCGTTTCAACAATTTTTTAAGTATTGATGTATTAAATACATTTTGTATATATTTAATATTATTAATATCATTTCTTTATTTTAAGCAAAAGTTAATTTTATATTATATATAAAGAAGACTATCAAATCTATTATTAAACATTTAGGAAAAGCTTTATTATACTGCAAGTTAATTATTCTATAATATACTATTATTTAAAAAAGTTTTTTAGCAATAAATTGTTTTAGGCCTTTTCTAATATACAATAATAATATAATCGATCTTTAAAAGTGTATTGATAATTTATCCTTTTTTTCCACTTTCGAAAGTATTACTATTTTCGTTAATTTCTATTTAAATAGAAAATATAATAATTTTAGGCATTTTTGAAAAAAGTTTTTTATAAATATTTTAATATATTGCTAATAAATTTTTAGCAATTGAATAATAATACGATTCGTTTCTAAAGAAATGCTTATTACACCGATTATATTCTTTTTTATTTCTTTAAGCAAAATAAATATTATTTATAAAAATATTAATTGTTTTTCTTTTTATTTTAAAAAAGTTATAATTTAAATCATTCAAATTATTATACTAATACAATACCTTTTTTAATATAATTTCCGCTTTCTTTTTAGTACTCTTAATATTTATACTATTTATAATTAATAATAAAGTTTTAAATAATAAAATTAGTTTATATTAATTTATTACTTTATATAAATTAATATTGTTTATTATATTATTAATAATTTAATATTAATAATTATGTTTAGCATTTCGAATTATTAAAAGCATTTTTATACCGTTTTGTTTTTAAATTTGGTTTAAATTGTTTATATGCTTTTATATAATTAATATATAACTTAGTATATATTAATATTTATTATAATATTAATCTAATTTTATTTTACAAATGCTTCCCTATTATTTTAATTGCATTTTAGAAAAGAATAATTAAAAGTTTAGTAATATTATTTAGATTGTTTATTTTTAGTATATTAATCAATTATAATAAATACAAAATTTTAGAATTAATAACATATATAAACTTTAATAAATTGGCTTTTATAATCCAATAATTTATATTGTTATTAGTTCCTTAACCTTTTCTTAATAATAATGTTACTAAAATGAAATGATCCAAACTGTAGTTCAAGTTATGCCTAACCATTGTCTCCGTGAACGGGATATTTAAGAAGGTTAAATCGATAGTATGGCCGGCGCGGTGTGTAGGCTCTCCCGGCTCTCATTAACCTATACCCTACTACTAGACTATATAACCTGTCGAATGCAACCAAGTAATAGTTTGGCTCTCTATGATAATAGAGGCTTAGAGGTACGCCTTCATTATGTTATTTATTTAAAGTTTAACGTCTCTATGTTAAATGGCTAATTCTAACCTTCCGAAAAGTATTAGCAATGGGCCTATAACGGAGATAGAACCTCCCTATACATTTTCTATGTATAATTTATTATTATATTTGATAATACTTTTAATGCTTTATTCTTTAATTCTTACATTTAGATAATATAGTTTTCTTTTATTTTTGCAATTTTTTTCTTTTTATTTATAAAAGCGTTTTCGTTTTCTTTTTTCTTTATTCTATACATTTGTAGATTAGTACTTTTATAAACAAGTTTATTCTTTAAATGTAATAGATTATATACAAATATAAACGCTATATTGGAAAATATATATATATATAAAACATTTTATTTCTACTGATTTTTATATTAAAATAATATTTATATATAATATATATATTAATTATATAAAACATAATTTATTATTATATAGCAATTAAAAAATAATGGTTTTGTTTTAGTAAACTATAGTTTCAATAGAAATTATTCGAACTTATTAAATTGTACGTTTATAGTATGCAAATGTTAAAAATAAAATACTAAATTATTATAAAAAAGTTTTCGAATAGTTTTAAATATATTAATATTATGTTTAAATACTTTTATCTTTTTTTAAAACGATTAAATAAATAATCCAGTTTGGTTAACTAAATATAGAACTTACATTATAAGATTTTATAAAATATAAAATACTTAAAAGTTTTCTTGTATTTATAAAAGCAATTAAGTTTAGTATTATTATAATCAAACCTTTTATAGTATTATACAAAATCGTTATATACCGTTTAAATAGCTAAAAGTTAATAAAGCAATATATAGAAAAGGCGAAGCTTTAAGAATTTAATTATAATATATTCGAATCCCTATTTACAATATAATACTAAAAGTTTTATATAATATCAACTTTATTAATTAAAAGTCGTTATACTAATAAAGACTTTTGCTATCGTACTTATTCTATTAATTATAAGTTCTACTAAACAATTAATATTTATTCGTTCCTTTTTTGTATTAGTATCCATTAGCTTATTAATTATTTTGTTGCTTTTAATATTTATATAATTTAGAGATTATATAATACCAATTTTATAACAATTTATAAATGTATAGTATTCAAAAAAAACCTATTAAGAAATATTAAACATATTTATTTATATATACCAAATTATTAAAATACTATCGATATATATTTATAACTATTCGTTTAAAGATTAAAAAGTTTTTAATACATATTATAAGCTTTTAAAAGCTTTAATTACTTCAATATCAAAAATGTAAAAGATATTGTTTATTACTTTATTCTTTATTCTAATTAATAATTAATTATAATACATAATATATTCATAATTTATTAATTTCGCATTATTTTTGTATTACTTAAAACTATCTAAAAATATTATAATTATATTTCTATTTAATCGATTTTATTATATATTAAACTATTTAATTACGATTTTCTTCATTCTTTCTTTTACAAAATCAATCTTATAATTGGATAAGAAATATAATTAAATTAATATTAGTTTAAAAATATACAGAATTAATATATTTATATATTACAGTTTCGTTATATATTGTTAAAATAGGATTAAAACTTTAAACTAATATATTAGCGAATAAACGAAGTTAAGCATTTTAAACCAAAATATAAAGCGTATACAAACATATTTAAGGGCAATACTATTTAATAATAATTCTATATCTTAAAGAACATTTATTATAAATGCTATATACTAAATTGAAAAAACCCTTTTTATTATTAAAAAAATGATTTTGTTAACTTTTTCAATTAGCAAACCAAATCTTATATTAATTAACTGGTTGCGATTATAACTATCTATTACGCTAAACTTTAGCCTATTATTATATTAAACCTTTAAACTATATAATAAAAAGGATTATATGTATATAATTATGGCTTTTTTTAGTAATATATAATAAATAATTCAAATTTAACGTTCATTAATTCTTTAATATAATATATGATTTTTAACGTTTTTATTATATATTTAGTTATATGTTTTTTAAAAAAAAACTTACGGTTTATTCAAATGCTAAATTAGTATAAAGTTGATTATTTATTATTATTTATTTATTTATTTATTCATTTATTTATTTGTTTAATTATTTATTATTTATTTATTTATTTATTTATTTATTTATTTATTTATTTATTTATTTATTTATTTATTTATTTATTTATTTATTTATTTTATTTATTTATTTATTTATTTATTTATTTATTTATTTATTTATTTATTTATTTATTTATTTATTTATTTATTTATTTATTTATTTATTTATTTATTTATTTATTTATTTATTTATTTATTTATTTATTTATTTATTTATTTATTTATTTATTTATTTATTTATTTATTTATTTATTTATTTATTTATTTATTTATTTATTTATTTATTTATTTATTTATTTATTTATTTATTTATTTATTTATTTATTTATTTATTTATTTATTTATTTATTTATTTATTTATTTATTTATTTATTTATTTATTTATTTATTTATTTATTTATTTATTTATTTATTTATTTATTTATTTATTTATTTATTTATTTATTTATTTATTTATTTATTTATTTATTTGTAATTTAACGTCTCTATGTTAAATGGCTAATTCTAACCTTCCGAAGGGTATTAGTAACAGGTCTATAATAAAGATAGGATTTCCTTATACGCTTTTTATATGTAGCCTATTATTATACTTAATAGTACTCTTAACGTTTTACTTTTTGGTTTTTACATTTAAATAATACAATTTTTTTTATTTCTATAATCCCTTTTCTTTTATTTATAAAAACGTTTTCACTTTTTTTTTTTTATTCTATATATTTGTAAATTAATGTTTTTATAAATAAGCTTATTTTTTAAATATAACGGATTATATATAAATATAAATATTGCATTAGAAAATATGTATATATGTATAAAAAAAACACTTTGTTTCTATTAGTTTTTATATTAAAGCGATGCTTATATATAATAAATATACTAATTATATAAAGCATAGTTTATTGCTATATAACAATTAAAAAATAACGATTTTGTCTCAATATGCTATAGCTTTAATAAGGATTATCCGAATTTGTCAAATTGCACGTTTACAATACGCGAACGTTGAAAATGAAATATTGGGTTACCGTAAAAAAGTTCTCGAATAGCTCTGGGTACGTTAGTATTGCGCTCAAATACCTCCGCCCTTCCTTAGGGCGGTAAAGGATTCTATTAATAAGGGTATAATAATATATTAGCAACCTTAATATCTAAGTTCTTTATTATAGTATAATCGGCTTTAACAATTATATAGAATATCGAAATGTTAACGCAAAACCTGTATTTTTATATAATTGTTATTTTACACATTTAGATTTAGATTTTTAAATAAAAATATATAATAAAGATTAAGGCATATATTTATATTTTATATAATATAGTAGTATACCGATAATTATATAAAAGAATCTTAATAATTTTATAAAATTTTATAAAAATTATTAAAAATATAGAAAAGTATCTAGTGAATTTAAATTTAACCTTTAAAAGAATACCAAATTTAATTATTCTATTATTATTGATATTAAATATATTAATGAAAAGTTCATTCTTTATATTATTAATAAAGATATTTAATTTTAAATAGTATAATGATTGAATAACATATTTATAAAGTATATATAAAATAAATTATATATATATTAAACTAACATTTATATTAGTTTACTAAATTATATTATTTATAATATAAAAAAAGTTTATTAATATTATAAATGTAATAAATGTAATTATAGAATTAATATTTATTAGAGTATATTAATTTATAGAATTAATCGAAAAAAATTATCATTTTATTTATAAAATATATATTATTATTAGAAATAAAATAAATAAATATAAGATATTAAAGAAAATAATATTATAAATATTAATAAAAACAATAAACAATTTAGTTAAACTAAATAATATTAAACTTATTTTACTAATATTTAATATTTATTTATATATAAATAAATTTGATTTATTATTATTAAATATAACTAAAAGATTTATAATATTTAAAAAGGTTATCATTAAAATCAGTAAATCATATTCTAAAAGATAAATTTTAAAAGCTTTAAAAATAATAAAATGGATTATTTTTAGTTTATAATTTATTATTAAATTTATTAATATAAATCTAAAGAGAAAGTAATAATAGAAGAGAATAATAAAATAAACCTTTTGTTTTAATTAATATTAAAGATAAGTTTTATATTATAAATTTAAAAACGAATTAATAAAATTTCGTTTTATTATAATAAAACCATTTTTTAAAACATTATAAAATATAAAAGTTAATAGAAACTTATAAAAGTTGATAAAGGTTTATAAAAATAAATAAAGGATTATAAAAATTTATAGAAGTAAATAAAAGATTTTAAAAGTTAATAAAAGTTTATAAGAAATTTTAAAAGTTATATTTATTTTATAATTGCCATTAGGATTATTACAAACTATTATACTATAAATATAACAAATAAAAACTATAATAAATACTATATTCTTTTTAATGTTAACTATATATATGAATAATAATATTTTATCCAATCTCATTATTTATTCAAATAAAATAAATTTATAATATTTATAATAACTCTAGCTGTTTCTATAATATATTAAAAAAATTTTAATAAAAAAAAGCTTTAAAAGTTAATAGAAAATGGAATATTCGAATTTATAAAAAACTTAAATATTCTATTAGAAATAAAAACATTTAATTTCCGTTTTGTTAATTAAAAAAAAAAGAAATTAATCAAGTATTCCTAAAACCAAAATTAATTATATAAATATAAAAGAATTAAAAAAAAAAGTTTTATTTTAATATAATTACTAATTATTTTATTTGTCAGTTAATATATAATAATAGTTGTTATAATGATTTTATAAGATAACATATATAGTAAGGATATATATAATAATATAAATATATACTTTTATAATATTATTTAGGGTTATATATAATTAGAATCTAATTTACTTAAAAAGTTCTTTATTTAATTATTATTAAAATTATATATATATATAAAAAAAATATATTCTATATATTATTAAGCCTTTATATAATATTCTAGAAACAAAAAATTATTAGTTTAGGATTTATTATAAATATTATATAAATAAATTTAAAATAATGTAATTAATTTATAATCCTTATTTTATTATACATAGATAAAGAGGGTAAAGGATTTAGTATTATTAGTTATAAACGAATGATATTTTAATTATATATGATAAAGAATTTATAGAAAGAAAAAAGAGTAATTGAAAGCAATTAAGTTTATAATTAAGAATCATAAAATATTAATATTTAGTATATTTTTCAAATTTAATAAGAAAATAATTATTTAATATTCTAATATTCTAAAAGTGTTATTCTATTTATGCAAAAAAAGCAATATAAAAATCTAAAATTTATAAAAACTATATTTTGAGATATACTAGGAACTTTTTAAAAAAATAAAAAGAACTAAAATAATTAAAAACTAATATATTGTTTAACGAGTTTATAATGTATATATAATAATAATAAATTAATTAAAATCATTTTTCGATTTTTTTATTATTATTTAAATCATTAAACCTAAAAAAAAGATGTTAAAGTACTTAATAAACGATTTTGATAATAAATGAATAATAAAATAACAAAATTAAAGTTTATCCTATTTAATAAAAACTTATTTTAAATTGTAATACTTATTAATACATTATTTATAAAATAATCCAAACCTTTTCTTATAGATTAATTACATTATAGCATTTATAAATAAAAACAATAAAGTAAGTTTGATTTATTAATTATTAATTAAATATAAGAAAAGATTTATAGTTAATATAATAATATTTTAATGAGTTTAAAAATAAAAAAAGATTATAAAGATTAAATGAATTAATAAAAAGTTTAATTCTATAGATTTTATAATTAAAGTAAAGCTATTATAAATATTGAAAAATCTAATAAATAATAATATAATCAATATTAAGGTTATAAGATGAATAAAAAGGAATTAAAGACTTTCTATTAGAAAGGGTATATTAATAAATGTTAAAATATTATTATTAATAAATTGAATATTTTAGGTATTGAGAAAAAAATTCATATTATTATTTTATTAATTTACTAAGTAGATTAATAAAATAAAGAGTATATAATTCAATATAAAAGGATTTATTAAAAAAGTTTAGTTCGAATTTTAAAATAGTTATTAATATCGGAATAATTATATAACGCGTTAGGCTTTATATTAACGCTTCGGCATTCTATATAGTCGTTGATTTATAGTTTTTAAATAATGCTTTTTTAAAGTAATAATAATGTATTTAATAAGATATCTATTATTGACTTTCATTTTGCATTAGGTTAAACTAATAATTATTAAAAAAAGAGTTAATAAAATTTTATTTATTTTGTTCTCTTTTTTTTAAATTTATATAAAAAAGTTAAAAAATAAACTTAAAACTTTATATATTACTTAAATTATTAAGAATAATAACAATATTTTATATAAATCTCTTAATTCTTTTTTTAAAGTTCTTTTATAACTTGCTAAAATATTATAATTTGTTTTATAATTAAGAAAAATAATACATTATATAAAAATAATATGGGGATATACTTTAAAAATAAATAGGATTAGTATAAAACTATTTGTATTAATAATATTATTTATAATTTTTATAGTTATTCAAAAAATTAATTCTTTATTCAAATTATTATTTTTTAGTTTTTTATAAAACATTTTGTATATCTATCTAATTAGTATATAATATTATTTAATTTTATTAATAATATTATAAAATATAATAAGAACTTCTTATATTATTTTAATATATATAAATTTAGTCAACTTTTGAAATTTCTATAATATAAAGTCCGTTTTAATATTATAGAAAAACTAATAAATTAAAATATATATTAATTTAATTATTTTATATAATATTTTTTATTGTTTTTAGTTTTATATTTTATATAAACTAAGTAATATCATAAATTATAATTTTGCTAATAATATATAAAACTGGTTTTTCTTTTTAATAAAAGATATTTATAATGATTTAATAATTAAATTCAATATCGTTTTTAACTATAAATCTAAATTCTTTTAAAGATTTTATATAAAATTTATATTATTTACAAACCTCATTAAATTTACTAATTGTATAAAAACTAATATCTAAATATTCGACTCTTTTTGTAAAGTTAATAAGTTTTTATATAAATAAATATCTAAATCTAAAACAAATTTAATAAAGTTCTGTTTTAATAAAATATTTATATATTATTATTATTTTTTATTCAATTTAATAATATAAATAAATAATTTCATTTTTTATGTAATTAATACAATTTTATTTTATTATAAAAAACGTTTATTAAACTATTCAAAATAATTTTTAAATCATTTATATTTTGGATATATATCAAAAAAGATATTTATAAATATAAGTAAAAAAGTAATATCTTTTGATAAAGTTTATATAATAATATTATTTTATAATATTATAGAATCTTTTTCAAATTTGATTTTTTACTTTACTTTTCTTATAAAATTAATAATATTCATTTTATTATTTTTGTTTCAAGATTTAAATTTGTATTTGATTGAAATTGAAAAATTTCACAAATCTATTGATTTTATATAATTAGAATTATTAATTTTATTAGAAAACGTATATATAAAGGATTATTTATTAAATGATTTAATTATATATAAATTATTAATTTCCTTAATTTTTTTAAATGAATTTGATATTTAATTAATTAATTTTCAATCTGATTATTTTTAACTATTTTGTTTTTATTCGTTCGTTCTTTATTTTTATCTTTGAATTTTAATTTTCTTTTGTATATAATTAAAATTTGATAAAAAAGAAATCTATTTATGTTTTGATTTATTATAAATTAATTAAATTTAATCTTGTATTTTATTATTGAATAATTAATTAATTAATAATTCAATTGTTTATGTTTATAATTCTTAAGTTTATTATATATAAAAAGATTTTATAAATATTAGTTTTATTTTATAAAATTACAAAAAGCTAGTTTTTATACATTCTTTAATTAATCTATATATTCGTTAAAAACTTTTGTTATTATATATATAATTAATTTAACATATTTCTTTATTAAATAAATCATTATTAAACTAATTAAAAATAAAGGAATTCAAGGATTTTCTTTATATAATTTAATTATATTTTTGTAATTTAGTATAAAGAATTTTATACAAAAATACTAGTTCAAATAATATTAAATTATATTTGAGAATATTTTAGTATATATTGACCATTTCATTTTATAAAATTAATTTGGTTTAATATATATATTATTTAAACTAAATTAAAATATACAAAGTTTAGCATATTACTTTTTTAATTATTTGAAAAATGACTTTTTGAAAAAACGTTATATAATAATAATAAAAAAGATTATATTTCGCTATTATATTACATACTTTTTATATATTTTTTTAATTTTGAAATAAATCTATATAAATATTAATATATTTATAAATATATAATTATAAAATATTATTATATAAATATAAAGATTATGTACTTTGTTTTTGAATATAATAAAAAATGCTTTATTGTATATATTTTTTTAAATATTTTAATTCTTAATATATATTATAGAAGATTAATAATTTACAACTTAAAGAGTTATTTTTTTTATTATATATATTTAATCTATAGATATTAATACAATTTTATAAAATTAAGAAATAAGTTTAATATAAAAAGTATATTTTTTAATAATTAATAGAATAATACATTTAAATAATAATATTATTTTAAATAAAATATAAACTCTAAATATTAATATTATTTTAAAATATAAAATGTATATAAGCATTTACTAATATATCACATTTAGTTCGATTCTTAATAAATTATGAAAATGTTTATTTTATTATATAAAAGAATATAATATTTATAATTAATTATATAATTAACTAAATTGGATTTAAAGATTATAATTAATAAGTAACTAAAACAAAAATGGTTTATTAATAAATTAATAATTGAAATATTATAATGTTTTTAATAATAGATTTTATATAAAAAATATTAAATCTATTAAAATATTCTTCTTTTACTTTGATGGATTTATTTTATATAAATTTCATTATTTTTTTTTTCAAATTCTCTATTTAATTATTTTATTATTATTTTTGTATATTTAACCTTTTTTATTCATTATATTTAAATATTATAAAATACTAAATAAATTTATACAAATTTTATAATCTTTTTATTTATAAATTTAAAGATTGATTTGTTTTAATTATTATACTATTGTTTTAAAATTTGATTATAATTCTTATTATTATATTATTTAAATATTCTTTAAATAATAATATTTCTTTTATAATATTAGATTCTAATCTTAATAAGTTATAACTAACGTTATATAAAAATGATTTTAAAATAAAAAACAAAATAGATATAATACTATCATACAATATTATATTGTATGTTTAAATAATATTTTTATATATTTAGCGGATATATTAAAGTACAAAAAGTATATTTGTATAATAATATAGAAATTAGCAAATATTAAATCATAGATTAATATAAATAAATATAAATTCGAAACTATTTTTATTTATTATCTAAAATTAATAATTATAATAAATAATATATAAATGGATTCTAAAAAGGTTATTGCGATTATATTTTAGGAATAATTATTTTCAATAAAAAATCTATAACATTTTTTGGAGTTTATTAATTTCTATTAACAATTTATAAAGAATTTTTCAAAAATATATTAGCCTTTTTATGATTTATTATAAAAGAATATTAATTAAATTTGGAATATATTATATAAAAATGCTTTTGCTACATTTAAAAATATATTTATAATGATATTGATTCTTATATATTTTGATTACAATAAACAAACAATTTTAAAAACAAATATTTTAGATTAAGTATTAGGAAAAATACTTTTTTAATATAATTTTGATAATTTTTTACAATTAGTAGCTTATTTTTTAGCAAAATATTTTACAATAGAATATAATTATAAGATTTACAATAAAGAGCTTTTTGCAATTATTAAATCTATAGAAAAATAGTAATTAAAAACTTTAAGATTTACAATAGAAAGTTTAAAATTCTTATTAATTACAAAAACCTAAAGTATTTTATTATAACAAAAGTTTTAAATTAATAACAAATCTATTGATTTAAATTTCTTTTTCATTATAATTTCTATATAATTTATTAATCAAAGTTTAAAACTATTTGACTAAATATTTTAAACTGAAAGAGGGAGAATAGACTAAACTTTGTAATTGGAAACGATAAACGTTTGAAAAATAAAAAGCATATAATTTTATTAATAGATAAATTTAATATTAATCTTTATAATAAATTGATAATCAACATTTATTTAGTATTAACAAATTTTTTAGTATTTGCAGAAAATAAATCAATCAATAAATGAATTGATAATGTTTATAAAAAATTAAATAAAGCTTATTAATTTATTACAGTAATTAGAAATTAGTATATATACAAATGGTTAGTAAAATTTAGGAAAACATTTTGGGTTGCTATACAAAATTGTTATATAACAAATAATAGAATATATTATTAAGAGAGATTATAAATTCTATTAAATAATAAATTGAAAATCCAAAATTATTTATAGGATATATTTGTTTGGTTTAGTTGGATATTCAGATTGTATTAAAACAATTGATTTCGTTTTTTGCATTTATTGATAACTATAAATATATTAAAAGATCGTTTTATATATATAAGTATATAAACTTTATATTTGTATAAAGTTATCGACCCCATCCAAATTTCTACATTTTTTACTAATCCCTTTTCGAATCTGGTTTAATATATTATTAAATTATGTTACATTACTTTTAAATTATATTTATTATAATTCTATATATAAATATATTTTAATTACTATTTATCAATTAATTAAAATAAAACATTTTATAAAAATTAAAACGCTTACAATAGAATAACTTATTAATATTTTTATCAATTGTATTTATATTTTATATAATTTATATTTAGTTTTTGATTCTAATTAATTAAATAATTAATTATAATTTTTTAATACTTTTTAATATTCTATTTATAAATAAATAAACAAATAGAAAAGTAAATTCTATTTTTAAACAATATTTACAGATTTTTATAAATTTCTATTAAAACAATTGAATATAATATTTACTTTTTACTGAATTTATATTAAATAATATAACTTTAAAAATTATTAATTATTCGCTATTCATTACTAATTATAAATTTAATTTATATATTAATATAAAACCTAACAAATTTTGCTTATTGAATATAATTATAATACAAATACAGAAGTTTTTCAAAGATAATAAAACGATAAATAGAATAAAAAGGATTTTATTATAATTACAAATTTTTATTAGATGAATAATTAGAATATATAAAGAAAATATAAATTAGCATTATATTGATTTATTATACTATTATATAAACTAAAAAATGTTTGTAAATATTAAAAATATAAAAACCTTTTAAAAAGCATAGAAATTGGATAATTAATAAATTAAGTTATATAAAATTATAAGAATTTATTTTTATTTCTATTTTATTCAATTATTAAATAATATTCAAATATTTTTTGTTTTTTATTATTTATTACTTATTTCTACAATTAATAGAATATGTTTTCTGATATAAACTATAATTAACAATTTAGAATTAATTATTATTAAAAATAGAGTTTTTGAAAAGGAGAATAGTAAAGTTAAACTAATATAAAAATAAATTTTTAAAGGAGTTATAGATAATTATAATAAAAAATAATTATCATTATTTAATCAAATGGAAGTATTATGTTTTTATTTAGCAATTAATAGGAAACTTAAAAAAAGAACAAAAAGTTATTAATAAAATATTATCGTATATACTCTGAAAAACCTAATTCACTAAAATAGATATTAAATAATTTTAAAACTAAAGTAATTTTATTATCGATATTAAAACATTTAGAAAAGATACAGAAAATTCAAAGATCGATTTGTAAAAAGAAAGCTATACATTGGCTTTAATTTATTTAGAATAAGTAAGCTTTTAAAAAGGAGTATTATTACAAATTTAATATATAATTATATAATAGCTTTAAGTAATATTGAATACTTTAAATATTTATTCTTTATATAGTTATCGATTCTCCGTTTCTTCCACAACTTTTTATAGAATATCATATATTTTATCTAGTACCTATCTCTTGCACCGTGATAAAAATGATAAGAAATTATCCTTATAAAAAATAATAAATTCATTTAAACTGATTATAAATAAAAAAAAGATTTCCTTTTTTTGATTTTTTTTATATCTTATAATTTTAATAATTTGATTGAAAATGATTTTATTATTTATTTTTTCATTATTATTAATATTAGTAATGATATAAAAAAGAAAAAGATTATTTATTTTATTGATTTAATATCTTTTAGTAAATTTTATTTTAATATTAATAAAAAGAGTTATAATTACTATCAAAATATATAAGTTTAAGATTTACTGTTTCAAATGATTTTATAAAAATAGTAATTTGTTAAATATCAATTATTATTATTATTGTAAAAATAATCGAATTGATAAATGAATTAAATCGAAAGATCTTGTTAAAGATTATCCTAATGAATTTAAACCAAAAATATTAAATGATACCTCTAAATCGAAATGTTAAGCAATATTTTATCGATAAGGCATTTATTATATTATGCTCTTAATTTCTTTCTTTCATTTTAGGCTTGCTTGAAAGTATATGATTATTTTAAAAAATAGTTATTATATTTAGTAATCTTTTTAATATTATTATTAAAAGATTTTTATTATTTTGCATCTCTCTTATTAAGCTTTTTGGATTTTGCGAATTTTTTTAGGATTACCAGCTTTTATATTAACATTCGCCTTTAGTAAGCTTCTATAGTATATATTATATAAAAATGTTACTTCTTTCGTTTTTTCCTTGTTTCGTTTTCAGTAACCATTAATTTATTTGAATAATTACCTGTTTTAATAAAGACTATTCTATATAATCATCTTTATTATTAAATGCTATATGATAATTGTATTATTATAAAATGTCATTAAGTAAAATAGCAGTATTATACAATTCCATGTCATTTAATAAAATTGTTATAAAAGCTTTTTTTGATATATTCATTTGTTTTATTTAAGGTCCTTTATTTTAGTTTATGTTATTATTAATAAAAGTACTTTTTGATAAGCTTTACGAATATAATGTGATTAAAGTGTTTAAATAACTATATATATTCTTCTATTGGATTAATTTTTGAATATTATACTTTAATATATTTGTACATTTTAAAACTACAAATATAATTGTTTTTATGCTGATTAAAATGGAAAAGATATATCAGATTAGATTTTAATAAACTTTTTCTAATTTGAAAATGCTTTTTTAAGCTTTTTTTTTATATAAATTTTTAGCTTAGTAAATTTTTATACATTTAGGAAGATTAGAATTTAGGCTTGCGGTCTTCAGCTTATAGCCTTTTTTTGCTATATAAAAATAAAAACTATTACTATTATTACTACTATTCGGCCTATTAATCAATAATAAAATTTTTAAACTATTCTTATTTTCTTAGTTTATATCATAGTAGAATCATTACACTTCTTCAAAACGATCTTAAGATAATCTTAAGATAATTTAATATTTTAAGATAATTTCAAGATTGTATTAAGATTATATTCAGACAATGAATATATTTTGAGATAATTTTTAAATCATCTCAAATATTCATGATATTGGATTGCGTTATTAAGTATTTACATTAAATGAAGTTATAAATATACTACTATTCAAATTGTAAATAAATATTAAAATAATATTACATTTTTGTTTAGCTTTGTATTGAATTGTAGTAATATAGCTATTCACAATAATGATTGTAAAATTGATATCAAAATAATTATTATCTTAATCAAAATGGAAAAAAGCTAATTACTTATTTTGGCTTTCTCAACGTTTCTTTATAATTAGCTAAATTAAATTCTACTTATACAATAATTTTAGATTTTAGAAACCTATGAAAACAATGTTAAACTTTATAGAAAAATGTGAAAAAGTATTTAGTTTAATATATAAAATATAATTCTATGAATAATAAAACTATTATAATCAAGTTAGTAAAGATTAACAATAGCTTTCAATTGAAATAAAAATTAAAAAGATATTAATATTTTGAGATTGTATATTAATGTAGTTGTATTATTACTTAGTAATGTGACTAAAGATTTTGAAGATTATCTTAAGTTTATATTAGAACGATTTCAATAAAATTCAATACTTCAAGATAATATTGAAATAATCTTAAAATAGTATAAGCTATAAATATATCTTAAGATTATTTTGAAATGTTAAATTATTTGAAGATTATATTAAACTATTATTAAACTCACTTAAGATCATCTTAAAACCATCTTGAGATTATTCTAAGATCTTTTCCAAAATATTTATTATTATTGTTATTATATAAATTACAAAAATGAGAATACTAGTAGATTGAAAATTATTATAGGTTAGTCAGCCGACTCATTTGGGTTTCTGATAGTAGTAGTACCAATAATAATGATAATAATAATAATAAAGATTAATAACATTTTAAATGTACTTATTAACTTCAAAGCTTTTATATCAATAAAAAGGAGTTTATCAGAATTAATTTCTAAGATTAATATTAATAGATATACCTTTATTAATCATCTATAATTAAAACAATTACTATTTATACCTAAAAATATAATAATCTCTATAATATCAAAAGTCATGAATTCTAAATCCCTTTGAATTTCAACTAATTATCAAATAAAAAAATGAAAATTAAAATGCTAAGAAACCCTAAACTTTCTTTTAATAATCTTATTCTATGATGTAGATAATTTTCGCTAATTAATTTAAGAAGAAGAATTCTGTTTCTTTTTGATTATTTTCAAGAAATATATTATTAAATAAATTAATAGAATATACATTTTGGAATCCTGATTTAAAAGTTCTAAAACCAAATTAATATTGAATATAATATTCTAAATATTTCTAATACTACTTGTAAATCAGTGATTTTGGTTAATATTATAGATAATCATTAATTTGGGAAAATTAAGGTTTTAATTTTTATATATTAGTAGTAGTAATAATAGTAATAGTAATATTTTACAATGGGTAAATAAGGTCTGAAACCTAATCCTGGATATCTTTTAAAGAGTATAATATCATATCCAACCAAATATTTAATCAACCAATTTTAATTTAAATATATATTTGTTAAGATTAATATAATTTTGATTTAATATAGTCTTGAAAAACGAAATCAAAAAGAAATGGGGACTTCTTTAAAATAAACCTTCTTTATCAATCTAAAAGGAAATATAGAAAATCTAAATTAAAAAACTTATATACTAGTAATTAAAGTAATCAAAAAATATATATTATAAAATCTATAAACTAAAAAATATAAGTGGAAAGGGAAATCTGTAAATCTAAAAATTTTATTAATGTAAAATTCTATATAATCCAATATTTACAAATTAAAAAAGAAGAAAAAAAAGAAAAGCTAATATGATTATTACGAATAAATTTTAAAGTAAAACATTATAATATCTATTAAATTATTGAAGTTAAATAAAAATAGTATTACTTTTATCAAATATTTATTGTTTTCAATAGATTATTATTTTTATGAAATATTAAAATATAAAGTTTATTTTGCTAATAACAAGTTTAAAGGTAAACTTTATATTCTAGATCTATATAACTCTATAATTTGTAAATTTATTAATTATTTTATTTTCTTTGATTTCAATATATCTATAAGTTTATAAAATGTTAATATTAAATATTTGTATAGTATTTTAATAGATTAAAAAAGCTTATTAAGAAAAGTTTAAAACAATGCTTTTTAAATATTAAACTATTAAAATATGATCAATATTATTGGAAATGGTATCGTGCACGTGTTATATAGTAATATATGCTTTTAAAAAAAATTTATTAATATACTTTATTATTAAAGATTTCATTATATATAAAACATATATAATATAATAATTCCTTAAATTTTTAATATATTTAAAATCTTCAAAAATTATATATATATAAAACATTTAATTCTAAAACTAATACTTAAAAAAAAATTCTTAAATTATACATTTAATTATTAAAACAATATATTTAATTCCAAAATATATATAATTAATTATAAGATTTACAATCAGTTTTTAAATGAACTATTTAAAATAAATGTTTAATAAATATAATAAAACTTTATTATTATTAATAATATAAACCTTCAAAATATACTATTTTTCTTATAATAATCAAAAAGGACTCTAAAAGTTATTATTAATAATATTAATAATAGTAATATCAATAATAATAATATTATTATTATTACAAATATTATTAGATATAGAAGTAAGTAATGTAGCAATGAAATATAAAGTAAAGGCTAATATAAAGAAGAATGAAGTGAATATAATAAAAAAACAGAATATTAGAATTATAATTTTTTATAGGTATTTCAAGATTTTATATAGATAATTGTATGTTTTGTAAAATGAAAAGTTATTTGTAATAAAATTATATATATTCTAAAAAGCCTGATTTATTAAAATAAATATTAAATAACCCTGAAATTAAAATAATTCTATTATTAATATTATCTACAACTAAAGCAATTTTATTAATAATATAAGAATATTTAGAGAAAGTATAGATAGTTCAAAAATTTATTTACAAAAAGAAAGTTATATGTTGGATTTAATTTGTTTAGGATAAGCAAACCTTTAAAAAGAAATATTATTATAGGTTTAATTTATAATTATATAGATATTTTAAATAATATTAAATATCTTAAGCATTTATCCTTTACATAATTATTAATTCTTTATCTTCCCCTTAACTCTTTATAGAATATCGTACATCTTTCCTAGTACCTATCTTCTGCACCGTGATAATATTAATAATAATGGAATGATTAAATTTAATATCCTTTTAAAAATTGAATTTGAATTTATTAAATGATTTTCTCTGCTTTTAATAATGCTTATAAAACTTTATAAGATTCTTAAGATTTTTTTTGTATAATATTATTATATTTAGTACATTGAAAAATTTGGTGAAACTTAAATATTGATAAATGTTCGAATCTACGATATAAAACGTTGAATCTTAATATCGGTTAAATAATAATTGTTATTCTAAATAAAATTTTGTAGGAATTGTTTTATATTAAGGTTTTATATTGAAATTGGATGTTTAAATCTTTGAATAATAGGATACTTTCCTATAAATGAAATCAACGAATCCTTAATATTATTATAGTACACTTTTAATTAATTTATATTATAAAGTGATAATAGAAATAGCATCTTGGCTATTATAATTTGAAGTTCCATTTTTTTAATAATAGATTAATATTAATAAATTCAATTAATTTTGTTTTTTTATTCTAAATATAATTTTCGCAATATCTGCTTTTATTTTATTTATATTAATATCTTCAGTATACTTTTTGTATATTTAATATTAATTATACTTTATTATTAATCATTTCGATGTTTTTATATTAATAATAATACTCTAAAACTTCTTATTATTGTATTTATTAGAAAATGATTTTATTAACATTAATATTATAGATTTATTAATTCTCAATCCTAAAATTGTATATATATAATAATTGATTAAAATAAATTCATTACAATTCCTTTATTATTAATTAATTATTATATTTAAAATATATTTCCAATTTATTATTTTTATTATTATTACAATCCCTTTTGTATTCGATAAAAAGTTGTATAAACTTTCTATTAAATTTTTATTTTTATTCTTTTTATTTCTTTTCATTATACTTTATTAATTAATATCCTTTTTATTTGTATACATAATATTATTTATTAATACAATTTAAAGCGTTTTAAAAAAAATTGAAATTATTAATAAAATTAAGTATCTGCTAAATATTAATATCTTTGATTTATATATAAATTTGATTAAGCTAATAATTGAATAAATATATTTATAGATTATAATTGATATTGAATATTCTTTATTAAATCTATAATTTTTAAAAAAGGTTTAAAAAAAATGTATTAAAGTATACTTTTACATTTTTGTATAAATTTATAATTTTTCAATAGAGAATACTTTAAATTTAAAAATCTTTTATTAAACCTTTATATAATTTATAGAATTTTGTAATTATAAATTGAAAACATTTTAAAATGGATTAATTTGAATTCTTTTTGATTTTATTCGAAAATATTATTATTTTCCATTTTTGTATATAATATTTTAATAATATTTATTTTCTTTGAATATATAATCTTAAATATCAATTATATATTGCTTATAATCTATAAAAGCTAATTAAAATTTGTATAATAAAATTCTAATACGATTTTTATTAATATTGTTAAAAAACCTTTTTAATAAAACCAAAATTAAATATTGATTTATAAATAATAGTTAACAAATATTTTATATTTATATTCAAAATTATCATCTTCATTGAAATACTTTTCATTATCTATATATAATCGTACTAGATTTAATAAATTTTAATTAATATTATGCTCCTTTTTCTTAGACTAATAATCGTTAAACTCAAATGTTTATACATTATTTCCTTTATTAAATAATTCATTAGAAGGTTATCAAAATGGTTTTTATAGTAATTCTTATAATAGTTCTCCTAGCTTTAATAATAAATAATATAAATCAAATAATAAAGATAATATAATGATTAGATTTATTAGAAATTGGTTTACTTAAATAGATTAATTTTTAAATAATAATAATTAAAATTGTAGATGTTTTATTAATATTCTTAATATAAAATTAGGATTTTTATAATCCAAAGGTTTTTATATTGATTTTAAAGATCGTTCCATTAAAAAGGATTATTTTTTATTAAATACTTTTATAATTATTGATTTAATAAACCATCTTATATTCAATCTATTATATATTAATATTTTTCTAATAATTAATATTATTATTAATATTTCGGTTTTAAATAAAAATTATAAGTATAAAAACATAATCCAATAGTTTTAAATAACTTTTAATTCTTTTAATAATTAATGAAACACGAAATATTATAAATTTATTATTTAATATTTTATGAATATCTTTATGTAATTATTCTAAATAATTTAACAATATAACAAATTAAAGAACATTGGATATTTATATATTAATATATTTGTAACTTTTAATAATTAATATACTATATAAATGAAGTATTACTTACAATTTATAAAAATAATTAATATTAATCTTTTTTAAATTGTTTCTTTAAAATTTTTTAAATAATATAAAAAATTCTTTCATTATCTTTTTATTATATAAGGTTTTTTATTTATACTTGTAAACCTTATAGTATATATATATTAAGAAACGTTCTTTTCGGCTATTTTTTTTGGTTTAATATTTATTTACTATTTTCTTTTTAATACTTTATATTTTTTTTTTAATATTTTTTTTATAAAATCCAAATTGGAATATAATATTATATCTATTAATAGTATTTATAATAATATTAAATAATCTCAATCTTATTTTCAAAATAAATTTATTAATTTATTTTCCTAAAAGCTTATAATAATATTATTATGATTCTTATATTCTTTATATATAATTCTAATATAACTTTATTATTTTATATTTTTTATAATATATTAATTATAATCTATTATTATATATAATATATTCTATTAGATTCTATTAAATTAATATTTTAACTTAAAATTCGATTTTTTGAAAAATATTGAAAGTTGTTTTGTAAACTTTTAAATTGGGAGAAAGGAAATAAAGGTAAAAAAAGTAAATAAATCAATTATTAATATCAATTATTAATATCAATTCCTACGAACTTTTATTGATTTTTTTAAAATTTTAATAAATTTTTTAATATTCTAATAATTTCTTTAATATCCTATAAATTTCTACAAACTCCTTTTTATAAAATTCAAAAAGTGAAAAGTAAAAAATAAATCCTTTTATAAAGTAAAATCGATTTTTGAATTTTGCCAAACTTGAACTAAAATTTATAAATAATATAATAATCAAATAAAATTCTTAAAATATAAAAGAATCGTAAAAATAAAGGTTTTTAATATTCCTTTAAAATATAATAATTGTAAAAACAGTAAATCCATATTCGAATATTATTCTTTTTAAATAAAAAAGTTATTAAAATAATAATCTTTGTATTTCTTTAATATATAGAAATTGTTAGAACAATAATTCATATACTTATTTTTATAAAAGTTTATAACTCTTTAAATTAACATTATTTAAATCTGGATTTCTTAAGGTATTTAATTTGTAAATAACTTTATCAATTAGTATTGGTTCAATTTAGTATAATGAACATTAATAATAAATATTTCATTAAATATGTTATTATTGCTTTAAAGGATTATTATCTAAAAGCTATAAATTCACAACTATGTAGAATGCCGAGGTGTTAGCGCGAAGCCTCACGCGTCACGTGATTCTCCCGACATTTTTAGAAAGCTTATTTATCTTTATTATATGTAGTTTTTTTATATTATTTATAATAAAAACGATTATTATAAGAATATAGTACTTATAGATAACTATTATATTTATTCTAAAAATTATATTTATACCAATATCTTCATACTAATATCTTTTTTATTATTAGAAACTTTATGAATAAATTATATTATTTATATATTTATAATGATAGGAAAAGTAATAATTAAGCATTTTTTATAAGTAATTTTATTATAAAACCTATTCTTTAGTTTAATAAACCATATTTAATTTGTGATTAATTAATTAATATCGATGTTTTTTTAAAAACAATTAATTTTATATAAAATCATAAAACTTTTTATAAAAATCGAAGAAAAAAAATTAAATAAAATATATTAGATAAAAGAACAAAAAAGGTAAGAAGGTATTCGATAATTTTGATTTTAATAATTTTAAATTTTCTTCTAAAAATGATTTTAATGATTTTATTTTTATTTATTTATTTTAAAAAAGGAATTGCTTTCTTTTTTTAATATCTATCAAAAAAAATGAATATTAATTATATAATTATAAATATAATATAAAGTATTTGATTAGATATAATTCAAAATTATTATAAAATTACTTTTAATTATGTAGTATAACTTTCTATTTATACTGATTTCTAACCTAATAATAATTAGTTTCTTTATTATAACTCTTATAGCTTTTATATCTTATATTATACTATATAAACTTATTTAAATAATAGTAAGTATTATTATTATTATACTATTTAATATTTTAATTTTTTATCTTATATTAATTAATTTTATTTATTCATTTATAAAATTATTATGATTTTCTTTTTGTTTTATATTAATGTTTAAGTTTTTATTCTTTAAATGTTTTCTAATAATATTAAGTAGAATATATATTTTAAAGAAACTTTTTAAAGAGTATTTTAATGAACATAATTTTAATTTTAAGTTTATAAAAATTATAAAAAATCAAAAAAATAGAAAAAAAAGTAGATAAAGCTTATAGAAATTATAATTAAATAGGAATTATAGAAAGAATAAAAAATGCAAAAGAATAAAAACATAAAAAAAGAAAGTGTAAAAAAAAGAAATTAGTAGTTAAAATCGAGTAGATAAAGCAAAAGTAACTCAAACTTGCTTTTTTTAAAAAAAATTAAAAAAGTTTATTTCGTTAATAATATAATAATATTATCTTTATCTGATTCTATTCATAAAAATATATAAAATAATAAAAGAGATATATAATTAATATTTTTCCTTTTGATTTATAATAATAAATTTTATATTTTAAAGATTTAATAAAGATTAAAAATTTTTAAATTTTACAAAGCTTAAATTTTTAGTTCAATTACTTAATAACATTTAGTTTATTAATAAATAAATAATTATAAGACTTTTTTTAGAATATCTTTATTTTAATTATATATTTTATATATCTATATAATAGAGTTACGCTGAAATTCTTTTATTTTTTCTTATAATTAATTAGATTAATTATATATTATTATAGAATATCTTAAGTAGTCTTTTAGTTATAATATTTTTTTTAAAGAATAAAAAATGATCCTAGTTTCTTTTAATATACATTCTACATTTAGAAATTTTGTTTTTATAATTAAAATAATAATATCTTATTTAATAGTTTTTCAAATTATAAGTTTATTAAAAATTAATATAATATATTTTTATAATAACTTTTTCATTTTTTAATTATTTATAAAAAAGGTACTAAGAAATATAAATAGTTGTAATATATGCTTATTATTATATTCTATTTCTAAGAGTTTACTATTCTATAAATGACTAATATAGTAATTAATTATATTTGTATAATTCTAAAAAGAATAAACTAGAAAATAGTTCAATTAAAATATTGTAAATGTAATATTTGTTTAAATTACTATTATTAGAAATGAAAAAATGTTTATTATACTAGCATTTCATTTAATACGATATATATACTATATATTCTACTCTTAATATACCTCTTTAAAAAAAATGTTTAAATAATTATATGCTTTACATTTTTATCTTTTCGTTTAAAAAATGAAATTAATCTTTTTTAGACTTAGTTTCAAATAAACTTTTCTCGAAACTTTTTAAGAATATATATATCCTTTTTTCATTAAGCTCTCATTTAACTATAAATAGTTTAGTATTTCAATTATATATTTATATTATTATGTTATTTAAACTTATAATCTATTAGAAATAGGAAAAGGTTTATTATATTAGTATGCCGTTTAGTATAATATATATACCATATACCCTACTTCTAATAATTATACTATAAAAAATTAATTCGATCCTTTCCTAATATATTCTTATAAATTAAATTATTTTATTTTTTTGATTTTTAATAAAAGTTTTTATTAGTAAGAGTATACTTTTTATTCTATTTAATAAATTAAACTTTTTAATCGTTTTGAATTCGCTAAATTTGTATATCTTTTTAAGTATTTCAATAAATTTAAAAGCTTATCGTTTATACTTTCTATAATAAATTATTTAAATATTATAAATAGAAAATAATATTATAATTTTACAATTTTTATGAAAATAAATAGAAAGTTTTTTTCTACTAAATTCCAATCATAATTGTACAAAACAAATAAATTCTTTAAACTATATTACTAGAAAATCTCTTAATCTATATAGTATTCGATTTATAATTATCTAAAAAAACAATAATATATTATAACTTTATTAGAACTCTAAATTGTACTAATAAATATGTTAATTATATTATATTACTTTATTTTGAAATTATATTTTATAATTATTACCTTTTATATTCTAGATAAATAAAAGATTAAAATAATCGCATATATTATTTTAATTATAATTTTCTGTTAATAATCCCTATTATTGATTAAATATAACCTTTTTTGATTGTTGTAATTTTATTCATTATTTTAATAGTTAAAAATTTATTAAGAAGGAATTAATTATATTATAATATTCTTAACTTAAATTATTTTTTAAGTGCTCTAATTATAAAAACTATTCGTTTCTTTCTTATAATCTTTTCAAACATTTTTTTTAAAAAAGTAATTTTTTAATTAACCTTAATTTCCTAGTAATAATAAAACGGTTAAACGATAAATATTATTAAATATATTAAATTTTAATTACTTTTTAGTATTTGAGGAGGTATTCTATTTAATTAAGATTATTAAAACAATTATATTATAAATAACTATGAATTTACCTTTTAATTAAGTAATCTTAATATTTTATTAATTTAGCTAAAATGTTCGATAAAGTTTATTTAATTATTAAATGCTTTTTTTTTCATTCTTTATAATATTGTTATTCTAATATATCATTTTGTGTTTTCTTAATTACTATATCTTCAATTATAATAAATATATTATTAAGTAATAAAAAAAGATATTAAAAATAAACTAGATTAATTAATCATTTTATTAATAAATAATTAATTTTTTATAGTTTAATTATAAATAATATAAGTTTTATTATAAATTTCTAGGATTGTTTTTATATATAATTATTAGTCAATTTAATTATAAATGTGCATTTCTTAAATTACAATTTAAAGAATTCTTTTTGATTTGAAAATACCTTTTTAATTAAAGATATTATATTAGGACACCGTATATAATTCTCTATAATTATTTATATTATTAATAGCCATTATAATTCATAATTAAGTAAAATAATAATCTATATAGATTTCAATTAACTTTTTATACTTAGTATTCTAAGAGTAGTATAGTTGAATAGAGTATCAATATTCATTTTATTCAGATTAATTCTATCATTATTATTAAAGTTATTAATTAATTTACTTTTATTAATTATCAATAAAAATATTTTTTAAATAATATATAATCCCAAAATTATATTATTAGAGTCAAAATATTATTTATTTAAAAACCTTTCTATTCTTTTAATTTTATAATAAATAGGAAGGAATCGATTTATTAATTAAATCGTTATTATCTTGTTTTTCTTTATCTTAAAGATATTAGCATTATTAAATATTCTAATAATTTTTAGTTTAGGTATGTAATTTGTTTATATTAAAATTCTTAAAGATTGAAACGTTTTTATTTGTAATCTTTTTAATTTTTTATATAAACGATTAAACTTTTCTTTAAATATTAAGTATATCATATTATAACTATTAATTAATATTAATTAAAACAAATTTAATTATTTTTATTAGAAATAGATAGCAAGTTGTATATATAGATACTATTATTATTCTATATATATAATAAGAACTCTAATAATAAAGCATATTAATAAGCATTCTATAAAAGCATATATTACTATATAATATATACATTGTACTATTTCCAATATCCTTTTTATAGTTAGAATCTAACTATATAAAATGTTAATATTAATATTATACTATATATATATATATATAAAGTTTCATTAACTTCTATAATTATATTATACCCTAATAAATATACCTATAACATCTATATTTCCTATAGAATTTAATATCCTTATTATTTTCTATTATAATATAAAATAAAAATACCCTTTTTTTATTTTATTTTATTAATTAAACAAGGAAAATAATAAAGATCTAAGCTTTTAAATCGAAAAAGCTTTCTAGATTGCTTTTTCAAAAAGTGTTTCGATTAAAAAAGTATATTAATATATCATTCGCTTTATTGAATTATTTCGAATAAAAGAATTTTACAACATTTATTTTAAAATAATATTTTAAGCTTTAATTTTATTATTAATCTTTTATATTAAACCCTAAACCTTTCTTATATATTATAAAACTTAAATAAATAAATTGTTTTATAAAAGTATCAATTATTTATTTAATTTCAAAAATCCATAGAAATTTAAGCTTTTTAGTATTTACTATATCTTTTCGATTATGATATTAGTTAATATTAATATATTTGGCATTATTATAAAATTCATTCTTTTGTACTTATTTAATTTTACTAATATTATTATTTACTTATTTATTTATTTATATGGAGTTTAACGTCTTTATGTAGAATAACTAATTCTGACTTTCTGAAGGGTATTAACGATAATTCTATAATGGAGGCAGAACTTTCTTATACGCCTTCTATATATAGTCTATTATTATACTTAATAATACTTTTAATGCCCTACCTTTTGATTTTTAAGTTTAAATAATACAGTTTCCTTTTATTTCTATAATCCCTTTTTCTTTATTTAGAGAAATACTTCCATTTTCTCTTCTTTATTCTATACATTTATAAACTAATGTTTTTATAAATAAGCTTATTTTTTTAAATATAATAGATTATATATAAATATAAACGTTATATTAGGATATATATATATATATAGAAAGTATTTTATTTTTGCCGGTTTTTATATTAAAGTGGTACTTTTGTATAATATATACGCTAATTATATAGAATATAGTTTATTGTTATATAATGGTTAAAGAATGGTGGTTTTCTTTTAATAAATTATAATTTTAATAAGGATTATCTAAATTTGTCAAATTGTATATTTGTAATATATAGATATTGAAAATGAAATATTGGATTATTATGAAAAAGCTTTCGAAAAGTTTTAAATATATTAATATTATATTTAAATAATTTTATTCTTTTTTAAAATAATTAAATAAACAATCCGGTTTAATTAATCAAATATAGAATTTGTATTATAAAATCTTATAGAATATAAAATGTTTAAAAGTTTTTTTTGTATTTATAAAAACAATTAAATTTAGTATTATTATAACTAAACCTTTTATAATACTATATAAAAAATCGTTATATACCATTTAAATGATTAAAATTTAATAAAGCAATATATAAGGAAAATGAAACTTTAAAGATTTAATTATAATATATTCAAATTTTTATTTATAATATAATACCAAAAATCTTATATAATATTAATTTTATTAATCAAAAATCACTATATTAATAAGGATTTTTATTATTATATTTATTTTGTTAATTATAAGCTTTACTAAATAATTATTATTCATTTATTTCTCTTTTATATTGATATTTATTAGTTTATTAATTGTTTTATTGCTTTTAATAATTATATAATTTAAAAACTATATAATACCGATTTTATAATAGTTTATAAATATATAATATTCAAAAAAGGCTTATTAAAAATTATTAAATATATTTATTTATATACATTAGATTATTAAAGTATTATTAATATATATTTATAATTGTTTATTTGAAGGTTAAAAAGCTTTTAATATATATTATAGGTTTTTAAAAGCTTTAATCGTTTTAATGTTAAAAATATGGAAAATACTATTTATTATTCTGTTTTTTATTTTAACTAACGGTTAATTATAATATATATAATATATTTGTAATCTATTAGTTTTATATTATTTTTGTATTATTTAAAGCTATCTAAAAATATTATAATTATGTTTTTGTTTAATTAATTTTATTATATATTAAATTATTCGATTATAATTTTCTTTATTCTTTTTTTATAAGATTAATTCTATAATTGGATAAGAAATACAATTAAACTAATATTAGTTTAAAATTATATAAAATTAATATATTTATATATTATAATTTTGTTATATATTGTTAAAGTAAAACTAGGGCTTTAAATCAATATATTAACAAATAAATGAAATTAAACATTTTAAATTAAAATGCAAAATGTATATAAGCATATTGAAAAGTAAAGCTATTTAATAGTAACCCTATATTTTGAAGGATATTTATTATAAACGTTATATACTAAACTAAAAGAACCTTTTTTATTATTAAAATAATAATCTTATTAACTTTTTTAATTTATAAACTAAATCTTATATTAATTAATTAGTTATAATTGTAATTATCTATTATATTAAACTTTAGGTTACTATTATATTAAATTTTTAAGCTATATAATAAAAAGGATTATATATATATAATTATAGCTTTTTTTAGTAATATAGCAGAAAATCTAAACTTAATATCTATTAATCCTTTAATATAATATAATATACAGCTTTTAACGTTTTTATTATATATTTAATTATATATTTTTTAAAAAAAAATCTTATAGTCTATTCAAATATTAAAACTAATATAAAACCAATTATTTATTACTATTTATAATTATTAATCTAATTATTAATCTAATTATAAACTTTAATAATATATTAATATTAAAGGTATTTATATTCTATCTTTATAAAAAAATGAATTATTTCCAATTTCTTCAATATAAAAGTAATTTTATTTCTAGTTTTTTATTTTTATAATCTAATGTATATTATACTTTAATATAATTATATTATTTTTTATAGATTTTAAGGTTTTGTAGATTGCAATATTATCTATATATCCGAAATATAGCAAATAATTTTGGTTTTAATAATTTAATTAGATATAATATATATAAAATTAGGAATAACAATAATTTTGATAAAGTTCTATATTACATCCTTAATTTTATAATATATATATCTTTTAATTAAACTTTAGTCCTATAATTCGTTAGAAATAAATCAATTAACTAAAACAGTTTTATAAATTAACTTTATTCTTTATTTGTTTTAATAGTTTTTTAAGTATTAATATATCAAATATATTTTGTATATTTAATATAATTAATATTATTTCCTTACTTTAAACAAAAACTGATTTTATATTTATATATAAAAAAACTATTAAATCTATTATTAAATGTTTAAAAAAAGCTCTGTTATACTATAGATTGATTATTCTATAATATATTGCTATTTAAAAAAAGTTTTTTAATAATAAACTATTTTAGATCTTTTTCAATATACAATAATAATATAATTAACTTTTAAAAGCATATTAATAATTTTTTTTTTCTTGCTTTTAAAAATATTATTATTTCCATTAGTTTTTATTTAAATGGAAGATATAATAACTTTAGGTATTTCTAAAAAATTTATAAATATTTTAATATATTATCAATAAATCTTTAATAATTGGATAATAATATAATCCGTTTTTGAAAAAATGTTTATTATATTCATTATATTCTTTTTTATTTTTTTAAATGAAATAAATATTATTTACAAAAATGTTAATTACTATCTTTTTACTTTAAAAAAATTATAATTCAGGTTATTCAAAATTATTATATTAATATAATATCTTTTTTAATAAAGCCTTCACTTTCTTTTTAGTACTTTTAATATTTACATTATCTACAATTAATAATAAAACCTTAAATAATAAAGTTAGTTTATATTAATTTGTTATTTTATATAAATTGATATTGTTTGTTATATCATTAATAACCCAACATTAATAATTGTATTTAGCATTTTAAATTATTAAAAGTATCTTATACTATTTTATTTCTAAATCTAATTTAAAAACTATTTATATATCTTATATATAATTGATATATAACCTAATATATACCAATATTCATTATAATACTAATCTAACTTTGCTTTACAAATACTTTTCTATTATTTTAATTATATTCTAAAAAAAAATAATTAAAAGTTTAATAATATTATTTAAATTATTTGTTTTCAATATAACAATTAGTTGTAATAAATATAAAAATTCTAAAGTTAATATATATAAACCTTAATAAATTAACTTTTATAATTCAATAATTTATATTATTATTAACCTTTTAACCTTTTTCTAATAAAAATTATATTAAACTTTATATTACTATTAAAAGTAAAGTTTGTTTTATTATTAAATATAATGTATATACTTCGTTTTAATAGTTCTATAAAATTAAAAGAATTAATAAAAGTTATTTTTGTATTTAATATACTGCAATTATTAGATTACTATTTTTTATATATAATAATATACACTTCTGGAATCGGAATAATTATTTGAACCTTGTTTTTAGGATTTTGCTTTTATTAACGTTTGGTTATCAATTTTTATACTTTATATATAACCATTTATTAATAATAAATTTTTTAAATTAATTCATAATAAATTGGATTATTTTTTTATTAATTCTTTTTAATATGATTATATAATATTTATATTCTATTCAAAAAAGGCTATGATAATTAATATATTTGAAATAAAATTATATAAATAATATTTAATGTTTTTTAATATTTCGTTATTGTTTCATTATAGTTATTATATCTATAAATTATATAATAGATTAAAAATTTATAATATTTTTGATATTTAGAGTTATATAATTTTATACTTTTTTTTTTCTCCAAAAGTTTAAAAATATCCTAAAGATCTAAAAAGAATAAAAAAGCGAATTTCCTCTCTAAAATTCATAAATTATATTATTATTAAACCTAAAATTTTAACGCTATAATAATTAATCGCTTTTATCTTAATTTATATTTTAGTTTTTTTGAAAATTATTTTTATAATAATAAACTGGTTATCTAAAAGGTTTATTAGAATGTTAAGGATATACACTAAATAATATATATACCATTTTTTCTATTTGTTTTAATATAATATAATAAATGATTTATAGATTAGGTTAATTTTCGATTTCTTTTTAAAATAAGATTGTATACTATTTTTAATATTGGATTTAATTGTTCAATTTATAAAAATGGTTTATAACTAAAAAATATTCTTAACTATAATTTTAGAGTATTATTTTTATAATAATTTTTTGAATAAAAAAAAAGTTGATTATAAACAAATAGAAATTTTAATTCAGTTTAAATATAAATATAAAAGTTTATTTTTCTTTTTTAATTTATTAATATTGGATTATTGATTGTTAGCAATCTAATTGTTTATATATTCAAAGTTTTGGATTCCCTACTATATTTTAGTAGAATAAATATATTTTTGCAAGATAATGTATAATAATAATATAACCGTTTTTATAATTACTATGTTTAGGGTTTTTGAAGGTTTTTATATAAGAAATTTTAAATAGTTGTTTTGTAATAATGATTTTAAAAAAATATTAATTTAAATATATTAATGATTTATTTTGAATTTTTTATATAAGTTTTTTTTATTTGTTTAAAAAATTATAAATAAAGGTTTCAATAGCTTTTATAAAACTTTTAAATATAATGTATTATAATGTTGTTTTATATTCCATTTATTTTAGTTTAATAAATATAGTTTAGAAATATTGATATGTTAATAGAATTAATTATTAATAGAATAAATAATATATCCTATAAAATTCTGATATATTGGGAAGGTAAAAGAAATGTAGGCGATTATTTATATATATATATATTGTTATTTACGGCTATAAAACGTTAGAGTGTTTATAATACCATCATCGCCAGTAATAGTAAAATATAAAAAGGGATTTGGAAGGTTTTATTAATAGGGATATAGTAATATATGCGATTTTTAAACGAGATTATTTTATTAATTTAAAAAAGTATTGGGGCTGACTAATATTATTATAATAAAGAATTAAAACAAAAATTTCTTTCTTTAATTATTCTCCTAAATTTATAATTAACTTTTTTATTTATATAATCTCTTTTATAGCTTTGTTTATTATAATAATTTTTATTTTTATTATATTTTAAAATATTAATTTTTATTCTATTAATAAGTATAGAATGTTATTATATTAAAATAAGTATCATCTTTTCTATTAATTTTCTATTAAATAAGAATTCTTAAATAAAGTTAAAATATATTATATTATTTATATAATAATAAATTTATATAATTAAAGTATATTATATGAATAAAATATGTATTTGCGAAATATTATAATCAATATTTTATAAACATTAAATAATATTCTTTTGATGCTTATATAACGCAAATTAGTAGGTTTATAAAATATACTATATTTGATCGAAAACAATTCGAAAAATAGATTATACTATTAATAATTTGTAAATATAAAATCTTATCGTTTTTGTAAAAAATATTATCTTTATTAATCTTTTTTATGATTATATTTAATTGAAAAAATAACTTTTTTCTATTAATAAAATTAATATTAAACTTATTAAAAAGGTGTTTATATATAAAAAAACATATATTCCCTTTTCTATAAAAAGGTTAATACTTACTATTAATTCTTTTAAATTGATATTTTTAAAAAAATCTTTAATTGCATTTTATTATATTTATAAAGTTTATTTTAATCTATATAACATTTATTTTAACTTAAAATTAAAATTATTTAATTATTTAATTTCGAAATATATATTTTCAAAATACTACAATATTTCTATATAAATATCTATATTTAGAAACGTTATATTTAGAAATGTTATATTAATATCTATGTTATTAATTTTTAAATACTTAATTATAATTTTAATGAATAGAATATATAATACAAAATAATTTATTATATTAATAAAAGTTTTATAAAAATTAATTTTATATTTTTAAAAATATTCTTTTATTATGAATTATACTTTGCTTTTAATTAATTTATTAAAATGATTTATTCTATTTTTTAAAATATAATAACCATTTAATAACTTTTAATCTACAGATATAGTTTTATTCATAATTTTAAAAATATCATTATTCTTAAAACTTTACAATTCATATTTAATTATAACCAATTATATAAAAACATTCTTTCATTTAATATCTTTAAGATTTATTATTCGTAATAATTCTTTGAAATTATTAATATAAAAAGATTATAAGAGTTTTAGAAATAATATAAAAATACTTTAGTATATTATATAATTTAGTTATTAAAGAATCTCTCAAATCATTTATTAAAATTCCAATTTAATACTTCTTTAAGTAAAATTATTATTAAAGTTTTAATCTTTAAGATTTTTATAATTATTCGTATATTTTTATATTAACTCTCTAATTTGTAATTAATAAAAGAAATTTGTAAATAACTTATTTATCTAAAGATAAATTAAAGCTTTTTTCATCTTTTTAATTTAAATAATATTCTGTTTATTAATATATATATCTAATATTTATGCTATTTTTTGCATTTTTCTTTTTATAATGTATATATCATATGAACAAAAGATTTTTTTTATATTGACTTAAACTATTTTAATATATTTTTTTAAAGAATATTTATATTTATTAAAATCAATATTTATTATTTTGAAAGGAATTTTTATATTAAGATTTAAAAAATAATAAATATAATTCTTATTTATTTTAATTAAAGCATAATTTTCTTTAAACATTTTTAATTTGAATTTTTTAATAATTAATTCAAATACTAAGAATTTCTAATTCATACTTTATATTCAAATGATTTTAATTTTATAAAATTAAATAATTTGTTATATAAAACTTTATATAATATTGTAATTAATGGAAATATATTAATTTTCTTAAAAAATAATTTTTCTATAAAGAGTTAATTTTTAAAATATATAATATATTTATAATATTATCTTTGATTTATTCAATAATAATTCTAAAAATGATATTAAAGTTTTAAATCTTTTTTCTAATTATTTTATATGAAGAATATTTTTTTAAAAAGTAAAAATTTAAATTTTAATTCTTCTTTTTTTTTTATTAGAAAAGTTATTTCAAATTTATTCTTTTTATTATTTATTTGTATTATAAATATTTTAAAAATAAATTTGTTTTTGATTTAGTTAATTAGAGTTATTAATATTGAAATAATAATAATTACAAATTTGTTTAATACAAATCTTATTTAGATTATTTTAATGACGTTATTAATAATAATTGTAAAATAATAATTTCTATTTTTTTCAAACTTCAAAAATGTTCAAAAGATTTGTATATAAATAATATAATTTTATAGAAATATAAAATTTAATTCGTTTCCTAAATATGTTTATTTATTCTATTTACAAAAAAAACTTTAAATAATTTTTTATTAATACGTTTCTTTTTTTTGATATAATTAAAGATTTTCAAGTTTTTTTTAAAATTTATTTATATAATTGTAATTGAATTGCTTTAATCAATAATATTTTAATTTTAGTTTCATTATTTTTCAAGTTGATTTTATTAGTTTTGAAATTGAAATTCTTTTCAATTATATGTAAATAATAAATAACTAAATTTTGAATGATATGAAAATTACTAAAATGTTTTATAATTGTTTTTATTTGACTGTTTTTTTGATAAAAGACTGAATTGTTTTCAAATATAATTTTATAATCATTTGAAATTAAAGTTTTAATAAGGATAAATTAATCTCATTTGAATTTTTAATAAATTATATATTATTTAATTTGATGTTATAAATAATAACTATTCTATAAATCATATCAACTACATGAATGTAATTTATAATTATAATTCTTTTCAATTCAATTCAAATTTTTAAATTAATTAAATTAATTAATAATTTTATAGAATAATCAAAAACTTGAAAATTGAAAAATTCAGTTTTTATTTTCGTTTTTAATATATATTATAATTTCAATATGAATAAAATCAATATATTCTTTTATTAAAACTATATTTATAAGTCCATTATTATTTAAATTGTTTAATAATTCTTTTTGGTAAACTACATAAACTTTAATATATATAAAATAATTGTATTATAAATAACACTTTTTATTATAGGATATACAACTATTTATGTAAGATTTGAAAATATTTATAAATAATTGCAATTTTAGTATTCTATTTTCATTGTTAAATTTTTTTGATTTTGTTTTATATTCATTTTTTCTTTTTGTTTTATAATTAAATTAATTGCTTCAATATTTAATAATACTTGTAATAATAATAATACTATTAATCATAATTACATTCTTAATAATCCTTGAAATTCTTCTTGTTTGTTATAAACAAAATAAAATACTTTCAAGATTTATATTAGTAGTAATAATAAAATTTTATTATATCTATTAAATATTCGTTTTGAAATGAAAAGTTTTTAAAGATTTTAAATGTATTAAGTAGTTAAAAAAAATTATATTTCAGAACTTCTTTTTATACCTTTATAGTATTGCTTTTTTAAGTTAATAGTATTGAAAAGTCTCGATATAATAATATAATTAAGAAATTAATAATCAAAAATATAATATTCTTTTTTTCTATTAATAAATAATATTAATAGATTTTAAAAACTTCTTTTCAAATTTAATACAAATTTCAAAGATTTCAATCATTTTTAAAATCACTTTAAAACTTATAAAAAAGTTGATTTAACTATTGTTTTTGAAAACAACAAAATTACTTCATTTCAATATCGAATATATTAAAAGAAGATATATCAGAAAAAAGCCAAGATTTAATAAATATATTTAGATAAATATAATATTTATAATTTACTAAAAATAAATAATAAATTGTATATATAAATATTATTATTATTTTATATATAATGAAAACTTCAATAATAAGGTGTATTAATAGACATTCTCTAGGGGCATATATCACTATATAGCACGTGCATTATACCATTTCCAACAATTTTCAATTTTTCGCATTTCTAAGAATATAGATAATAGAATTGGTTACAATTTGAAAAAGTATATAGATACTTACATTTGAGAAAACAAAGCTTTGATGGATAATACAGATCCAAATAATTAATTTCATTTAATCTCTAATTTATTTAAAGGTATAAAGAGAATTCTTATAAATCGCTAAAATCAAAATGTAATATTTAATACAAATTTTTTTTAAATATTCCGAAACCTGTATTATACTCTTTCTATTTTATATTAGATTATAAAATAGACTTTATTGAATGGATTAATAAAAAGACTAACACAATTGTTGCTTGAAAATAATAAATTCTTTTACTTTTTAAAAAACTCATTATTTTTTTTCAAATAAATCTAAATGAGTTAAAAATAGAATTGGATTTATAAACTATAAAAATGTTATCTAGTAAAAGGAAAAACAAATATATACAGATTTAAAAACTATTAATAATACTTTTTATATTATTAATATATAGATTATCGAAAGTTAGAAATAAATTTGAAATATTATAAAAATATTTCATAGTATTGAGATTTAGCATTTTTAGCTTTGTATTAATAATATTTTAATAATTTGATATCGAAAGAATATGACTTTAAACTTTCTTAATAAACTTTTTAAATCATTAAAATATTTTATAAGTATTCGAAGTTAAAGTTTAACAAGCTTTAAAATATATTAAAATCAAAGAAAATAAAGTAATTAATAAACTCACAAGTTATGAGATTAAACAAATCTGAAATTTAGACTTTACTTTTAAATTTATCATTAATAAAATGAACTTTTTATATTTGAAGTTCTTTATCTCAACATTCAATCAAAATAATAGTTTCTTAAAAACAATATATTTTTAACAAAAAATAAATGTTAAAACCTAATGTATAAAATTAAAATTTCAGCTAAATTTAAACTATTTAAATTTTTGCTTTACCGAATTCAATATTCTATTTTATTTATAAGGACTTTGCTTAATATAAGAAAAGATTCAGGTATAAAAATATAATCTCAAATATTTCCATAATTGGTTTAAGATATCTGAACATTTAATATATAGTTTAACAGTTTAATAGTTTTTTAATTAATAGTTTAAACGATTTTATATCTTTTTCTTTATTATAATAGAAAACTTTAAATATTTGATAAAACTAGTATTTCTTTTATTATATTAAGTTAATTTAATAAATATCATAAGATTTTACTTTGAAATTTATTCAAAATACCTCCAGTTAATGATTTCCTTTTCTACGTTTATAAATATGAAATTGTGTTGAAAATCTTTTTATTTACAATATTTTATATTATTTAGTTTTTTGAATACATAGATTCTTCTTTTTCTATACCTCTTAATCTACAAATTTTGTTTTATATATATTTTAATTGTTTTAGTGATTAATATATAAATCCTCTGATTTTCATTTTAATCAATAAAAACAATTTCTTTTCAAACAAATGTATATTTATCCTTTTATCTTGTGTTTTATAATTATATTAAAATATATGTTTCAATTATATTTAATTAATTAAATACTTAGTCAAGTATAATACTATATTCCTTCACAAGTTTTCAGAATTTAGCTTTAAGCTTTATTCGTTCGTCGTAAAATATTACTATTACTACCACTATATGATATTCCTTTTAACATAAAAACCTACTTATAATAAATTGAAAATTGAGGCTATTTTAAGATATTAAAGCAAAATTTACTACACATAATATAAAATTTATATGATTATGCAAATTTTAAAATGCCATATGAATTATTTTTGAACTCAATTTGTCATATTCCATTTTCAACTAATTTTATATCTCTTCGATTAATTGAATTTTCTTTATAGAGCATTCCTAATTTCAATACAATATTTTAAAAGTTTATCAATTATTATTTATTTAAGTATACTTTTAAAGTCCCTTATTGATGTTTTTATCATCGAACATTGAAATTTATAATCAATAAAGAAAAACTATTTATAAAATTCAAAAATTGGTTTCAGTATCGTATCCGTAATATAAAACTCATTAATCTTTTTTTCCATAACTAGCAATATATATACCTTATATTAAATTAATTAAATATTCCATCATTTGATTGATTTATTTACAATTTGTATATATTTTGTTAATATGTTTTTTCAACATATTCTAATGAAATCGAGTATAATATATATATAATAATTGTTTGATGAATTCATTTTTATAAACTAAATATTATTGAAGTTTATAATCTTTTCTATTTAAATGTTTGAAATTCTTTCCTTTTTAAAGTTATTCATTCTCATGTTGGGTTTTTGTATGAATCTTTTTATTGTTCTTTAATATCAATTCAGAAGCGTTAAAAGCTTTTATTAATTATGTAATGTATAAAAGTCTTTTCGTTTAATAGTATTCTTTATTTCAACCTTTACAATCGGTTTTACTACTATATACTATTCTCATCAAACGTTTATTATATAAATATAGGGTAACTCATATTTGTCTTAGTATATATAGTTTTTGGCTTCGTAATACTCTTCAGTTTCATAATATACTTGCCTTCCTTTCATAAAAGCGAATGAGGATTTAAACGGGACCTAATCGTTTTTGTTTTATAAAGCAAGCATTATAGGAATAATAAGTTATCAAAAAAGTAATCGAAATTCATATTTATAATATCTTCATCCTTACAAAATTGATATCATAAATATTCTTTTCTATTATATTGAAAAAAATTATAACGGAAAATATAAAGCCTTTTCTTATAGTATAAATAATAAACTATATGAATCCATTATAATATATTTTAAAAATATTAAAATATTAAAATATAAAGATATTAATATAGAAACAAAAAAAGTAAATAGTAAACTTTATTTGATTTAAATTTTTTTTTGATTCAAATAATATAAAATCTTCTATAATACCTTTTTATATTACTTTAAATTAAAATTCCTTTTAAAACACTTTTAATCCCTATTTAAAAAAAGAAGAATGTTTTTCTAATTAGGCTAGAGAATACCTTAATATTTAAACTCTTTAACCACACCCTAAAAAGCATAATATTGAAATGATAAAGAAAAAGAATAAAAATGTAGAATTGATTATTAATGTAAATAAAAAAAGAAAAGATTAAAAAAGGAAAGTAATTATTAATACAGATAAAACGAAACGTCTATTATTAGTATAAATAAAAAAGGAAAGTATATTATGATTCCAGATAAAAGGAAAAGTCTATTATTATTATAAATAAAAAAAGCGAAGGAAAGAGAGGATCTATTATTATTATAAATGAAAAGGGATGAAAACGAAAATCCTACTATTCGTATAAACAAAAAGGAAAAAGCGGAAAAAGAAAAATCTATTATTATTACAAATAAAATAAAACTAGTTTACTAATGAAATGAGAAATGAAACAAAAAATAATTTCAAAAGTAAAAATGTAAAACAGGGTTTATATAATATCTTTTAAAACCTTTTGTTCTTATATAATATTTATTAATATTAATTAATGATTTATACATTGATTATATTACTATATCTAATCTTTTAGAATTATATTTTACTTATAATAAAACATCATTACTTTTCCTTATATATAAAATCATTTTATTTATAATAGAATAACCTTATCTTTATCAAATTAATATTTTTTCGTTTTATACGAAGGTTTTCATAATAAAATCTCGAATAATTTTTTTATTAATGTAATCTAAATATAATAAAAAGTATCTTTATTCTATAAAATTAATATAATTTTACTTTATATAAAATTCATTTTAAATAGATATTATACATTTTCGTTATATTCTATTTATGATAGAAAATCATTTAATCCTTATAAAATCTAATTTTCCACTTTATATAATACCTAATTATAATAGATATCATACACTCCGCTATATTTTGTTTATAATAAAAACTTACACTTTTTCAATCTTCTAATTAGAAGAATGAAATTTTATGTTTTCGGTCTTCTCTTCTAAAATCTATAGAACGATTTCTAATATTCTTAATTTTATACTATAAAAGAATCTATTTCATTTATAAAAGATTTTAGAAACTAAAAGAAAATTAATAAGAGATTATAGAACATTCTAGAAGTCTATAAGAATCAGTAAAACAATTTAATTTATTTTCTTTTTATACTTTTTATTCCATTTTTTTACAAATCTATAAAACGAATTCTAACATTCTTAGTTTTATATTATAAAATAATTTATTCTTCATTTTGTCTTTTTTGAATTCAAAAAACCTTCTCAAACAGTTTTTAATTTTTATATTTAAAGTTTTCGATATTATATAATAGATTAATATAATACAATTTTCAATTTCTTTAATATTATATTTAGTTATAACTATAATCATAATTTTTCAAAACTATAATAATAATAATGATGATAATAATAATATGCTAGATTATAATAATATTTCAGAATGAAATAATAATTATAATAATAGTTTATAGTATATTTTGGATTTACTTATGAATTTACTACCTTTACGATTATCCCCTTTATTAACGCTAAGAGTGTTTATAGGATTAAAATTAAAATTAAAATTAATAATATTCATATACAATTTAGATTCTAATGAAATTACTTTTATTTATTAGTTTTAACTTTTATACACTATATTTCAAATTCATCAACTTTTTTATACTCTACCCCAAATTTATTAATCTTAGCTTTCACACGCTCCACTCTAAATCTAACAATCAGTATCTTCAATTCATTATATAATTATTGTAATACATTTCCAATCTACTACCCCACTCCGCCAAATACCCTTTTTATATCAATCCATTACTTTACTTTATTAGATACCCTTTCAATGTTAACTCACTATAATATATTAATTCATTATAGTATATCGATCTTATATAACATATTAATCCACTATTCTACTTTATTAAATATCTTCTTAACATTAACCTATTGCTTTATTCTATTATAGAATTGCTACTCTATTTTACCAAATACCTACTTAATAATTTCACTTAATTATATTACCTCTAATTGAATTTTGAACTAAAGATTTTTTATTAAATCTAAATCTTAAACTCTTTCAAAAATGTTTCAAAGATATACACTTACTATTATTATATTTCAAAATATCACTAGAATTTTTGTATATAATAAAATTCTTTTTTAACATTTCAAATAAAATTCCCAGTATTTTACAAAATTGTATTTCAAAGAGATACTATTACCAACTACTATATAATTATTTAAAGCTTTCGAATATAATAGTTTTTACATAAATGGAAACATAAATAACAAATATAGATTATTTGAGATAGCATAATAATAACAGTTTTTTTTTAGAAATCCTCAAATAACACAATGTATAATTTAATTGGATTTAAGAAATAGATTTAATTTATATTTCCTCTTTAAAAAAAAATACAATATACATATAAATAACTACGATAATAATAAGATTGATGTTAAGATTATAAAATAAAATTAAAGAAATTTTTATCAAAAGAAGTAAATCAATAGATATAAATATATTATCACTAGTATTCTAGAGAATATTAAGTGTTCTAAGTATATTAAACATTTTGAATATATTAAGCATTTTGAGAAAATTAGAAAGAATTATTTATATTACTATTTATTAAGTTGCCAAATAAATACATAAAATGAACAAATCTATAATTTAATATAAGAAGTTTTATATTTAAAAAAGATTTCATTCATTTTTTAGATAATTATTGAATTATTAATATTAAAATAATAATTATATAATATAATTTTAAAACATTCAAGCCTTAGTATTTCTATATAATCATTGTTTTGTATATTTGTATTTTATGTAATACGGTGATATATCAATAATATTATAATAATCTAAATTAAAATGGTTTGAAAAAAGTATTTTGAGTTTATATTTATTATAACTAAATAAATCAAAAGATAAAATTATATTAAGAAATGAAATTGAAAGAGAATTCAAAGTTTGATTTTATTATTCGCTTTTCAAATATTTTAATGTTTTTAGAAAAAATTTTCAATTATTTATAAATTATTAAAATACCTATAAAAAGGGCTTCAATCAATTTTAATAATAAAACGCTTTATTGAAAACATTTTATAACAATTTATAGAAAATATTATAAATGTAAGAATAGAAGAAATTTTTAAGTTTACAAAAAATGAAAAGAATGTAAAACCCAATTTAATTATAGGTTAATATAATAGAAATAAAAATAAATCGAAAGAATAAAAGTTAATATATACTCTATACTTAATGAAGGTTTTGAAAGTTTAAAAATAAGATACTTTATGTTATAGACTTAATAGTCTGATTTTGACTTTTTTTATAAACAAAATTAAAAAGGTTTTGCTATTATTCCTATATTGAATTACTATAATTTTGTGATTATTAGCTTTATTATTATCCTTATTATTGCCTTTATTATTACTTATTTTATTATCGTCTTTATTATTACCTTCGTCATTATTATTATTTTAAAAAGATAATGTTTTACTTTAGCGAATAAGGAATATCATTGTTCTATATAAATAATAATTACTTTCTTATATTATTTTGTTTTTAGAATTTTAGTAATAAGCTTTAACTATAGCCCTTTAATGCCTTAAACATTTGAGAATCTACATCGCAATTGTCGGGGTAATCACGTGACGCACCAGGCTTCACACTAAAGTCTCGGCATTCTAGTTATTCGTTGTTCTATAACATTTAGATAATAATCCTATAAAACAATAATAATATATTTATAATATCTCTATTATTAACTTCATCTTTTATTAAAATTAAATCAATACTAATCAATGATTTCTTCTACAAATCAAAAACCTTAAAAAATCAAAATTAAAAAATATTATATCTTAAAGAATTCTAAGTTATCACTATAATAATAAACCTTTAAAAGAATAAATATAGAAACTATTACTTTTACAGTTTTAATATATTTAAAAAATATAAAAGTTTTTATTTTAATAATTCCATTATTTATCAAAACAACTATTAAAATATAAATTTATTATTCTTATAGTTATCATATTTCTGAAAAATATTAAAGATTATTATCTTTATGACTTTCTTATATTCTAAGATTTTTATTTAAATATTATTAACACAATCAGACAGCAAATGGCGTATATATTATATTGTATACATATTCTATATAGCAAAAGCTCTAATAACAAAGTATGATAAAAGGCATTATTTAAGAATATATATTATTATATAATATGGATATAATACCATTTTTCATATTCCTTTTGTATTTAGAATCTAATTATCTAATTTACTAATACTATTATTAAACTATATATATATAGAAAGCTTTATTAATTTCTATAATAATATTATATTTTAAAAATATGTATTAATAATATTTGTATTTACTATAAAGTTCAATATTTTTATAATCTCATTTTATAATATAATATAAAAATGCCCTTTTTTAATTTATATTTTTTTTTGGTTAAATAAAAAGATATTTGAATTATATATTTGAATATAATTAGTATAGTTTATAAATTAAATTAGCAAAATCTAAATACTCAAATTGTAAGATTTAATAGATTCCTTTTCGAAAAGTATTTTAATTCAAAAGCATACTAATGTACTATTTACTTTATTAAAATATTTTAAATATAAGAATTTTTTAACCTTTATTTTCAATTTTTATTTTAAGCTTTAACCTTATTGTTAATTTTCTATATTAAAACCTAAACCTTTCATATATATTATAAATCTAAAATAAATCAATTGCTTTATAAAATTGTTAATTATCTATTTAGCTCTAGAAGTTTATAAAACTTTAACGCTTTTAATCTTTATTATATCTTTTCGAACATAATACTATTTAATATTAATTTGTTGAATGTTACTATAGAACTTATTCTTTTATACTTATTTAACCTTATTAATATTGTCATTATTGCGATATACAAATCGGTGTATTACGTAATCCACTAGCCTTAAGTTAGTGGAGCACGTTATCAATCTTAATATATACTCTTTATTTGATTCTAGACTTTTACTATCTCATCCTCAGGCCCTTCTACGATTACATAATCATAAAAAAACGAAAAATTCTATAAACTAGCCAATAAGAGCTATATGGGGTAGATCGTACGATCTTCGAAGAATCTAAAACATTTTGGGCGTTTATATAGGGTAAATTGTAACAATTCGGTCATTTTCGAATAATTCAATTAATAATATTAAATCAATCAATAATCGTATTATTTCGATACAAATTTAAATATAGAAAATGGAATTTTGCAATCATTTTTATATATATTATATATTTATAATATTATTTAATAATATACAATTATATTATTAAAAATTAAAACTTAGGGTTTATAAATTATAATATTTTTATAATAACAAGTATCCTCTCTTTAATATTATACTATTAATAACTTTTCTATATAAAAATATATATTTCAAAATTCCTTTTAATTTATAAATCCTTAATATACCATTTATTTTCTTATTAAAATAATCTTAATTAAACAATAAAATGTTAAATGCTAATTTAATAATAGCAATAACCATTTATTCTATTTATATCAATTTTTTGGCTATTTCTAATTATTCCTAATAATTTCTAATAACTCCTACAAACTTCTATAAATTCTTATAAACTTTTGTAAACTCTTAAATTAATAAATATTAAATATCAATATTTCTAGGTTATAAAGGCTAAAATATTCTTTAGTTTAATAATAATTATTTTTGTATAACAAATAGAAAAAGTAAACAAAATATTAATTCTGTATTTAATTTATAAATTTAAATTAATTCCTATTTCAATCTATAAATTTTTATTAACTTTTAAAATATTTTATAAATAAAAAATTGATTTTATTAAACTTAATTTTTATTAAACTTATTTATGATATTATATATTTGATCACTAGCCCATTTATAGAATATTAAATACAATAAGGAAGTTATTCTAACATTTATAGATCAATTAGCTTATGATCAAATATATAATACATTTATTTAATTATATCCATAAAACTATTATTATTTTGTATATTATATATTTACTAACAATAATTATTATAATTTATATATTCCACAAAATATATATCCCTTCTCTGCGAATAAGAGTTGCAGTGTATTTATAACTTTGAATAATCCATTTTGTTAAAATTCTTTTGTATTAGCATTAATACCAGTATTAACATTAATATTAATATTAGTATTAGTACTAATATTAATATTAACATTAATATTAATATTAATATCAAAGTTTTTTAATATCTTTTTTAATTATATACTTTTTTTTTATATATATCAATACTTAATTATTGTAATAATAGCTTTGCCCTGTTAAGCTCTGCTTTGTTAAATTAATATTTTGATAAGAATAATAAATTTGGATTTGGTGGGTATGAGAGTAATTTTGAATTAGAAAATAACTTTGATAGAGATTTGTTAATTGCTTCTTTTTTACCAATTACTCCTTTTTCATCAATTGTTTCTTTTTTAGTTACTCCTATTCTAATTATTGAAAAAGGAATTATAATATCCAAAAAGAATTTTGAAAAAATATAAAAGAATTATATAAAGCGTTATACTTGAACTTAAAGCTTAATTAAATCCAAAGCATTATATTTATTTATCCAACAAAGTAAATGATAATATATAAATAATAATGCTTAAAATACTTTAAAGTTTAAAAAATAAAGAAATTTTAGTTATATTATTTATATAATAAAATCGGAATTAAGAATGTTATTATTAGAAAAGGAGAAATACAAATTCGTATCGCATTACTAATTTTGAATACTGGATTTATTTAGCCTAAGGATAGTAATAAATGTTTCGCTTTAACTTAATTTATATTCGTTATTAAATAATCGTTTATAAAGGTGAATATAGTTTTTCGAATTATATATAATATAAAATAAATGATATTGATTCTTTTGCATAACAATTATAATTAATATTAAATATTTTAATGATTATGCTTTATTGAAATATATTATAAATATAATTATTAATATTGTTAGGTTTTGTTATTATTTATTTATTATAATATTGTAAAACGTTTTTAATTGATATTATTAAATGGTTATCACAGAATATTATTATACCAAAAATTTATTGGTCTATATTCCAATAAAAGTTTGCAGAAGTTTGTAAAAGTTTATAAGAATATATAGACTAAAATAATATTGATTAAATATTAAAATTAACAAAATATTTATTATTTCTCATCCATTATAAATATCTTATATAAAAGTAATTAAAAAATCGCAGGAATTGTTAAAAAGTTGTAGGAATTATTAGAAAGTTATAGGAGTTCATAGATAATAATTAATAAGGGTTAAGTTTTATAATTTTAAATGTTTTTAAATAGTATTGGAAATCTTTAAATAATAATAAGAATTGATAGGAGTTGATAAAAGTTGATAGGAATTAATAGAAGTAGATAGGAGTTAATAAAAGTTATAATATTAATATTTATTTTTAAAGATTAATAAAAATAATTTCAATATTAATAAAAATTTTTTATAATTCAATAATATATCGAATTTTTATAATACAGATTTAATAAATAATAGAAAATAAAGGCTTTTATTTAATATAAATATTTTTATAATAAATTATTATTAAAGGGTACAATTATATTTCTGAAGATTGTTAACTAAAAAGTTTATATCTTTATAAATGATAAGAATTATAGGATTAATAATATCTTTATAATTTAACAATATACTGAATCCTTACAATGCAGATTTAACAAATATTAAAAAACGAAAGTTTTTTTATAATATAAATATTTTTTATAATAAGTTATTATTAAAGGGTACAATTATATTGTTGAAGATTTTTGGTTAAAATTTTATATCTTTATTAAAGGGTATAATTATTATATTAATAATACTTTTATAATTCAACAATATATTGAATTATTATATTGAAAATTTGATAAAATATAGAATAAAAATAGCTTTCCAATAATATAAATATTTTTATAATAAATCATTATTAAACAATATCATTTATACCCTTTAAAGCTTTTTATTTATAACTTTATATCTTCGTTGAAAATATACCCAAACTTTTTTAGATTTTTGTGGAGATTAACGTTTAACTTTATATGATTGGTTCGTTTTATGGTTAATGCGTATTTATACATATTAATTATAAAATAATCTAAAGCAGTATAAAAAGGTGTAAATCACCTAAAGAGGGTTTGAAAGTGAGATAAGACTTTTAAGGGTTGTATAATAATAATATAATATAACTTAAAAAAAGTCATTTATATTATATATATTATTTATATTATATAATATTAATATCAATTAATAATATTATAAAATAGCTAAATATTAGTATCAAAAACCATTCTTTATAAAAGCAAAAAAGTAATAACTAAAAGAAAATATTTTATTATATTTTGTTAAAAACATTATTATACAATGAAAGAGTTCTAGAAGAATATTATATAAAACCAAAAAATTAGATTATTCTATTTTACTATATAATTGTACTTTCTTGATATTAATTATTAATATATTTATTATATATATTTTATTTACTTTTATATATTTTTCAAACTATAATCATTTTAAAGTTCATTTTTAAACTTCTGTTTCATTTATCCCTTTTCAAATTGAAATATGATTTTTTTTTATACTTTTTATCTTATTTACTTTAAGAGTTATCCCTTTGATAAAATGATTTTTAATAATTTCAACAATTTTAACTTTTAATATAATATTCGATTTAGAGTATTATAAAATAATAAACGATTATATTATTAAAGAAAGTATAAGGATTATATATTTTATAAATTATCTTTAATTTATATTTAGTTTTGAAAGTAATCTTTAATTTATTATGTATTTAATACTTTTTGTAAATACTATACTTATATATTATTTTTACAATGATTTTTTTGAAAAGCACTTTAGTTAAAAAGGTATATTAATATATTATTCGCTTTATTAGATTGTTTTAAATAAAGAAATCTATAATTTTTATTTAAAATTATATATTAAACTTTAATTCTATTATTAATCCTTTATATTAAGCTTTAAATCTTTTATATATATTATAAATTTAAAAAAACAATAATAGGCTGTCAATATACTTCTTCCACAATTTAATATAATATTGTATTGCTATACCTTTATTAATAGGATTCTATAAATTCCTCTATATACCTCACTGCCGCCGGCGATGATGATGCCATAAACGCCCCAGCGGTTTATAATTGCGGATAACAACATGTATATGCGCAAATAATTATCTATATCCCCCTTACTCTTTTAGTATATTAGAATTTTATAGGGTATATTATTTCTTTCATTAATAATTAATTTTATTGGTACATCAGCGTTTTGAGCTGTACTAATCAAACTAGAATAAATGGAATATGAAATAATATTATAATGTATTATATTTCAAAAGTTTCATAAAGATTATTAAAGCTTTTATTTATAATTTTTTGAATAAATAAAGGAAACGTATATAAAAGATTTAGAATAGATCATTAATATATTTAAACCAATATTTTTTTGAAATTATTACTATAAAAATAATTATTCAAAACTTTTTATATAAGGATTTTCAAAATCTTAATTATAACAATTATAAAAGCAATTATATCGTTATAATATATTATTCTATATAAATATACTATTCTATTAAAATATAGTAAAGAACCCAAAACCTTAAATATATAGATAGTTAAATTGCTAATAGCCAATAAACCAACGTTAATAAATTGAAAGGAAAAAATTAATTTTCGTATTTATATTTAAACTAAATCAGGGATTTTACTTATTTGTAATCAATCCTTTTTTATTCAAAAAACTATTATAAAAACAATACCCCAAATCGCAATTAAAAATATTCTTTGGCTATAAACTATTTTTACAGGCTGGATAATTAAATCTAATACTAAAATAATATATAATCTTATTTTAAAGGAATCTAATACTAATTTAATTTATAAAACTATTTATTGTACTATATTAGGATAAATGAAAAAATGGCATATATATTATCTAGCGTATACCTTTAATATTTTAATAAATCTTTTAAACAACTAATTTATTACTGTAAAGATTATCTTTAAAAAAGCTGAAATACAGATCAGAATAAAATTGATTAACTATTATAGTATCAGAATCTCAAGCTTAATAACAATATAGTTTGTAAATTGTAAAAAGAAAGTTTGCTTTTTTACCCTTTTTAAATCCTTAAGATATTCCAAACTTTCGGAAAAGAAAAAGAGTATAAAATTATATAACCTTAAATATTAAAAATATTATAATTCTTTAATTTATTATATAACTTATAAATGTAATAACTATAGTATAATAATAATAAAATTTTAAAGAGTGTTAAATACTATTTATATAACCCCATTTAAATATATTAATTATTATAGCCTTTTTCTAATAAAATATAAACATTATATAACTATATCAAAAAGAATTAATAAAAAAATAATCTGGTTTATTAAAAATTAGTTTAAAAAGGTTCATTATCAATAAATGATTATATACAAAATATACAAACTAGTAATTAAATACTAATAAAAGTGGAACCCTAAAAATAGAATCTAAATAATTATTCCAATTTTAAAAACATATATTACTTTATATAAAACAATAATCCAACAATTATAATATATCAAATACAAAACGGCTTTTATTAATTTTTTTAACCTTGTAAAACTATTAAAACGAAATATATACATTATATCCAATAATAAAGCAAATTTCATTTTTAATAATAGTATAAAGTTCGATATAATTCTTTTTTCTATTTTCTTTTTATATTAAAAAATAGAATAAAATAAAATAATAAAAACTATATATTTGTTTGAATTAATAAATTGAAAGTAATTTAAACAAATATAAAAAGATCAGGATTAGTATATATAACCCTACTATAATTAATATTTAAAAAAAGAATTAATATAATCTATATATAAAAATTTAATATATATTCTAAAACAAAAATACAAAACCATTTAATATACAAATACTATATATTAATAAACTTTTGGAAATAAATACTAATATTAAAGTGTAAAGTAGAAAAGCCAAAAACAATATTTTATATACAAAAAGCGATGAATTTAATTATTTAATAATATTAGAATAATAATAATTATAATATCATTTAATTGAAAATAAACAATTATTATATTATTAATATATATAAAAAGCTTAATACTAAATGAATAATTGAATATATAATAAATATATAAATTCCACTGAATTTTTTTTATCAAAAAAGACTTTAATATAAAATATAATATATTTAAACTAAAAATTAAATCTTTTAATTAAAATACATCTTTAATTATCTAATTCTTTAATAACAAAACAAACTTTATTAAAACGCTAAAAAAAGCTTATATATTATATCAATTATATTATTAATTTAATCTTTTCAAATATTTTATTTATAAAAATAATGACTAAATATAATTTGGATTATAGTTTAAATCATTTTATTTTAATAATATTATTATTAGAAAAAGGTTAAAGAACTAATAATAATATAAATTATTGAATTATAAAAGCTAATTTGTTAAAATTTATATATATTATTAATTTTAGAATCTTGCATTTATTATAATTGATTAATATATTAAAAATAAACAATCTAAACGATATTACTAAACTTTTAATTATTTTCTAAAATATAATTAAAGTAATAAAAAAGCATATATAAAGCAAAGCCAAATTAATGTTATAAGAAATATCAATATATACTGAATTATATATTAATTCTATAAAAGTATATAAACAATTTAAATTAGATTTAAAAACAAAATAATATAAAATGCTTTTAATAATTCAAAATGCTAAATACAATTATTAATACTGGATTATTGATAATATAATAAATAATATTAATTTATATAGAATAATAAATTAATATTAATTTATATAGAATAATAAATTAATATAAACTAGTTTTATTATTTAAAACTTTATTATTGATTATAAAATAATACAAATATTAAAAATACTAAAAAAAAAAGGTTTTATTAAAAAAAATATTGTATTGATATAATAATTTAAACAATCTAAACTACAACCTTTTTAAAGTAAAAAGATAACAATTAATATTCTTGTAAATAATATTTATTTTTGCTTAAAAAAATAGAAAAAAATATAATTAATATAATAAATATTTTCCTAAAAAAAAAATTATATTATTATCCAATTATTAAAGGTTTATTAACAATATATTAAAGTATTTATAAAAAACTTTTTTTAGAAATATTTAGAATTATTATATTTTCTATTTAAATGAAAATTAATGAAAATAATAATATTTTCAAAAATAAAAAAAAAGAATAAATCGTTGATATACTTTTAAAAGCTAATTGTATTATTGTTGTATATTAGGAAAGATTTAAAATAATTTATTATGAAAAAACTTTTTTAAACGGCAATATATTATAAAGTAATTAGTTTACAATATAATAAAACTTTTTTTAAACGTTTAAAAATGGATTTAATAATATTTTTTATATACAATATAAAATCAGTTTTTGTTTAAAGTAAAAAAATGATATTAATTATATTAAATATATTTTATATATTTAATACATTAATGTTTAAAAGATTATTAAAACAAATAAGAAAACAAAGCTGGTTTATAAAACTGTTTTAATGAATTAATTTGTTTTTAGCGGATTATAGAATTAAAATCTAATTAAAGAGTATATATACTATAAAGTTAAAAACATAATGTGGAACTCTATAAAGTTTATTATTATTTCTGATTCTGTATATACTATATTTAATTAAATTGTTAAATTAAAATCACTTATTATATTTCGGATATACAAATAATATTACAATTTATAAAACCTTTAAAATCTATAAAAAATAATGTAATTATATTAAAATATAAAATAAAAAACTAAAAATTAAATTATTTTTATATTAGAAAAATTAAAGATAATTCATTTTTTATAAAAATGAAATACAAATACCTTTAATATTAATATATTATTAAAATTTACAATTCAATCAATAATTATAAATAATAACGAATAATTAACTTTATATTAACTTCACATTTAAATAGATTATAAACTCTTTTTTAAAAGATATATAATTGAATATACAATAAAAATATTAAAAGTTATATATTATATTAAAGGATTAACAAATATTAAGTTCAGATTATTAATTATATTACTAAAAAAGGCTATTATTATATATATACAATTCTTTTTATTATATAATTTAGAAATCTAATATAATAACAAATTAAAGTTTAATATAATTAACAATTATAATTATAATTGATTAATTAATACAAAATTTGGCTTATTAATTAAAAAAGTTAACAAAATTATTATTCTAATAATAAAAGGGATTCTTTCAATTTAATATATAACGTTTATAATAAGTATCCTTCAGAATACAGGGTTATTATTAAATAGTATTATCTTTAAATATATTTATATATCTTTTGCATTTCAGTTTAAAATATTCAATTTTATTTATTCGTTAATATACCAATTTAAAGCTTTAATTTTACCTTAATAATACATAACAAAATTGTAATATATAAATATATTAATTCTATATACTTTTAAATTAATATTAATTTAATTACATTTTTTATTCAATTATAGAATTAACTTTATAAAAAAAAATGAAGAAAATTATAATTGAATAGTTTAATATATAATAGAATTAATTAAATAGAAATATAATTATAATGTTTTTTGATAGTTTTAAATAATATAAAGATAATACAAAACTAATAAATTATGAATGTATTATATACCGTAATTAATTATTAATTAAAATAGAAAATGAAACAATAAATAATATTTTTATATTTTTTAATACTAAAACAATTAAAGCCTTTAAAAATCTATAATGTATATTGAAAACTTTTTAACTTTTAAATAAACAATTATAAATATACATTAATAATATTTTAATAATCTAATATATATAAATAAATATATTTAACACTTTCTAATAAGCCTTGTTTGAATATTATATATTTATAAATTATTATAAAATCGGTGTTATATAATCTTTAAATTAAATAAATATTAAAAACAACAAAATAACTAATAAACTAATAAATATCAATATAAAAAAAGAATAAATGAATAATAATTATTTAATAAAGTTTATAATCAATAAAATAAATATTATAATAAAAATCTTTATTAATATAACAATTTCCAATTAATAAAATCAATACTATACAGGATTTTTGGTATTATATTGCAAATAGGAATTTTAATACATTATAATCAAACCCCTAAAATTTTGTCTTTTTTATATATTGCTTTATTAACTTTTAATCATTTAAACAATATATAATAATTTTGTATAATACTACAAAAGATTTAATTATAATAATATTAAACTCAATTATTTTTATAAATACAAAAAAACTTTTAAACATTTTATGTTTTATAAAATTTTATAATACAAATTCTATATTTAACCAATCAAATCAGATTGCTTGTTTAAGCGTTTTAAAAAAGAATAGAAATATTTAAGTATAATATTAATATATTCAAAACTATTTAAAAACTTTTTTACAATAACCTAATATTTCATTTTTAACATTTGTATATTACAAATATACAATTTAACAAATTCGGATAGTTTCTATTAAAGTTATAATTTACTAAAATAAAACCGTTATTTTTTAATTATTATATAATAATAAGCTATACTCTATATAATCAATATATATATTATATATAAATATTGCTTTAATATAAAAACTAATAGAAATAAAAATGCTTTTTACATATATATATACATTTTTTAATATAATATTTATATTTGTATATAATCTATTACATTTAAAAAAATAAGCTTATTTATAAAAATACTAATTTATAAATATATAAAGTAAAGGAAAAAAAAGTAAAAGGTTTTTTATAAATAAAGAAAAAAGAATTATAAAAAATAAAAGAAAACTGCATTATTTAAATATAAAGATTGAAAAGCAAAACATTAAGAATATTATTAAACATAATAATAAACTATACATAAAAAGCATATAAGAAGGTTCTGCCTTTATTGCAAACCTATCGTTAATACTTTTCGGAAAGTCAGAACTAGTTATTCAATATAGAGATATTAAACTATAAATAAATAAATAAATAAATAAATAAATAAATAAATAAATAAATAAATAAATAAATAAATAAATAAATAAACAAATATATTATTTTTATTAATAGAAAATTAAAGCATTTTTTATTTTATTCTTTAAAACGATTTACTTTATATTTATGAAAGTTTATTTTATACTTATAAAAAATTGTTTTGATTATTTTAATTATTCAAAATAATAAAATTTGAAATATTAATAATTTGATTACGTTTAATTGATAATATTAATTTTAATAGCAATATTGGAATTAATAATATTCGGAATTATTATATATACAAACTCTAAAAGTATAAATAAATAGAATTATTTACTAATACTCTTTAAAAAACATTTAATTATAATTTCGGAAAATTCAAAACATTATATTTCAGTTATCTTAATATTGATTAAATATATAATCTTTGAAATATATTTTATAATTATAGTATTTATATTATACTAAAAGATTGATTATATGAAATATTATTTTTATTTTTTATGATAAAAACTATATAAATTAAATAAAGAAGCAAATCGAGGAAATGTTTATTAATTATAACTTAGAATTCGAATTTAGCAAAATTGCGCATTCTAGATAATATAATAATATCAATAATTTTTTTGAATAGTCATTTTGCAAAATTACAATAATATTTAATATTTTATTTTTATTAATTAGAACTATATTTACAATCTAATAATATAGATTATTCTTTTATACACTTATTTGTATATCCACCTCCTTGATTTACATACTTACCCCTTTCATTAGTATATTCATTTTTATTATTTATATACCTACACTTTTTATTAAAATCGTTTGATATCAAATTATATTAACATATTAATTTATTAATGAGTATTATAAATCTATTTATTATATTAATAATATTTATTAAATTTTATAATAATAAGAATGTAAAATATATAAATGTTTAGAATAATCTTATATATAAATTAAATATCTTTTATAAGATTAGTTTATTAATTTTGCTTTTCGCTTAAATATATCTTAATAATGTTCCCATTAATATTAAATGATTTTATATCAATATTCTATTATTCTAATATTAACAATTTATATTCTCTTAATATACTTATTATTATATTTTAAATATATTTTAAAAAATAAGAATATTAATTTCAAATAATGAATAAATAGGTTGTTATTTTTATAAAAAGTGTTAAACAGTAGAATTCTAATGAAATCTTAAGCGAATATCTTCTAAATTTATTTTAAAAAATCAAAGAAATATTAAATAAATTGTTCTTAAAATAATAAATTGATATTATACTTTAAAAACAAGTTATTTAATATTTATTATCTAATTCTAAAATGTTGGTTCATATATTATAAACTAATATTCATTTTTACTAAATTTTAATCCAAATTATATTTAATTATTTTTATATAAAAAAAACATTTATTTCGGCTCAATAATTTTATATTAATTATATATATAATAATAGTAATATTAATAATCATAATTAACTTACCAAATCTAATTATTAATCATTTAATAATTTTTAATATTTAGTTAATCCTTTTTGCTTTAGTAATCCTACTAATTCAATCACCCTTTATGTTATTCCAATAATTAATAAAACAATCCTTAAATCCTAAATTCTTATTATATATACAAAAAAGATAATTATTATTTTCAAAATTATTTATTTTTTAAAACAAAACAGTAATACAGATATATAAACTAAAGCAATAATAATAGTTTAATTACTATATAAAAAAATAAATATTCAAAATAAAATAATATTCGTAATTTAATTTAATACTAATTATATAAAAACACTTTTTATATTTCTCTTAGTTTAATCATTAATTATAAAAAAATGATTATAAAACTTATAAATTAAATATTATTATATATATTAACAATACAATCCACAGATATTACTTAATATAATAATTAAGTATTTAAATATATTATTATTAATATTAATATAATACAAAAATTAATTATTAAAATACCTTAATTTCTTATATTTTAAGAATTGAATAATATTAAGTTCAGTATTCAATCGCTTATTTTTTTATAAAGATTATTGGAAATCTGATTTTTTATTAATATTATTAAATATTATGTCATATTAATAAGTATATTAGTTCTATTATTACCTAATAATAAGAATTAATTTTGAATATTCTATAAAAATACAAAGAATATTATTCAAAAAGAAAATAAGAAAAGTAGTATTATCATTAAATACTTAGTTTACTGAAAATATTTATATATATTCCTGATATAAAATACTATATTAAAACATTATATTATATATATTAATAATAAATGCTTTTTTATTATTTTTTTTTAGCTAATCTATTAAAATAATTTATTTTATTTTTTAAAATATAAGAATCGTTTAATAGTTTTTACTTTGTAAATACAATTTCATTTATAATTTTAAAGGTATTATTATTTTTAAGACTTTGCAATTTGTATTTAATTATAGTTAACTATATAAACGCATTCTTTTATATAATATTTTTAAGATTTATTATTTCTAATAACATTTTAGAATTATTAATATAGAAATTTATAGAAATTTCGAAAATAATATAAAATACTTTAGTATATTATATAATTTAGTTATTAAATAATCTCTTAAATCATTTATTAAAATTCCAATTTAATACTTTTTTAATGAAAATAATTATTAAAATTTTAATTTTTAAAATCTCTATAATTACTTATATATTTTATATTGGCTTTTGAATCTATAATTAATGTAAAAAAATTCCTAAATAATTTATTTATTTAGAAATAGATTTAAACTCCTTAGAACTTATCGATTTAAATAACATTTTATTTATTAGTATATATATTTGATATTTATATTTTCATTTATATTCTTTTTTTTAAAATTAATTTAAATTTCTTTGAAAAATTGGTTTAGATACCAAAATTTTATAATTTATTATATTAAGCTCTGTATAATATTATAATTAATAAAAATATTTTAGGTTTTTTTAAAAAAATAATATTTTTTAAAATAAATAATATATGTAATTATTGATTTTTACATTTATAATCTTACTTTTGATTTATTTAATAATAATTTTGAATTAATATTAAAGTTTGAAAGATTTTTTTAATTATTCTATCTATAAATTTTTTTTTTTAAGAATAAAAATTCAAATATTAACCTTTTCCTTTCAATATTCATTTGAAAAATTATTTTGAATTAACTTTAATATTACTTATTTATATTATAATTACTTTGTAATCAAATTTATTTTCAATTCAATTTTTCAAATTTATTAATATTAAAATAAGAATAATCATAAATTTATTTAATATAAATCGTATCTAGGGTCTTCTAATAATATGATTAATAATAATTTCAAAATATTGATGTTTATTTTCTAAAGTTTTTAGAATGTTTAAAAGATCTATATACAAATAATTTAATTTTATGAAAATATAAAATACAATTTGCTTATTGAAATATTTCTCCATTTTTTTTGTAAAATAAGTTTTATATACTCTTCTATTAATATCCTTCTTTTTTTTTAAATATAATTTAATTTTTTTACAGCATTTTTAAAATTGATTTATATACTTATAATTAAAATAATTTAGTCAATAATTTACAATTTTACTTTTATCATTTTTCAAATCAATATTATCAATTTTGAAATTGAAATTCTTTTTAAATTATATACAAATAATAGATAGTTGAATTTCAAATAATATAAAAACTATTAAAACATTCTATGTCTATTTTTATTTATTTATTTTTTTAATAAAATGTTAAATTGTTTTGAAATATAATTTTATAATTATTCAAAACTAAAATTTCAATGGATATAAATTGATTCAATTTAATTCTGTAATATTTCAAACATTATTTAGTTTAAAACTGCTAATAATAATTATTCTAATAATAATGTTAATTATATAAATATTGTTTGTGATTATAATACTTTTCAATTTAATTTACAATTTCAAATTGATTAATCTAATCAATAATTCTATAAAATAATTAAAAAAGCTTTGAAATCAAAAATCTATTTTTTATTTTTGTTTTGAATATTTATTGTAATTTAATATAAATAAAATCAACCTATTTTTTTATCAAAATTATATTAATAAATCTATTATTATTTGAATTATTCAATAATTTATTTCTGTAAACTATTTAAGTTATAATATATATATAATAATTCTTTTATGAATAATCCTTCTTTTATAGAATATACAATTATCTATATTTAATTTCAAAATGTTTATAAAAAATTATAGTTTCAATATTTTTTTTTATTATATTCATTGTTTTTTTATATCTATTTTTATTTTTTGTAGTGTTATTATATTTATTGTTTTCATTTTTAAAGATATTTATAATGATAGTATTATTAATAATAATTTTATCATTAATAATAGATTTCAAAATTCTTTTCATTTGTTATAAATAAAATAAAGCATTTTAGAAATTTATATTATTAATAATAATAAAATCTCGTTCCAATTGTTAAATATTTATTTCAAAAATTTATTTAAAAATTAATTATAGATCTCGTAATTAGTTATATTTGTTTTGAAATTGATCGTGTTGTTTTAATAATTAAATAAGCGATTTAAATATTGTTTCAAAATATTAGTTTTAAAAGTAAATTTTTATACATAAAAAGTTTTTAAAGATTTCAAAATTCCCTTCTATATTTTTATAATATTGCTTTTATAAATTAATAATATAAAAGAATTTCGATATAATAATGTAATTGAAAAACTATTAATCGAGAATATAATATCTTTATTCTTTTATTAATGGTATTTATAGACTTTAAGGATTTCAATAATTTTTATAACTATTTTAAGATTTATAAAGAATTTGGTTTAATCATTCTTTTTAAAAAACGATAAAATTGTTTTATTTCAATATAATAATATTAGATATAATAAAAAAGGATACATTTAAAAAGGCAATAGATAGCAAATTATGTATATATATATAATATATATATATATTGTTATATCTTATATATGGTAAAAACTCTAATAATAAAGTATATTAATAGGCATTTTCTAAGGGCACGTATTACTATCTGGCATATGCACAACACCATTTCCAACAATATTATTAATAAATTCTTTTATTACGAAATTCTTTTTTACATTATAGATAATATAGTTAAATAAATTGATATAAATACAAGTCCAATATATACATACTTCATTTTACATATACTTTACAAATTCATTATCTAATTATTATATCGTTAGAAACGAAATGCTTTTATTAATAATATAAAAAATGAATTTTTTATTAATATATAAGATTTATAATAATGAAAAAATTAAATTTAATATTCTCCTAAAAATCAAATTTGAATTTATGCAAAGATTTCCTATATTTTCAATAGTATCCGCAAAAACTTTTTAAAATTATACAAATCCTCTTATATAATATTATTATGTTTAATACATTAAAGAACATAATAAAATTTGTATATTAGTAAATATCCAAATCTATAATATATACATTGAATTTCGATATTAATTATTGTTTCAAATAGAATTTTGTAGGAATTGCTACATATTGAAGTTCTATATTAAAATTGAATATTCAAATTTTTGAATAATAGAATATTTCTCTATCTATAAGATTAATAAATTTCTCATATTATTATAATATAAAGTTTCATATTTTTTAATAATAAATTAATATTGATCAATCCAATTGGTTTTATCTTTTCTATCCCAAACATAATTTTTGTAATACTAATTTTAATTACATTCATAATTATATATAATATATTTCTTAAACATTCAATATTATTCTATATTTTATTCTTGATTATTTTAATACTTTTATATCAATAATAATACTTTAAAACTTTTTATTATTATGTTTATCAAAAAATAACTTTATTGATATTAATATTATAAATGTATTTGCTTTTGGTTTCAGAACTGGACATATAAATAATTAATCGAATAAATTCATTATGATCTTTATATTATTTATTGATTCATTTTCTAATAAAATATCATACTTCAAATACATTTCACCTTGTTATTTGTATTATTATTATAGTCTCCTTTACATTTAACAGAGTATTATATTAACGTTCTTTTAAATCTATTATCATTCATTTTTCTTCGTTTTCATTTTAATCTCTTTTATTTCTTTTTATTATGTTTATTTGATCAATATCTTTTTTATCTTTATACAAAGTATTTCTTAATGATATAATTTAAACTATTCCTGTTTTAAGCATATATATCTTAATGTTATAGATTTTTGAAAAGATTGAAATTATTGATAAAGTTAAATATTCATTAATTATCGAAATCTCCAACTTATAAAATTAGTCGAATTAATAATCAAATAAGTATATTTGTATATTATAATTAATAATCGAATATCTCTTATTAACTTTAATGTATTTTTTGAATTATTATGAAAAATCACAAAGTATACTTTTCTATATTTATATAAGTTTACAATTTTCTTATTCTTTTCAATTATAACAAAAGTATTGTCTTTCGTTTTTGTATAATATCCCAATAAAATTTATCTTCTTTGAATATAATGTTCATTATTAGTTTTATATAATTTATAATTTATAACAACTGATTCAAGTTTTTATAATAGAATTTCAATTTATTTTCTATTAATATTATTAGAAAATTTTTTATATAAAATTAAAATTGAATATTGATTATTGTACAATAATCAATAAATATTTTCAATTCATATTCGAAATTATTATTTTTTAAAATGTTTTTTATTGTTTGTATATAATTGTATTAGATTTGATAATTCTCAGTTAATATTAATTTTATTAAATTAATGATCACTCATAGACTTAAATATTTGTATATTATTTCTTTATTAAATAAACGAATAAAGGATTATTAAAATGGGGTTTGAAATAATTTTTCTACTATTAATGATAAATGGTGTAAATTGAATAGATTAGATAACAGAGATAGATTAATTAAGAAAATTATTAGAAATCAATTTGCTAAAATGAATTAATTCTTTTTAAATAATAACTATCGAAATTATAGATTCTTTATTTATATTTTTGATATAAAATTAGGATTTTTATAATATAATAGTTTTAAAAATCATTTTATTCAAAAAAATTATTCTTTACTAGTTCTTTTTATAATTTGTTTAATATTGAATTTTATATTTCATCTATTATATATTAGAATCCTTTTTCATTTTTTATAATTAGATTTTTCTTTTTAACTTATTTCTTTTTTTTATTAATAGTTGATATAAACTCTAATATATTGATTTTACATAAAGGTATGAATATCAAATATTCTTTAATGGTTCTAGAGTATTTTTAATTCTTTTAATTATCGTTAAAGATCGAAATGTAATTAACTTATTATTTAAAAATTTGTAAATATTGTTGTTTATTCATTTTCAAGTATTTATATTTATAACAAATTAAAAGCTTTAAATATCTTTATGATAATATTTTCTAAATTTTTAATAATAAGTATATTATAAAAGCAAAATATTATTTATAATTTATTAAGAAAATTTAATATTGGTTCCTTTAAAATATTTTTTTAAGAATGAGCAAAAAAACAGAAGAAATTCCTTACATATCCTTCTATTATCTAAATCCTATTCTTTATCTTCCTAAACTTTATAACATATATATTTAATAACGTTTTCTTTAATCATCTTTTTTAATTTAATACTTATTCGCTTTTTTATTTATAATTTCTTATAATCTTTTGCTATCTTCTTAAAAATAATATTTTAAATAAGATATACTATTATTTATAGTAATAATATTAAAATAAGAAAAAACAAGATAATAGATGAATTAATCTATTTCAATATATATATATTTTTAATAAAACCCTAACCCATCTTTTTAGCCTTTTATTAACTGAATCAATTTCATTTCTTAACATTTCTATTTTTATATAAAAGGTAATAGATTCAAAAATTCAAACACAAAATAAAGCTATATATTTATTATTTGAAATAGTATTTACTTTATTAAATTCAACTTTTACTAAAATTTAGCATTCTTAAACTATTTTATTAATAAGTATTTTTCTTCTTTGAAATAATAGCTCTAATATTGATATAAAAATTTGTATTTATTTTATTTAAATTGTAAATTTATATGATATCTTTTATAAAAACGCTTATTATATATTTCTTTTAATATTATATAGTTTTCACTTTTAATCTTTTGTTCTTTTCCTTCATTTTAATTATAATAATGATTCTATTTGTTTTTCTCTTATAAAACTTCAAACATTTATTCTCTTTTTTATTTTTTTAATTATATATGTTTTTGTTTAGATTAATATAATCGTTTGAAATTTGTTTTTAAAATCTCTCCTTCAATATAGTACTTATTAATTTTGTTTTTATAATTTAGAAATTTTCTTATAAAAAGTTATGAGATATTAAACTTTATAGTTTCTTATTTATATATAAAATATTAATAACTTTTCAATAGAAAATATTAAAAACAATCTATATATTTCTATAAATTCTATATATTATATAAATTATAAGAATACATCTTCAATATACTATAGTTTTCAATTAAACTTTTATTTTAAATTATATATAAGATATTTATGAGCAAATTTTATGATTTCGAATAAATTATCAATTACAAATTACATTATGTATGTAAAATAATATATTATAATAAGAAAAATATAATCATCTTGACAAAAATTTAATATATATTTTTAATTACTCTTATTAAAAGCTTATTAACATTTTAGAAAAGCTTTAATTTTATACAGGACTTATATATTAATAAAAAATGAAAAAGTTTGACTATTTTTGACTCTTTATAAAAAAATCACAAAAATTCAAATTCTTTTTAAATTGATTAATAGTTATAAATATTCTAAATTTGTAATAGATTTCTAGATTATAATAATCAATATTCAAAAAGTTATAAATAACTTAACTAAAAAAGATTATTTATATTTTTACTTTATGACTTTTTACTTGTTACCTTTTACTTTCTATTATATTAAATTGAATATTATAATCGTTTTTATAATTAATATAAACGAATATTATAACAAAGACATCAAACTCCAAAAAATTGAATAAATAATATATATAAATCAATAACAATAATTATTATACAAGTACTTTATAAAAAATTAGTTTACTTTAAAATAAATTGAATTAAAAAAAGCTTTTGAAATTTAGAAATAAAGATATATTTTTTCAATTACTTAATCTATAATGTTATTATTCAATTTCATTTAAATTTATATAATTAGATTCAAATTTTACTAAAGTACAAATTAACTTAATATTTATAATCGACTGAAAAGCCTGATAAAAGTAATAAAAATAATAATTTGTTTATATAGAATATCTCTAGTTCTATTCACTAATAAATATTTATTTTAAAGCTAAACAAAAAATTAATAATTCAAGTTAATTCAAAAAATATGAAAAACCAATAAAAAGCTTGAATTTATTTATAAGAAATAGATTAGAATTTTTTGAATAATAATAATAATAATACAAGTTAATAATAAATAAGCTAATCAAAACTTGAAAATACAAAGTATTTAAAATGAAAGAATTATTAAGTATGTTTCTAATTTATATAAAAGGGTTTATTATAAAATAAAAACTAAGCAGAAAGTAGCAAAAAGAAACTGATTCTTTTATATACAAAAATCAATAGATACAATCTTGAAATTTGAATTATTACTAATCAAAATAAACAATAATCATTTAAAATGCGAAAAGTTTGAATTTATTTATTTAGTTTAATACATTAAGGTTTTTAATATAAGAGTTTTATTAAGTCCTCTCCAAAACCTCTAAAAATATTAATCAAAGAGAATCCAAAAATCAAGCCAAAAGATTTGGAAAGTATTTTGAAAATAAAAAACCTAAGTAATATCTTATTAGTAACTATAGTATATAATATAAATAAATAGAAAATAGAAAAATTGAAACAATAAGAAATAATAGTTTAGTTCGATTTTACTATATATTAATTATTTCAAAAATGCTAATTTAAATATATGATATATATAGATATTGTATTTAATATTAATTAATTAAAAAATCCATTGTCAACGATTTTTATAATATTAAATATATTGAATTTCAATCTTTAATATATAAATATTATTTATATACATCCGAAATTTTGTATAATATCATATACTAAAGAACGGTAGTTAAAAGATATAATCCTTATAACATTATTTAATCATTATTTATTCTATAAGGACTGTAATAAAAAATCTTTATAAACTTTATTATAAATTTTTCCTCTTCAAAATTAGAAAAAAACGTTTATAATCTAACATTAATAATTATAAATTGATATATAAAACTTTTCAATATATTCTAATTAATAAAAACTATAATTACTTTAAATTTAGCAAAAACTATATGTGAATACATTTTTAAAAATTTTGATATTCTAAAAAGTATAATATTAAATAAAAAGCTTTGTTTTTACAAATTATTTTTAGTTAAGCTTAATATTTTGTTTCAAAGTATATTACAAATTAACTATAACATTTCATTTTTAAATCGATGAATAAACTAAAAAGCAAAATTAGAATTTAGTATAATATTTAATATATTATACAAATTGGCATTAAAATAATTGAATATTATTCTTAGTTTCTATTAAATTTATATATAATGCAATATATTATACAAAACTTAGTATAAATTTTATTAAAGCAATATATAATATTGATTTAGAGTTTGATTATTTTAATAGGGATATTAATATTAAAGAAAGACTATTAACAGTATTTAAAAGATTAAAAGTATTTCAAACAAAAAAAATAAAACTAAAAGAATTTTAAAATATAACTATTTAATATAATAATAATATAAATAAGCGGAAAAACGAATTAAATCCTTTATTTTACAAAATAAATAAAAAAGTTATATTAGATACAAAAAATATTAAATACCTTTATTCAAAAAAAGAAATTATTCAATAGATTTATAAACTTATTCGAAATAATAAGAATTAAATAAAGCGAATAAGCTTATAAATTAAAAATCATTTTTAAATTTTAAAATATATAATGTGTTTAATATATTATTATTTAAACTATGAATAGAACGCTAAAAAACTAATAATTCTTCGCTGCCAAAAAAAATTAAAGGATAAATAGAATATAAAGTAAGAAACATTCTAGTATACAAAAAAAGAGAAAAAAGCATATAATATTTAATAAATTAGAAAAAATATTAATTTACAGAAAGTATTTAAAAATCTATAAAAAACCTTTAATATCTGAAAAGAATATTGAAAAACTATTAAAAAGAAAATAAAACGCTATTTAAACAATGAAACTATATTAAGAAGTAAAATAGAAAGTTTCAAATATTAATATTATTCTTTTTTTTGAAATTTTTATTGATATTTTTATTATTATTATTCAATTTTATAATTTTAATCGCTTTTATTTTAAAATTTTTCGAAAATCCTTTTGATTTAAACGCTATTTGAGTATTAATAGATAAATGCTTAAGGATAGGTATTTTTTTCTTTTTTTATAAAAGCTTTAAATAATCTTTTATTAAATGGTAGTTTATTAGGAAAATTTAGATTTTTCCTATAATTGTCAAAATATTAAAAAAGTTTATGAATGTAATAATATTTTAAAAGCCTGATTTATAGATTAATGTAATTTTTGTTATATAGTTGATTATTAAACTAAAGAAAATTGAGAATATAATATGAATAATTCTAATACTATTTATAAAATTTAATTTTTTGTTTCATTAGTTTTGTTAAAGTATAGCTAACGTTTTATATACTTTTTATTGGTTTTACATTTTTTGAAATTATAGAAGTTTTGGGGAAAACTGAAAACTGATTTCTTTATCCTTAAAATTTCTTTAATATTTAAAAAAGAATCTTTAAAATTTATTAAATTTATCTTAGTAAACTTTCTAATTCAAATATTGAATTTGAACTTTTTAGTAATATAAGATTTAATAAATTTACAACAATGATCTGAAAGAACAATTTTATTATTATTGAAATATATAATTTTTCTTTAGTATTTTTGTAGAACTACAAATTTTGAATTAAACGTTTTTATAATTCTACTATTCTTCTAGATCTTCGTTTTTTTTAAAATAAAAGTTGGTTTTAATAAATTTTAAATAACGCCTTTTCTTTTTTGAAATTTTCATTTTTCATTTAAATAGTATTTACTATATCTTTATTAGTTATATTATTTTTCGAATTTTTTACTATTTTAGTTAAAAGTAGAAGATAATTTTATATAAAAAAATTTATTAGTCAAAATAATTTGATTAATTAATATATTAGAGGATAATCTATAACGAAACGATATATATTTAATATTTTTATTATTATTATAGTTTAAAATATTATTATAGAATGAATATTATTATAGTTTATAATTTTTCTTTCATCTTTTCTTTTGTAATAAAAAACTCTATATCATTTTTGTATATTATAAATTCTTTTAAATAAAACGTTTTTATATAATCTTTTTATAATTATTATTTTTATAAGTATTTAAATTATTTTATAAATATATAAGTGTATTAACTTTTATATAAAATACAATAATGAAATCTTTTCGCATTTCTTAAATTTTGCTATATATTCATTATAATTAGTATATTTGCTTTTTAAAAAGGTACATTATTAATTAATTAAGTTATTCTTTTTTATATACTTATAAAAATAATTGAAAATATATTTAGAATAATAGAAATAATAAAACTAGTATAATATTATCTCTTTATTAGCGAATCTATTAATTATTTGCATTTTCTAAATTTATATTATAATTTCGATATTTAATAAAATTAATAAAAGAAATTGTATATATAATAAAAAAATGAGGAATATAAATAAAAAAGAAAAAGTGTTTTTATATTATTAAACCCGGTTTTATTTGTTTTTTTATTTAAAAAAATTTTAATTACTTTTATATTTTATTTTTTTGTTTATTTTAATGTTTATATATTATTATAGTTATATAATAGATTAAACAATAATAATATTATCGGTATACTACTATATTATATGAAACATAAATATACGCCTTAATCTTGATTATATATACTTATCTAAAGGTCCTAGTCTAAACGTATAGAATAATAATTATATAATAATATTAAAGCTTTAACATATAGAATAATCACATAATTATTATTCCAATACTAATAACTATCTAAAAGTCGAATTAAACCCTTTTCGGATATAAACCTTATAATCTTTTATAAACTCCCGAAATGTTCTATTAACTCCTGAGATATCCTGTTAACTCCTGAAATATCCTGTTAACTCCTGAAATGTCCTATTAACTCCTGAGATATCCTGTTAACTCCTGGGGATGGAGCATTGGATCGATGTGGGACAGCGGATCGATGTGAAACAGATATCTGGCGGAGTGAAGCATTAGATCGATGTGAAGCAGATATTTAACAGGGTAGAGCATTGAATTGATATAAAGCAAATATTTAACGGGGTGGAGTATTAAATTGATAATATACTGTAATTAAATAACAGACTGGGATTATATAATGGTTAAAAGTATAGATTATTAAATTCGAAATAGAATATATAAAGATTAAAATTAATAATCATAATCATTTTTATAAGAATCTAAATTATATAATCTTAACCTTAATTTTAATCCTATTAATATTACTAACATTAATACTAATAAAAGTAATTATAAAAATGATGAGATTAAAAATAAATCTAAAAATTATTATGGAATATTAATATTTGAATTTAAAAAATATTGTAAAATATCATCATTTAAATCTAAAAAATATTATAGAATATCATTATTATTATTATTATTTAAAATGTTATTATAATTGTAATTAAATATAATATTAATAAAATTAAAGATTGTATTATATTAATTTATAATATAATGTTAAAGATCTAAATATAATAATTGAAAGATATTATAAATTTAAAAAAGAGGTAAAAAGTAGATTTTTTTATAGTATAAAATTAAAATAAATAAAAGATAAAAATGAATTTGATTTTTTATAATCTTCTATAGTCTTTTTTGAATTTTTATAATCTTCTATAAATTCCTATTAATTTAAAAAAAAGTGAATAGAATAGATTCTTTTGTAAAGTAAAATTCAAAATGTTAAAAGTTGTTTTGTAAATTTTGAAAAAAGGAAAAAGGAAAAAGGAAAGAAAAGGAAAGAGGTAAATTCTTTTATAAAGTAGAATCTAAATATTAAAAGTTGTTTTACAGGTTTTGAAAAGAGAAATATTGAAAGTATAGAATTTTGATATCCTAATTAAAAAGTTAAAAAAGGGGTGATTTTCTATTACGAATGAAATGTAATAAAATATATACTATTTATTACGAATAGATTTTGTATAAAATAGAAGATTAAATTCCGTAAAGATTTCAAATAGCTTTTTATTATAAATGAAATATAAACGAAATGTATAAACAAAAAAAGATATCGATTCCGTAAAGAAAAAATGCTTTTCATTACGAATAAATTGCATTAACAAAATAGTATTCAAAATTCTATTACTAAAATCTTTATATAAAGCGAAAGGATATCGATTCTATAAAAACGAAACTATTTTATTATAAATAAAACAGCTTTATATATAAAATAAAATAATAATATTCTATTACAAATAAAAAATATAATTTTAAGGATAAATACAATAATATATGATTTATACATAAATCATTAATTAATATCGATATATCACTATATTATATAAAATATAAATATACGCCTTAATCTTAATTGTATATTCTTATCTAAAGGTCCTAATCTAAACGTGTAGAACAACAACTATATAGTAGTGCCAAAGCCTTAGCGTGTAGAATAGTTACATGACTATTATTCCAACAAATATTACATAAATTATTAATCTTCATAATATTCCATTTATAAATATTAAAGCGTTTTGGAATAAATTATTTTAAAGGAAAAGTATTTATTAAAACTGTTTATATATAAATTATAATATTTGGAAGGAATAAATTAAAATATACTATTATTTCTCAAAACCTTAATATTTAAATATTCGGATACTATAATGTTTTACAATTAGAAAATTCAATATTAAAGGTTAGAATGCATTTTTTCAATATATTACTATAAAATCAATTAGAAGATTAATAAAGTATAGATTTTAGTATATAAATATAATAAGAACCCTTACTTTTAAAAGGCAATAAAAAGTCTTTTATATAATCTTAACTAATTGATTCTTTTGTTCACATATCCTGATAGTAAAACTATTTATTAAAATTTATAGAAATAGAAAAAAAGATAAAGAATTATTATACTTTTTATTATGTAAAAAATAAAAGTATTATATATAACGAATATTATAATTATATTATTTATAATTATTATAACTATTAGCAAAATGATTAATTATATAATAATACTTTTATTTTAAACTAATAATATATTTATATATAAAAACGGTTTATTATAAATTATTATACAGTTACAATATTTAAACGAATAATAACATTATTATTAAATAAAGTTAATAAATTAAATTAAAGATTATTATAATATAAAAAAATTATTTATTAATTATTAATATTAAAAATAATATTTTAATCAAATTAAATAATAATGAATGTAGTATTATAAAGTTAAAGGATCCTTTATATTAAAAAAATTTAGTTTATATTTATATAAAACTATATTTATAATAAATATAAAATAAATTTATATATAATTAGTTTATCTTTTAGTAAAAATGAAATATACATTTTAAAGGTTGAATAATTTCGGATTTTCTAATGTTCTAATCATATTAGTTTATGTATAAAGATTAGTAAATATATATTTAAATCTTTTTAAAAGTGTTTTAAAGATGTGTATTTAATATTACATTTTAAAATATTACTAAGATTTCATATATAATAAAACTCTTTTTTAATATTTTAAATATAATTTCTAATAATTTATAAAATTATATTTTAGAAAAGTCTCTTTACTAATTACTATATAATTACTTAATACTTTTTATATTAATAAAATTATAAGTATTAAATATAGATTATTTAAAGTAATATAATAACTTCGATATAATGAATAAATTAATAAAAATATAGTTTTTACATTTTTAAAATGCTTTTTATAATTCATATTAAAACTATAATATTATAAAATTATAAACCTAAGTTTATATACTAAAAAAAATTCCTTTTTTAATTTTTAATTTTCTTTTTATATAAAATTATAGATTTAAAAGTCTATAGCTTTATACATTTTTATATCTTTAAAAAAATATTTTAAATGCGAATTATAACTATTATCATTATTATCATTATTATTATTATCATCATCATCATCATCATTATTATTATTATTATTATTATTATTATTATTATTATTATTATTATTATTATTATTATTATTATTATTATTATTATTATTATTATTATTATTACTATAATATGATTGTGGATTATTCCTCGAAATCTAGTACTCGCAACGGTATCGGTAAATTCTCTCCGTGAGGGAGCGTTTAAGGAGTATGTTAATATGAACGTAACCACGCAATCTACCGACTTTCAATGAGAGTAATTCCTCTGCCTTCGTAATTACGCCTGCTGGGGTAGGGCTGGCGACAGAACTCACGACACTCTTGTCAAAAGCTGGCAGATTTGAGCTTACACCATCGACACCCGTGGCAACTCTATATTATGGCCATGAAGTCGCAGGCTACCCTTTTATGACATTCACTCCATTAGTGGAACCGTTCAAATAGAGGTTCAATTTTCGGAAGTGTTCGATGGCCTCAATACCAAATTCTCCGACGGGCCTTTTCCCTTTTCAATCGGTCTATCAAACAGCTATCGTGTTGAAACTCTTGAAATTACCAAAACCGGATCTCTTGCGGCATTTCTACTCCAAGGGGGACAGAGATGGCAATCGATCCGTGTTTTGACTTTGGAACTGTGACATTTTCGATCGTTGGATTTACTGCTTCAGTAGCAACCATTAATATCAGTACATTGCCCGGTGTATTTAAATCTGACAATGTCATGCTTAACAACATCTGGAATCTTGGAGCCAAGGCGGCTTCCTTAGCTTGTATTAACCACGGTACTCAGGGTTCCATATGGGAATTTGATAAGAACGGTGCTCTTGTGAGAGGAATGAAACTGGGACTTACCATTAAAGGAGTCTCATTCCAGAACTATACTCTGGAATCTAGGCTGCGCAACGGGTACCCGCGGGGCGGATACAGATAATCCGCACATAATCCGCGGGTTAACAAATTGTTTGCGGATTGACGGATTATCCGTGGATTTTGGACCTGCAAATAATCCATCAATCCATCAACTTGTTAACCCGCAAACAATCCGTCAATCCGCTGATTATTTTCATAAAACTCATAATTTATGAATTTTATACTAATTTTCATACCAATTCATTATCAATTATGAAAATAAACCGTGGGTTGACGGATTGGTGGATTAGCGGATTATTTGCGGGTCCAAATTCACGGATAATCTGCGGATTATCCGTACAGGGCGGATTTTTTTAAAGCTTCAACGGGTGACCCGCAGGGCGGATTATCCAATCCGCCCCGCGAGTTACGGATTTTTTACGCAGCCTACTGGAATCTAAAACCTTGATCACAAGGGGGGGTATTGGCTGGACAGTCGGGGCACCAATTGGCACCCCTCTAAGCCTTCAGTTAAACCTTATAGGGGAGCTACCCCAGAATAGGAGTTTTGTAAATACAAACACAACACTTACTCCACCCAATTCCATAATACTCTCATATGGTTACTCGTTGGTCAATGTCACAACGCTTCCATCATATCGCCTTGATGTCTTTGGCACACCTCGTATAAAAGAGAACACCTGGTATACTGTGCGGACGATCCTTGATGCTGCAAACTACCTTGCGATATATATAGATGATGCAAAGATATTTAATGTTTCTCTGGGATATCGTACTACGTTGGTGAACCAACGATACAGACAGCCTGTACTTTTGGATTTGGAGGCTGGCAAGATCAAGCTGGCTATGTCAAAGATATAATAATTCGCGACATAGTAAACCAAACGATTTTGTATAATAATACGATGCTAACCAACACAGATTCGATACTGACTGAGTACGGTGTTCATTATAACCTCCAGACAACTTGTCTAGATGGCGCTAAACGAGATCGTATAGCATGGGCTAGGCGACTTCTACCATACAAGCCGCATCATACCAGTGAGCACCTCTCGGAATGACCATATCAAGGGAACCCTGATGGCTTTCCTTGATTGGCAAACGGCGGATGGACTTTTACCATTTGCTCCCCCATCCGGTACAATGCATCAGATGCTAAGCAGGGGTTTTCACTGGGCACTGGGACATCTGATGATCATGAGCTTTATGGTAATGTCTTAGTCGATAACCAAATTCTTGGACTGATGTCATATTACAATTATATTTCGTCAAGCAATGACCTTGAATTTGCGAGCCAGACATGGTCAAATTGGCAAGGTCTTGCTGACTGGCTCACCAAACAACTTAGTCCTGATACAGGTCTTCCATGTCTTGACCTCTTCGTTCTTTGGCCCGAGCCAGGGCTGCCGTATCATGTGCTCTCGTGCAAGCATTGAGTGGAATTGCAGAAGTTGCCTTGGCATTGAACAACAAAGTGTTAGCTACTAAGTACCAGTCTGTGGCTATTCGATTGTCAGTTCAGATAAACAGTCTTCTATGGAACCCAGTCATTGGTACTTACGCGCGTTCTGCGGCTGCATCAAGCGATTACTCCACATCTGCAATTGGATTTTGCATCACATCTAGTACAGCAAATATTACCGAGGCCTCTCAGTCCTTACAAGCTCTCGAGTTACTTAAGATCAGGCCGGGATACAAAGATTCGACCCAAGTCAATAGCTCAGATCCCGGCACGAATATTTCACCAACATAAATAGATTTCTGCTTGCAGCACTCCTCTCGCACAATTCAAGTAGTGCAGCCTTGAGCTTACTGGAAAGTCTTTGGAAACCAATGCTATCAAATGCGAAATCATCCACTGGTGCAAGCTGGGAGTACGTTGGTCTTGACGGGGATCCTGGACTTGGGTTATTTACAAGTCTTGCACCACCATAGGGCGGAGCACCGACATACCTGCTTACCGAGTAGGCTGCTGGACTGCGACGTGCTGATGGCCCGTCCGGTTTTGGATATAGGATTTGGCTTATAAATCCAGATGTTGGTTTAGCAATGGGATTTAAGAACGCCAGAGCTAGGATAGTCACTGCTTTCGGCGGAAAATTGGAATCGAAGTGGACGTTGAAAGAAGGAGTCATGAACGTTATTATAAAGGCACCGAGGAATACTTGTGGTATATTCGAGGTAGCCGGGACGAGAAAAAGTTAATTCGTGGAGGCTCATATCGATTTAATATATCTATATAGACCGTCAGTTTCTTGGTTGAAGGCATTATTCTTTAGATACTGAAGTTATACATTATGCGAAAGCACCGATTTTGGCTCACTAATATCAGGGATTATTCCACCAGTTAAAATTGAGATTGGGATTTTAAAGAGCAAGACGAAGCAACTATATCGACGCTTGATTGCTCAATTTGAAAAGAGTGATTACAGTGTGTAGATTCGCGAAATGAATCGGATCTTGTTAAATGTTGTCCCGAGAATCCAGGAGAAGCCAGGAGTATTTCCCGGTGACAACATGAGATGTAAAACAGTCAAACTGGCAACCTCGTACTCTGGATATTATGAGCATGATATGGATGGATTAGGAAAAAAGGCTCGAAAGCCCGAGTAAGAAGCTTCTACCTAAAGCCCCTAGAAGTTTCGAGTGAGTGGTAGCTAAGTATCCTGACATAGCTCATGCAACAGCATCAGCTTCATTAGTCCATTGAATAGACTTTATATCACGGACCGACCGCCAACAATATCGATTTGTCCAACAGGGTCGGAAACACTACGGGAGCAAATTCGAAATAATTCATATAAAATATTCTGATTAATTATCACATAAATTATACAATAAATAATCAAAATATCATGTATTTTATAAAATTATATAAAATAATTTATATAACTTATTAAAATAATTTATATAACTTATTAAAATCTTTTATATAATTCATTAAAATAATTCATATAAAATGCTATTTTTATATAAAATATTTTAATTAAATATTATAAAAACTATGCTTATTTAGATATAGTACGATGGAGTAAGTAAAATTTAAGGTTATCGTAAAATTAATAAAAGGATTAATAACGAAGTGAATATAAATGAATAAATAAATGAATTTAACGAAAATTAAAATGAAAATTTAAATAAATATTTAAATAATAAAAGAGGAAATATAAATTTATTAAGTTATAAAACATTTTTTTAATTTAAGGTAATGTTTTTTAAATAATTATATATTTTATAGAATTTAACTTTATTATTACTATTTTTGAATAATTTTACTTTTTTCGAATAACTTTATTTTTTTTAGATAATCTTACTTTTTTCAAATAATTTAAATTAATTAAATAAATTAATATTTTAAAATATTAAAATATTAATTTATTTTAAAGTAAAGTACCTAAAAAAATTGGTATAAATTTTATATATAAAATTTTCCTTAAGGTACTTTGCTTTATAATAAATTAATATTTCGATATTTAATATAATTAATAAATAAATAATATAATTAATATATAGTTTTCAAAAAATTAAATTTTATATGAATCCTGCTTCTATAGGGAAAAACATGCCGGAATGTGCTAGAAGTATTCTTCTAATTGACAAAACCAAACAGACAAACGGAAGAGCAAATCAAGTTGAAAGTAGACTTGACCTATATAGAGTATATAGGACGTTGCCAGATCCTCTGGTTTATCAACTCAACACATTAAGAGTAGCATAGTAAGATTGCCAGAAAGATCGAGGGTATTTAATAGAGCTTTACCCAAGTATAAGAGATCTCGATGCTGGTGGTTTTTGGTCAATGTTGATCACAGGTCTTTGCTATATATGGAAATATCGAACTCTTCCATCCAAGGTCCGGCGGTCATTTGTGCGAATATGTAGATCTAAGGCTTGAGGTTGATGGAGATCTGGAAGAAACCAACAGAGGTTGATCCGGAGAAAGGTGGAAAAACCGGAGGAAGATCAAGAAATGTCTTCCCCTAAACATCTCTAAGTCTTAGTCTTACATGTGAAGGATGACGCCACTTTTCCTCGGAGATGTTGGAAAGTATAGGATTTGAGATATGGAGTATATGGCCATGATCTCAAGTGCTGACTACACTACTGCACTGCTCAAGCTGATGAGTGCTTAGTAATAATTTGTTCTCATGAAAATATATAAAACGGGTGTAAAAAGATTAAAAGCAAGTATAAGTGGATGCGGGTACACGTGTAGTGTAAATATTGTCTTTGTTTTAATTATTCAAATTCTGTCTAAGAATTGTATATATGTATGTTCTGCATTCACACGTTTAGAAATCGAATCAAATTAGATAGATTCATGTTTCAAGTCACAGTATAAAAGAAGATATATCATCTACGCACCACTTAGCTATCTATATCTAACTTATTATATTGTCAACTCGGGACGGGACCTGCATTGCGATTTCGGCTCTTGATAAAATCCCTGCCCCAAAAAAAAGTTTCGGATCCGGGTCGAACTTATTGAGTCACCCGTCAGTTCCTCGCTTTCAATCCTTCTTACAACGACGTCTTACCTTTCTACTCTCTCTTTACCACTACTACAAGTATAAAAAGTGGACGTGCCATTGCCTTACTAACTTCATGGGCAATTAGAAAATATAAGTACCTTCTGTACACGTCTCTCGACAACTCAACTGAAGAAAGCAAAGCAAAGCAAAGCAAAGGAAAGGAAAGGAAAGGGGAAGAAAAGAAGAACCTCTACAACAATTCGCGGTCTGAAATTGGTTCAACTCAAGATGGGGTCTGCAATACCTCAAGATCCTACGCGGATTGCTATTCTAGGCAAAGAAGACATCATTGTCGATTTCGACATCTGGCGAAATTTCGTTGCAGAAGACTTGCTCACCGACCTTCCTTCGTCTACCTATGTTCTCATCACAGATACAAATCTCTCCTCTCTCTATGTCCCCTCTTTCCAGCAGTCCTTTGAGGCTCTCGCTGCCAAATCGAGCTCAGCACCTAGACTTCTTACATACGAAATTCCACCTGGCGAGAATTCCAAGAGCAGAGAAACAAAGGCCGAGATCGAGGATTGGATGTTGTCACACCAATGCACAAGAGACACTGTTATAATTGCTTTGGGAGGAGGGGTCATCGGTGATATGATCGGTTATGTCGCAGCGACTTTCATGCGAGGGGTACGATTCGTACAAGTTCCAACAACATTGCTATCCATGGTTGATTCTTCAATTGGCGGAAAGACCGCGATCGATACGCCTTTGGGAAAGAATTTGGTTGGAGCATTTTGGCAGCCGAAGAGAATTTATATAGATTTGCGATTTTTAGAAACCCTACCTGTTCGCGAGTTTATTAACGGCATGGCCGAAGTGGTCAAGACTGCCGCAATCTGGGATGAAGCAGAATTCTCCGCTCTCGAGGACAATGCAAACCTTATTATGAATACAATTCGAGACAAGAACACTGACGGTTCTACAAGATTGGCCCCTATCCGAGATATATTGAAGAGAATAGTACTGGCCTCAGCGAAGACCAAGGCGGATGTTGTATCAGCCGACGAGAGAGAAGGTGGATTAAGGAATATTTTGAACTTTGGTCATTCAATTGGACACGCATTCGAAGCAATCTTAACACCCCAGGTTTTACATGGGGAAGCTGTAGCAATCGGAATGGTCAAGGAAGCCGAATTGGCTAGACATTTAGGAGTTTTGAAACCAGGAGCAGTCGCTCGTCTCGTCAAATGCATCGCGAGTTATGGTCTCCCTACCTCTTCCGCAGACAAACGCATTCAAAAGCTCACGGCAGGAAAGCCATGCCCTGTTGACCTCTTGTTAGAGAAAATGGGAGTCGACAAGAAAAATGACGGAAAGAAGAAGAAAATTGTGTTACTTTCTACCATTGGTAAAACATATGAGCCCAGGGCCAGTGTCGTTGAGGACCGAGCAATCCGCGTTGTTTTATCCGACTCTGTTGAAGTTACTCCTGGCGTGCCCGAGAATTTGAAGGTCGAGGTCACGCCACCAGGGTCAAAAAGTGTTTCTAACAGGGCTCTTGTCCTTGCAGCTCTTGGTATTGGCCCTTGCCGGATCAAAAAACCTCCTCCACTCAGATGACGTAGAGTTCATGCTTACAGCAATTGGAAAGCTTGGTGGCGCTACATATGCTTGGGAAGATGCTGGCGAAGTCCTCTGTGTGCAAGGTAAAGGTGGCGATCTTCATGCCAGTCCGACGGAACTCTACATTGGAAATGCAGGTACCGCATCTCGTTTCTTAACAACTGTTGTCTCGCTGTGCAAGCCTTCAGCCACGACAAAGTCTACTATTCTCACAGGAAATGCACGTATGAAAGTTAGACCTATTGGTCCATTAGTCGACTCGCTACGTACCAATGGTGTTAATATTGATTATCTTGAGAAGGAACACAGTCTTCCCCTTAATGTTGCCGCTTCAGGTGGTTTCGCTGGAGGCGACATCAATTTAGCCGCTACTGTATCATCTCAATACGTCTCCTCTCTTCTTATGTGTGCCCCTTACGCCAAGAATCCTGTAACTCTTCGTCTTGTTGGTGGGAAACCAATTTCGCAGCTTTATATCGATATGACGACTGCGATGATGGCCGCGTTCGGAATCAACGTCGTCCGATCACAAACAGAAGAACATACGTACCATATTCCCCAAGGAGTTTATAAGAATCCAGCAGAGTATGTAGTTGAGAGCGATGCTAGCTCAGCAACTTACCCACTTGCTATGGCTGCTATCTCTGGAACTACCTGCACAATCCCAAATATTGGATCTAAGTCTATCCAGGGAGATGCCCGGTTTGCGATCGACGTTTTGAAGCCGATGGGGTGTACGGTAGTCCAAACAGATTATTCTACTACCGTGACTGGTCCCCCAATTGGATCACTTCAAGCTATCGAGGAGGTTGACATGGAGCCAATGACAGATGCTTTTTTTGACTGCCTCGGTATTGGGCGCAGTGGCAAAAGGAACAACCAGAATAAGAGGAATTGCCAACCAACGTGTTAAGGAATGCAATCGAATCAAAGCAATGAAGGATGAACTCGCAAAGTTCGGTGTGACATGTCGTGAACTCGAAGATGGAATTGAAGTCGATGGCATACCAATAAACGAGTTAAAGCATCCAGCAGATGGAATTCACTGTTATGACGATCATCGTGTGGCAATGAGCTTTAGTGTATTGTCAGCTGCTGCAACACAACCAGTTCTCATCGAGGAGCGAGAATGTGTTGGTAAGACCTGGCCAGGATGGTGGGATATTCTCTCTCAGTCATTTCAAGTAGAACTCGCTGGCAAGGAAGTCAAAGGTACACATGGCAAAAAGAGTGGAATCCCTGCTATACCAGATAAGTCTATATTCATCATCGGTATGCGTGGAGCTGGAAAGACGACAGCTGGTGCTTGGGCTGCGAAGATTCTTGGTCGACCTTACAAGGATCTTGACGTTGAATTGGAGCGTGTTTCAGGGATGCCAATACCTGAAATGGTCCGATCAAAAGGCTGGGATTTCTTCAGAGCTGCAGAATTAAATCTTTTGAAGCACTGCCTAAGTGATCAGTCAGAGAAGCATGTGTTCGCCTGTGGCGGTGGAGTTGTTGAGATGCCCGAGGCACGAGAACTTTTGATCAATTTCCATAAATCTGGTGGAATTGTTCTTTTGGTACATAGAGACACAGAACAGGTTATGGATTATCTTCGTATAGATAAAACTCGACCAGCTTATGTCGAGGACATGGTGGGAGTCTACATTCGGCGCAAACCCTGGTTCAATGAATGCAGTAACTTTCAATATCATAGTAAAAGTAGCGGAGCTGGCGCTTTATCAGTTGCAGAACAAGACTTCTCCAGATTCTTGAATCACATTTCAGGAAAGAGTTCACACTTTGATGAAATGCGAAACAAACCACAATCATTCTTTGTTTCTCTCACGATGCCGGATATATCAGCAGCAGCAGAAACACTACCTAGTGTTACTGTAGGTTCTGACGCCGTGGAAGTGCGGGTTGATTTACTAGAAGATCCATCCTCCACGAATGGAATTCCGGGTATTGAATTTTTGAGTGTTCAAATTGCACACTTGAGATCATTGGTTCATTTACCAGTAATTTTCACCGTGCGGACAGTTGGCCAGGGAGGTCGCTTCCCGGACGCTGCACATGAAGAAGCACTCAAGCTTTATAAGCTCGCAGTAAAAATGGGTATTGAATACATTGACTTGGAGATTGCTTTCCCTGATGAACTTTTACATGAGGTTACTGAGGCCAAAGGATTCTCAAGAATCATAGCTTCACATCATGATCCCCAAGGAACTTTATCGTGGAAGAACGGTGGTTGGTTCCAACATTACAATCGAGCTCTTCAGTATGGTGATATTATCAAGCTTGTCGGGTCCGCCAAAAGTATCGAAGATAATTTCGCTCTTGCAAAGTTTAAAAAGACAATGGCGGCAGCTCACGACACCCCCTTGATCGCCATCAACATGGGAGTGACTGGAAAATTGAGTCGTGTCTTAAATGGGTTCATGACACCGGTTTCTCACCCAGCATTACCATTCAAAGCAGCACCTGGCCAACTCTCCGCTGCCGAGATTAGATCAACTTTGTCGACTATTGGAGAGATAGAGCCAAAATCATTCTATCTCTTTGGCACTCCTATCTCCCAATCGCGTTCACCTGCATTACACAATACTCTTTTCAAGCAGTCAGGACTGCCTCACCAATATTCTAGATTGGAAACTGACCGTGTTGCTGATTTGCAAGACGTCATTCGTGCTTCGGATTTTGGTGGTGCATCTGTCACTATCCCACTCAAACTAGACATCATACCTCTTCTCGACTCCGTCACTGACGCAGTGAAGGTGATAGGCGCAGTAAATACCATCATTCCTACATCGGACAACCCACCCCGTCTCATTGGTGAAAACACAGACTGGCTCGGAATGACTCACTCTCTCAAATCTGCATCTTACACACCTTCACCTGTCGATTCACCTTCCTCCGCCCTTGTCATCGGTGCTGGAGGTACAGCCCGTGCTGCCATTTATGCTCTCCACTCCCTCGGTCACTCCCCAATCTACATGGTTGCTCGCACGCCTTCTAAACTCGATACCTTGATCTCTTCCTTCCCTCCATCGTTCAACATCATCCCCCTACCAAGCATTAACTCGGCCCATGAACTCACTACTCCACCTTCAGTTGCTATCAGTACCATCCCTGCCGATCGCCCAATCGAAAGCAATATGCGGGAAACACTCGCCATCTTATTGAGACACGAAAAGAGGGACGAGGGTAACCAAAGAACTTTGTTGGAGATGGCATATAAACCTTCGCAGACGCCACTTATGAGAATGGCCGAAGATGCTGGTTGGGTTGCTATTCCTGGATTGGAGGTTTTGAGTGCCCAGGGCTGGTTCCAGGTTAGTTATTCTTCTGTTTCCATTCTAGTGTCGAATCTTGATTCTCGATGCTTATCACCAGTGATTTCGAGCATGTCCACTAATGATTTCACCGTATAGTTCCAAAAATGGACAGGAATCCGTCCCTTGTATGCCGATGCTAGGGCAGCGGTCATGGATGACAGTATCGCTTAAATGGAGGATTTGACGAGATATACGTCTTTCGTATTTGGGTGAATGATAAGGGAAGAGATGAATGCATGAGAAAAGGCACGATTAGATAGATAGCAGTTGATTTAGTTTCAAGATGAAATGAAAAGCATTTTATATGTATTGTATTGTATGGCTATGGCTTTGTATGTGGTGATGATAAGTCTGTAAATGGGAGTGGATGTATTCTGATTCGCTTATTGTCGGGAGATGGGTACTTGAGATTGTAAATGAAAGGAGTAGTTTACACTCAGAAATAAGTCTCAGTAGAGATGATTAATGGTTTCGTTTCAGCTAGCAATGAATAATAAGTGCAGTATGTGCAATAGAAAGGAGAGTCCTATTACTTTTATTATTTTAGGTAGGTAGTAAGTGGATAGATTAGGGATTATATATAACATACATACATGGAACTATTCTAACCCTCTCATCGTAGCCCTCACTGTATCCTATTCCTTTCATCCAAATATTATCTATTGAACCTATAATGCCATATAATAAATATTCCACTCCTCAAGCAAGCTCTAATTGTATCTCTACCTTCTCCCCCCTCCTTCATAGTTCCGAACGACAGTACAGCCTGAATTGTGTTCAACTCGGCGCAATCCATACAATTCCAGCTTAGTATATATGTCTATTAAACCACAAATCCGCAGGAAAAAAAAGCCCGCTATAAGTTGGGAATTGATCATCAAACACTAAGTTACCACAATGATTGTTTTATGGATAGATGATAGTAGTGGGTTGGTTCACAGACAGGTCCAGATCCAACAACTTTATCCCATGTGCCATGGTACATATATACTAATCCAAACCACGTTCAGAATCAATTAAGTACTTTGTGCATCCAGATCCGTAACCTTTCCCAAGGCTCAATTTCTAGTAGATCGTCAAAGCTAATAATGAAAATAGACATCAAAAAGAAATACCAAGAAGGATCATAAACGAATCATAAACATAAAAATCAAAAAATGGTGTCAGAACCCTTAATTAATAAGACCTTCCAAAAACAAAGCACAAAAATGAAAACGAACATGAAAATGAATCATCAGACCCTTAATCAACGGTCTCTAAGAAAAGCAAATCCTGAAGATCTAGACTTTTATCCGAAATCCAAATTTACGTGGCGGTGATAGCATCAATTCAAACAACGGAAGTAAAAGTCAACCATCGTAATAGTGATGTCATACATAAATAACAATGATACCAACAGCCACCAATCACCGTAAACCAAACCAAAAACAGATTGACATTTCCCTACTGGGAAGCAAAAACGACAAACAGACCAAGCGAGAAGAAACTCCAATCAAGAATACGGAAGAGTCCCTAGTGCATACAGGATGAGGATAGTGCAGTGGATCACCGCCAACTTGCATCCAATGATTGGAAAGGGAAGTCTGTGCTATACATCCGGAAAGTGAAGCAGCAGATCGATCATACGGCAGAAGCACTCAGTACAAGTAGAAGGAAGCTAGATGTTGAGACGGTACTTACTGTAAGTAGAACAGAAAAGTGGATATGATGCGGAGAAGGGAAGCTGATTAGTAATTACTAACTACACGACCATGACCATGACCATGACCACACCATACATGGATGAAGCGGAGGGAATAAAAGTAAAGTAAAGTAAAGTAAAGTAAAGTAAAGTAAAAAAAGAAAAGAGAAAAGGATTCATCATTGAACCCTTCGTGCATCAATCGGTGCGTGCGTTTGTGCGTTTGCGCGTTTGTGCGTTCGTGCATGCGTATCTGCATCTCCGCACATCAATGATGATGGATGATGATGAATTCATCTATTTTTGATTTTTTTACTTGATGCTGATTTGAGAAGAAGAAAGGGAGAAATCTTGAAATGGGAGTTATGCTGGCCTGGAATTGCCTAGATTCTAATATGATTAACATTAAGGGGGAAAAACGAGTAAATGGATTAATTGAATGAATTGTTATTTTGATTTAATAATAGTAATAATAGTAGTAATAATAGTAATAATAGTAATAGTAATAGTAATAATAATAATAGTAATAATAGTAATAGTAATAATAATAGTAATAATAATAATAATAATAATAATAATAATAATAATAATAATAATAAGTAAAACGATATTAAAAGAGATAATAATTAAGAAATTAATTTAGGAAATAAATAACTAATTAATTAATTAGCTAATTAATTACTCATTTAAATAAAGAAAGAAAGAAAGAAAGAAAGAAAGAAAGAAAGAAAGAAATAAATATAGAAATTAAATAAGATATAAGAATAAATAATTAAATATATAAAAAAAGACTTCTTTACCTTCTTTATTATAAAACCAGATTAAAATAATTATATAAATTCAAATGAATGTATTAAAAATAAAAATAAAATACCTCCCTCCTTTAATAGATCAATCCTCTAATACTTAATAATCAATTTAAATCCAATCCAATTCAATCCAATCCAATCCAATCCAACCCAACCTTCTTTTCAAAGTTCAAATCTCCTTACTACTTCTTTACCACTTACGATACACTCACTACCCACCTACCACCCATGTAACCCTCCCAAGCAAATCAGCTTGGCAATCCGGGCCAGGTCCCTCTTGTGATTCTTTTTGATGCGTGGGAGAGGTGAGGATCCATTAAGTGGGCTGATACACGATATGACCCTGAGATGAAGAGACTTTGAAGTGGAGTGATGAAGGAGTGGAATGGAAGAAAGAATCGAAGAAGAAAAGTGCGAACATTGCTGATCTAACAGGCATATGATAAATGGCTTGATCTGATTGATATATGTAAGTAGAGTAAGTAGTGTGATTTGTTCTTATCAAATCATTCTTGTAACGGAATTGACCGATGATTGATTGATTGATTGATTGATTGATTGATTGATTGATTGATTCATTGATTCATTGATTCACTCACTCACTCCATTCACTTAATCCACGCACTCAACTCATTGCTCAATTGCTCCTTTCTTTGATTCATCTATCTTACTTCTTTTCCCTTTCCACATTTACATGTCCAAGTACTTCCTTCCATATCCTATCGTTACATACTTATATGGGTATTCGTTACGTATCGTTACATCTCATATCATTACATACCATATCCATCAAACTCCGTTTTCGCTTGGACCATATAATCGAAATCGAGCTGGGGAATTCTTGATTCCGCAAATGAATAAACGCCTAATAATACCGAGGAACTGCATTTCCCTTTTTTATGATGCACCCTCCCTGTCCAATGACTGCTATTCCAGGAACAAACACAATCCAGAAAAATAAAATAAACTGTATCAAATGAAAATCCCGATACAACACTCAACTCAATACCCATCCTTCTTCTTCTTCCTCTCTTTTTCTGGTACCTTGATGTCGGGATGTATGACCCTCATATGTCGATTAAGTGCATCATTTCGACTGAAGGTTTTATCCTCGGTACAATATTCGCATCGTAGCTTGTCTTTCATACTATGAATTGTGTGTTCGTGTCTGGTGAGATCGTAGGGTCGAGAGAAAACGATGTTGCAAGGTTTATTCGTCGAAGGATTCATTTGCGTGCATTGGTGCGGCCCACTTTGACTATTTAACTTTTGCGCCATTGATGTCATTCCACCCCGGCTTTCCCCACCCATGTTGTTGATCAATGATGTCGAATTCCGATGACCTTCCTTTTTATGCTGTTGAAGTTTCGTCGGTGTATCGAATCGTAATGTGCATCCATGATAGGTACAAGTGTAAGTTCCACTATTCGCTGAAGTTTTTGATGGTCTTTGAATTTCTTGTCCCGGGGAATATTCACTGTTACCAGATTCCATTGACGTCATAGTCGCGGGGAAATCATGCGACATGTCCGACATGTTCGACACATTAGACATATTACTCGTCTGTCGTTGCGTTGAAGGTACAAACGGATAATGTTGGGGAACTGTTGGCGTTTGAGAAGTATTGAATGCCATTTGACTTTGTCTTGATGTGCTTTGTGAACTTGTAGAGTATGCCGATGAGCTTTCTCGTCGCGTTGTAGCCATACTACCATAACTCTGCTGTGATAATGACATGTCTTCCGACTCAGAGGGCTCATGAGGGATTATTGACTGCGAACGATAAGACATAGGTAGGGGTGGAAAGGATTGAATGTTTGCATCATCCTCTTCGTGATACACCAAATCAACGTCTTTGGGTGAAATGGTCTTCGGCGTCACTTGTTCCGAGTTAGCCCTTTCATACTGTTCTTGTATGGCCCACGCATCCTTTACTTTCTGTTCTTGTCGCATACGTGTCGCTGAGCCAAATGTGCTTTGTGGATTGAATGATGCCGTCGAAGGAGCCAATGGAGAACCATGTTGGAAGGGCGATTGTTCGCGTGGAGAAAGCGCCGATGATTTTTCCTTGTTCGAAGTTAAATGTTGTTGGTTTGCAGCTTGAAGTCTTTGTGCGAAAATGTCGTTTGCTGGTGCCGAAGATGTTCGAGTTGAGGCATGGGCTGGAGATGGTGTCGAAACGGTGGGATAACCAAGATACAACTCATCATCATAGGCATCTGTCGTGGTGCGAGTGAGTTTGGGCATTTGACGAGATAAACTTCCTTGGGCTTTGAGATTGGACAGATGTAAGTATTCGTTTAACCAAGAGTTCACAGTACAATCCATACCAAACTGTTGCCTTTCATCTTCATGAGACGTTGGTGTCGCGGGCGAGTCATTGCTCGCCACCGTAGTCAACGAAGGCCTATTTGACCGCGGGCTGTGAAACTCAGGTGCCGCCATCAGCTCATTATTGCCACACATTAATCTTTGTGTCTCGTTAATATTCGACATGGTGGAGGTCAAATTATTCTGATTTTGCGTGTAGGTTGGAGTGCCAGGCCAGCGGGGGTTTGTCTGTAATGGTGTATGCGTGGGTGTCAAGGATTTCTGGTATGTATGAGGATATTCTGGAAACTCATGATATGAATCGCCAACCACTAGAGGATTCGAGGTTGATGGTGCGAAGGGTGATGCAGGAGCACCTGGCGATCCCAGCGTTGATAATGAAGATTCTCGTTGATGGTATGGTCTCGAAGGTGTTGTTGCTTGTACGTTGGCGATGAAGTTGCCGTTAAATTGTCCAGACAGCATGGGAGGTTGTAATGAATTTGGTTGACTTGAGGGATATTCGGATATGTTGGGTGAATATTCGGTCAAGGGGTTGATATTATTCGATGCGTTGTATGAGTTGAGTGGTTGTGTATATGGTTGTTGGAATGTAAACGATGATGATGTTGATAATGATGGTGATGATGGAGTTGAATAAATCGGCTGGGATTGATAAGATCTCGGAAAGAATGGGGTGATTAAGCCAATATTGAAATTTATTTCTGGATCTTGTTGTTGTGATTGTGGTTGTGATTGTGGTTGTGGTTGTGGATATGATTGTGAATGTGAATGTGATTGTGAATGTGAATGTGAATGTGATTGTGATTGTGATTGTGATTGTGATTGTGGTTGTGGTTGATTATAATATTGTAATGGAAGTCTCGATGCTGGATTAGAAAATTGCATGATGATATAGCTTTGAGGATCTGAGAAGGATTTTAGCAAAAAACTAAAACGGGTGGCAAATAGTCAAGTTATATAGATATCCCAGTCCTGAGAATTTGGTGACTCGTACTCGGGAATATTGGATTGAATGAGAGAGAAAAGGTACCTTTTTAGGAGTAGTGAGTGAGTAAAGAAATGGTAGTGGTATCTTTTGGAATGGTATAGAATAATAAGAGTAAGTAGCAGGTAGATGTGAATATTGATTGGATGTATAATCAAAACCAAATCGGATTAGATCATATCAGATCCCAAGTGTCGTTAGCAGATATTTGAATTAATTTATTTCCGAGTTGTTTGGACGATTGATTTGATGAAGGATGAAGGATGAAGGACGAAGGACGAAGGACGAAGGACGAAGGGTGTGAACGATGAATGATGAGTGATTGATAATATTTGTATGTTGTATGTTGTATGTTGTATGGTGTATGGTGTATGGTGTATCTGATATGTTGTATCTGGTATCTAATATCTGGTATTGATATTCGAATGGGTGATTGATGAGTGAGTGATGAGTGAGTGAGTGGTAAGTTTTTGATAAGTGGTGTGCTCTTTCTTTATAAGATGGGATTAAACTGGGATGATTGATGACTTGATTTTGAGTTGTGGGATAAGGGGTGATGGATTGTTTTATTCTGATGATAATGAATAGTAGTAGATGATAGTAGGCAATGTCAATATATATAGATATATAGATATATAGATATATAGATATATAGTAGAAGATATATAGATATATAGATATACAGATATACAGATATACTGATATTCAGATATTCAGATATTCAGATATATATATATATATATATATATATATATATACATATATATTGGATATTTATACATGTACTAAATCATAATGAATGAAAACAATAAAAAGATCTTCCATTTATAAGACTGTTGAACCTTCTGTGCTATGTAATTTGATAGATGGGTGTGAGCATGTACTAGGTATGTATGGAGGTATTCCCTAGGTTGTATGGATGGGTATGGGTATGCCTTATGTAGATTACCTAAGCATATATTAAAATTAAACTTCATGTACCCCCCCGACTGGTCATCCGAGGTTTGATTTTATTTTTTTTATTCTTCTAGCTCATTTATAATCAGTTCATTTGTTAATCACCGGCTCCTCTTCTTGCCCTTTCATCAGTCCCTGGCGACCGACCTACCTACATACAGTAGGGATTTGGAAGGTCATAAGCTTGCGGCCCGGTCGATTGATGGCTGTGGAAGGAAAGAAGGAAAAAAGAAAAAAAGGAAAAAAAAAAAAGAGATGGAAAAGAGGGACTGTGAACTTTACGGAATACTTCTTTTTACAGCATCCTAGAGAGGTACATGCATTAGTGGCAGTAGCACTGCGTACAGTCAGTAGAGTGATACTTGTCGGGAATGTTAAGGGTCCAAGGTTCCATGCAAATCAATGAATGAATGACGCACTTCCAAGGTCACATACATCGGATACCCTCCTAGATACAGGGATACCACCAAGTAAAGTACCCAGGTACTCACCCACTCACCCACGTATAATACATACTTGAATACTCCCGTACTCCCGTTCTACCGTTCTACCGTTCTACCGTTCTACCTACTGTACAGTACATCCTCCAAAATAACAAATAAACTTTGCGATATAGTAATCGGTAATCGGTAATCGGTATTTGAATTCAACCACTTACCTCTCTCGTACCAATCCTTGCTCAACAAATCCACAAGCTAGAAGCCACAAGCCACAAGCCACAAGCCACAAGCCAGAAGCCAGAAGCCACAAACCACAAACCACAAACCACAAACCACAAACCACAAGCCATAAGCCACATATACAACTACTAGAACTATCTACTGCATTCATTCATCATACATACACATTTCATCTCTTAATCCCGAGGAGAACTTTATAACCATCATTACCATTACAGCATGATTCCATTCATCATTCGACACTGAAGGTAGTTGGATAACATGAAATGATGTATTTGTAATACAACAAAGAACCAGTTAGAATAATGAACCATCTATGTCGTTCTCGGATCTTCTATTCCTCCAACATACACAGCCACAAGTTGGAGTCTGTTTACATCTAGATCATATAATTTTTACTATGGGAATGTTTATACGCTTCTTTAGGATACTTAATCATTCCTTCATTCTACTCTAGGAATATACCTAGTATTATTTATTGTTATGTTAAATAGTCCTTATATTCTTTTTTAAGATATTTTTTAATTACTCCTTTGTCTTATTATAGAAATTTCATATTTAATACTATTTATATCTGTATGATTCTTATAGTCCTTTCGATAATATCTATTTACTCTATCTCCAGTAGAAGTTTTATGCTTCTACCTCTACTTAGTCTCTAGTACTTATTTCCTAAATAACCTATAATCAAAATATACATTGGGGTTTAATAAACTCACTACCTACTCATACATACGTCTTATTAACCCAAGCAATAAATCTAAAACCAGATAAATCTAACAATATTCCGTAAGGCGTGTGTTACTTACATCAATAATCCTAATCATCAGATAAAGTGCTGATGCATTAAAGATTTTCGAAAAAGCATTGCCAATCATTTCTTCGGGAATACCGTTGACCCTGCTTCCTACAAGCAAAGACATCAGCCACACTCCTGTAACCAGCTATTCCATTTATCCTTCTTGCAGTAACCAGGATTTTTCATTGATGCCCGGACCTTTCCGACCGGCAGCAAGTGATCTAGTAGGTGATACATGCCTTCAAATGTGTTTTGTTGGGATCTGCAATTTTTAATAGTGGAAGTATATTTTAAATACATAGGTAGGTACTGGGTAGGTATATATGAGAATATATTTAATATGCCTATTATATATAAGATATATATACCTATACGTAAGATATGCGTAATATGCCTATTACATATAAGATATATATACCTATACTTAATATATACGTAATATGCCTATTATATATAAGATATATATACCTATACTTGATACATACGTAAGATACCTAATATATATCAACCTAATATATACTAAATATACCTAATATATATAAACCTAATAAATACCTAAAATATACCTAATATATATATATATATATATATATATATATATATATATATATACTTAATATATACCTAATATACCTAATTCATCTAATCATGCCTCATGTTTTTCATCTTTTATCTTAGTGTCCCTAGGTAGATACTCTTTTGCCAGCGTCTTATTTCTGGTAGTGCTGTGCCTTCTAGATACGATCCGATCCGATACGATACCTACTAGGTCACCGGCACTCGTTGGTTTTCTTTCCAAGTGGGAATCCCGCTATCAGCTCCCTTGGGGAATTCGAATTGTTATTCCTAGCTGACCTAGGGAGGTGCTAGATACCTACTAGGCACATCCTGCATACTGTACACCCTTTTCATTTGTCCTGCGGATATGCAAAGAGGATTCTACCATAAACCAGATTTCCAAATCCCATCCCCGCTTCTATCCAATGTGAATGTGTCCGGCTTCCCTTTCTATCAATACCTACTATCGATCCATTGCATTGGTTGGTTGAGAATACGAATGCGACGAATGGTGTAGGCGAAGGACAATAACACTGCCTACCAAGCTGCAATCTTACTTTTATAGATGACTCCCAAGCTTATCAATGAAAATTGCTGGTCGATTGACCACTCTTGATCTTTTGGTCATGGCACTTCTACAATTGTATGCCGTGTAATCATGTCCTGATTACTTGATTATCGCCACATATTGAGGTCCTTGTAACGATTTGACGGCAAAAGTCTTCAAGGACAGGTTGTAATGATCCTATTTTCATAATCGTCGTGAACCTTTTCGAGTGGCGTCTTTCCTCCCCGCGCGCACCAGCAACTCCGATGACAAGCAAAACTTAGATGTGACTGAGAAATTCCCCGAGGGCAGAGTAGGCACTACAGTACTATCCCCTAGCCATGGTTTTACCCACCTGCTTAGATCACAATTCGTCAATGCTTCAACTTTATCATAGTAGGGAACGTTATTCAACGTCTTACTACTCGCTAGGGTCAAAAGCCAGCCCTGGCGAAAGAGTCATGCACCATATTATTTTTCTACCTCGCAGACTCATTCATAGTTGCGATTCAAGCCTGTCTGTCCTGAATCAGGAAATGAATCATAGGCACACCAATTGATGGCAACTACTAGCTAGGTACATAGCTTTACGATGGCAGAGTGGAGTTGACTGGGCTATTTCGGGGATTCGCACGGGATATGCTCTCGGCTTAAATCCGCGAACCATCGGAGAAGAAGAACGGCATTGCTAAGCCGAGTGGATAGTTTACCAGCAAGAATGATCTGATGGGTCTATTATGCCCAACTTCAAACTTTGTGACCCAAGTTTCATCATGAAGTGGAGCTCGTTGTTCAGAGTCGAGGAGAATGAGTAACTCCCGCATCGCTGTCACATGCCTCACTATTCGTACGGCTTACAAACCTTGATAGAGAACGTGTAAGCGATGTTTCTGGGTAGACACTATTCCATACTACTGCAAGGTACCTCTATGCAAATCGCAGGAACAGCGTGGAAATCATATACAGCATCCATGGAACGCTGACCTGCCCAACGACAGATATTGAATGGGATAGTGAACGGACGAATGAGAGAGTGACAGCCACACTTTCCCCGCAGATGTGTCAAAATCCCACGCTTTATTGAAGATCTTGATAGATCGACTTATTAGGAGCTTTTTTCTTTGTGGGGATGTCCAATGCACGTTGCACAGCCACTGTGTTTGCTGTCCCCTTGGCTTTTCGGAGTGAGCGAGAAATTCCGCATGCAGGGTTCAAAAATGATATGCCATACTTGAACAATTATGCCTCGATTTGTTCTAAGCATTTGTGACGCATAACTACGGTTCAGCTTAATGTACTGTCAAACCGAAATAGATCGATACGCAGAGGTAACGTGAACGATTTCCAATTATGGCTGTCGCCGGCATCGCCGTGGAGTTGGTGATACACAACAGATGAAGAAATTGTTCTGTCGCACGAAGAAGAATCTTCGAAAGCATCCACAGTGCATAATGTAACATCGGGCACATATGTACTACGCCGCCGCCCTTCAGGGATGGAAGATTCCAAATCTGAGCAATTCCTTACTATGGGAGGAATTAATTCCAAGCACTGCACATCTCCTTCTGAACAATTGCAGTAGATGTGATTGGCACTTCGGCATTATCCTGATTTGAACTGATCATTAGATCTAGCCAGTTTGATAATGCATTTACTCCTGCATTCCTTTCTCTCAATAGGCGATTCTTTCCTTTTCCTATTCCGTACATCTTGACCCAGGACTTGATTCCCAAGTATCTGGAAAAATCTCACGGCACATACATCCCTAGTAGTCACAGCATACCCGCAGGAAGAGTAATCCGCTCATTTTCTTCCGAGTTCCGCCTTAAATGCCGGGATTGTTTCCTTATCGCATGGTAGGCATGCCGCCATGGCTGTAAGCCACATCGGAATGCCATCCTCCATTGCCTTGTGTGCAGAGAATTCGGATGAAATTTCCCGATAGAGAGAACTTGTCGGTTCCCATAGCTTCATGCAGAAATGTTCTGGATTTTCCCTTGCAGGTTTTGTATGCAGAAGAATTTTTGGGGCGTTGCGCCATGAAAACATTTTTTTGAGTCTGGAACACCCTTTTTCAAGTGCATATTGACGACATGCCATTCTCCTCCGAAATCCTCCTTTCATTCTTTACAACGTTACAGCTCTTCTGATGAAGATTGAGAATTATCTCCGTTCTTTTGATAGAAGCATCGGAGGTTTCGGTATTGTCGGCAAATGGATTGGTAATTCCAATCCAAACACATTGTGTAATGCGGACGCGACGTCATTGAAGTCCTATCGGAAAAACCAATTCTTGATAAAGTTTTCCATCGTGCATGTTGGAACAGTGCTACCCGACGACGAGTACCGACCAACGGGTGGGTCGAAGGTCTGAATATCTTCGGTGCTCTGTTTACAGTACATACTGTGTATGCATTTGGCGAATTTTGGGATAGAACTATGGCTGATCATTGAACTCAACTATGGGTTGCATACACCGTACGAGCTGCGAGATGGTATGGAATGTTGTCAGCGACATCTCGTATTTGAAGCCAAAGGACTAGATTTGAAATGCATCGCCTCTTAATAATCGAATACGAAAACTTGGCTACATACGTGACCTGAATTGAACTTTGATTGCACTACTGCCTCCATTCGACTCTGAATCACACCAAATGTAATAGTTGAGGGTTGGTGGGTTTACCTAGGTAGTTTGTGCTCAAGATGATATGGTGACTGGATGATGCGACGGCAAAGGCTACTCAGCTATAATGCTCGCTGTGTAAGCTATCAGCTGAATAAGTACAACCCAAATGTCAACGTAAATGTCATCAACATGATATGATATAATTCACCTGAAGGTTCGTCGTCTATCACAGGATATTCGGCAATGGAAAATATTTGACAATTCATACTAGGTGGAATGTATGTACGAAAGTTTGACTTGTTTATCATTCCGAGGTCTATCTACGTACTTCTAGCTAGGTAGCTAGGTAGCTAAGCAGCTAGCACTTGGCTTGGTATCTATTATCTCATATGATACCTCCTAGGTAGCTAGCTATCAAATCGAATGCGAAGACGAAGACGAAAACGGGGCTCTAGAAACACAATACCTAGGTAATGAATGCTTTTAAATCTAGTCTGGTATCTATCATCGATTAATAAGATCGACAATAGAAGAAGTATTAATACAAATAATATACAACTAAATTGTAAAACTTATATACCTACTTGAGTAGCAGATGTGATTATATGGGCGTTCTAGAATTGCATATAAGGGTTAATACGCGATCTTTGTTTTATGGCAGTTTTGATTGGTAGATATCTCATGGTTAAACCTCGGACCGTTAGTTCTAAGGTTATATACTTCTCATAAGGCTGAAATAGTCTAATCAATAATAATATACCAGTATTTATCATATCAATCAGAAAGCTCCATAAGCTTAAGAAGCTCACAAAGCTCCCCTCATTTCGACCTCAACCTCAACTTTAACAAATCTCTACAGTTAGAATGTCTACACAACCATTATCACCAATTCGTAAAGCATGGTATAAATGGAAAGCACTCCGTCTTCCCTGGCGAAAACGCTTTTTCGTTGGTAAGTCCCCCCCCTCTAATTTAATCTTGCCACTCCCTCTCCCACCCTTCACTCATCTTCGCTACCCCCACCACCACTCCTTCGTAAAACGTACCAAAACCCCAACTAACCATTCCCCAGGCCTCGATCTCCAAAACAATACCTTCTGGGAATTCCGTGACGCCATCAATGCCGGCCGCATGCGACGCATAGTCCAAGCACCCTCTACAACTCAATACTCCGACGTGAAAATAAGTCCGCAATGGCACCAATGGCTACGGCATACACGGGTTGAAGCCCCTACTATAGAGGAATTAGTGGGGGATGTGGCGAGACAGGAACGACTGAAGATTTTAGCACGACAGGCTGATGAGAGGTGGAATGCCAAGGCGAGCTTTTTGGACATACCAAAGATGGCGCAGCAGCCGCTGCCAGCGACGCAGGTCAAGGATGGAGGAGCGTATACGAGGATAGAACAGACGGGTAGTGGGGAGGGTGTGGAGGGGAGTGCGGAGGTGAAGAAACAAGAGGCAGTGTACTCGAAAAGACCAGCTAGGGATCAGATACGGCATGATAGGGTTGTAGAAAAGCAGTTGAAAGAGGAGAAGAAATACAAGGACGATCCCTGGAAAAAGGAAAGGGGAGGACCAAGTGAAGGGTGGCAACCTAAGGCCTGGGATCCGAATGATATACCAGCGGCAAGGAGATGATGTATTACTTAATATTATGATAATGATACAAACTACGAAGCTATTTGGAAGCCGACAGTGTTTGGCTTGTCTTCAACCTTTCCAATTGAATAATGATTAATGAATTCAAGACTTGATTTCCTGCGCAAGCCTTCAACAAATAAGTTTTATTGAAACGCTATAATCTAGATATAGTATCAATGGGCTATGATATGTACCATTGAAGCTAAATTGATATGAAACATCCTATAACAGGTAATCCAACAGCAAATGGTATCATTAGATAACTCCAATAACAAATAAACTCGTTGCCACTAGAAACTCATTGAGTTCCCCGTAAACCCAACTCCAGTCCGATACCAATGGCCTCGCTAAGCACCAGATACCCCTATCCAATTAACCAAACTCCTTAGCCTTCTCGAACTTGCATCTAGAAAGACTTTCGCAATTTCTTCCTCCTTCTTTGTCGCAGCATCAACCCTTCGCCTGCCATCAGTTTTGCACATCTTCTCCCTGGCACTAATCCCCTTCTCAAGAGCATCATCTAAATTAGGTGTATGACTCGCTTCACAACCCGTTAGAAAAAGACGAAATAGATTTTCCACCAAGATTGAATATTTGGCATTGTCATCAAAAGAAGATGTCATAGGACACCATGGTAGATAACAGATTTCAAGAATTGATTGCGTGATTGAATCATTTGTTGAATTCTCGATCTCATGAGGAAGGGGCGTGGATCTAGGAAGATATCGACAGCATAGTAGTTGCATAAGGGAGATAAGAACCTCGGATGGCAAAGGTGACGTTTGCGAGATATTGAGTAGAAGTGAAAACGACGCGATAGGAAGTGCTGCGGTGAACTCTGCGAGGAGAGAGTAAAGATCAACGACGGGCATGAACTTTTGTGGAAGAAACACCGATACACGGGATAGCTGCGAGGTTTAGCCTGGGGTTTTGACAAGGGGAGAGCGAACTTCTTACCATACTTATGACTCGCTGGCGCAAGCGAATGGAATCTGGGTCTCCTATAGTGGAAGAATATCTTGTGCTTCCTTTCTTGGCCGACTCTTGGAATGATTCTTCGGGACTGTCTGATGATTCGGATGCAATGTCTTCTTCATCTTCCTCTTCATCGTAATCACCAAAACCCATCTCCTTAGTATTCTTGCTGTCATCCCATTTCCTCTTTTGTGACACGTCTTTTTTGAGATCTTTGGTCTCATTCTCGAAAACCTCCGGGTATGCTTTCACGGATTGCAGAGAGCCATCTGCAAAGGCCGCCTTAACAATTCTCCTAACAGCATTGCCACTACGATTATGACTAGATCCTCCTAGATATTGTACCAGTAATGAGTCTCGAAGTGAATCATAACCAGGAGAAAGCTCCTTGGCCCCTTGGTTCCGGTCAACTTTACCCTTGAATACTGCGTCATCCATAGCTTCTCGTTCCTGCCAATCTGCATCCAAAACATCTAACAGATACTCCAAAAGAACCTTCCAATACCTCCATCGTTTCGGATATCTAACGCTGCAGTTGAATGACCAACCCACAATCTGCCAAAAGTCTTTGGCACATCTCCACAGTCCATTTTGAGATACCACTCCCCTTATATCATCATCATCACTGTTCGAACCACTGTCTCTATCGTAGGAACGCCGCCGATTGTATCTGTCTGCTTCGAAGGAAAATGCTTGTTTTAAATTGCTATTTTGAGGACCAATTTGTGTAAGGGTACTTTGTAAAAGAGCAATAGATCTTGAGGCTACTTCGACATTCTCATTCTTGGCGCGAGTTGTAGAAATTGGATGTACAAGTAATGTACTCGCTAGTTGTAAGAATTTAGGTGTTGGTATACAGGCAGCTTTCGAAGTTGCATTTGAATGTGAAAGCCCAGAATTAAGTACATCAGAAAGTAAGGTGAGGGCGTGATTGTCTATTCAATATGTGAGTATTGATGTAATATTCACTTTACTTGTCCGAATATGAATACCTACACAGTAACTCATCGAAGTATATTCTAACATGGTCCTCAATTTCTCTGGAAACTTGACCTGCTTGGCAATACTGTGGGTGTTCTAAGGAACCTCCACGATGATTTGAGCCATCGGCCATGGAAGATGCTGAACTAGGTGATGATTGAGAATCCAAAGCTGTTAAAAAAGAGGGACTGGCTGACGATAGAGAATCCAAAGCTGTAGAAAACGAGGACGGCGAACTCAACATGATTTTGACGATAGAAATAAATATGGTACGGGTGAGTGGGTGAGTGGAGTGGGATGGCAGGGTTTAGATTGGCGGTGGTGGTGATGGGTGGTTATGGTGGGGTTCTGTTAGATTGAACGTTTGACGCGTTAAAAGTAAAGTTTTCGCGTTTTTTAGGCTTTTAATAATTCCGCTCCGGTAGTGGTGTCTAATGATCTCGCTCGCCTCGCTAAGGGTTACTGTAATTACCTACCTAGATGTCTACTAGGTAGGTAGCTATAGATACCGCCTTTCTTAAGTAGAAATGAAGTTGTTGTCGTTGTCGTTGTAGTTGTAGTTGTCGTTGTCGTTGTTGTTGTCATCGTTGTTGTCGTTGTTGATGATACCTAGTTATGGATTTGGAAAGAGTATGCCAAGGAGTACTAAGTTCTCATCCACAAAAAGGCTTTCTTTCCTATTATATATGTATGTTCTCTACTTTTAAACCTTCAAGCCTCAAGTTTAAGGAAGGAGAGATGAACGAGTTGGGCCGAAAGACTTCTCCACCAAAGTTCCAAGTGGAATACTTACTGATTGTTTCAATATCGCTCTTCAAAAGGTGTATCCTTCTGTGTTTCATATATTGTAAGTTTAAGTTTGAATCTGCAAATTCATAAAATTGTATCAATATCTCAACCACTAGCTATAGACAACAGTCCGGCGACAGTTTGATCATATGATTTTGGCATACATTTGACATCTCTAAACACTGAGCGAACCCTACAGGCCGATGTAGTCATCGTATCAGCTCCTTGAGATGAATGTATGAATAAGCTGTGTGTAATCTCTGTATTCACTTTGGTCGTATGTTACAAACAGAAGGAGCTAGCGTTCCTGCTGCTGGATATGCTAGATTCTGGACTATTCCTTCCCCTGGAATATCAACATTCAATTAGAGATGATGTACTCTGTGTGCACCATTACTACATCGCACTCACGCGGTCATATGTAATTCACGGACTGTCTAAAGAATATAGCAGTGTATGAAGTGATATAAGAACTTATATTATTGTTGTGTCATCATGATTTCTGAGAACATCCTTGAGGTTGAATCATACATCAGGGCAGAGGATCTCTCGTCTCTTCCAGGTTTTTCAGCGGAGAAGTCAGCTCTGATAATGACCTTTCTTCGAAATCATTAACCCTTTATCTAGTAGTTCCACTTCGTACTATACATAACCCTACGAATTGACCCTAACTTTCGTATCGATACCTGCTCGAGATGCCAAATTCCATTAGATAATCTATTTTTCAGTTGAAAATTTCCAGCATGACAAGCTACTTACAAGGCTACGTTGGCTTTTGGAAAACTATGCCTCAAATATCAAAATTTCCGCAGGAACAGAAACTATGAGGAATTTGACAAGACTGTTGAGTCAGCCACGCTACTTATGCCGCATTGTGGCACGGCCGATAAGAAACCCCTTAGGAGTCTACTAGAAGTAAAATTATTGATCAAATTGAATTTGAACTACTTGAAAACGACAGCAGTGCCAAAGCTACTTTGTATCACTACAGCCGTTGCCGAAAAATTTCTTGACTTCCTAGTTAATGGCACTTCATGCATAAAATCTAGAATTAAACATTCTAAGAATCATCTGTCCAGGATTCAAGAGATGCACACCAGTCACTACTCCAAATACTAGACAAATCCATCTCTTACTTACGCCAGAAGACAAAGTGCTTTTGGGTATAGATGAAACACTGCTGCGTTTTTATTACCACTCTATCCTTTACACTTATAGCCTTACGTGTTTTTCTAGACGTGCACGTCACAGCCAGCAAGGTTATAAATATAGTATGTGTGATGTTTTCACGTTAGCTAGCTGTGTCATTAGCCTTAGAGCCCTGGTTTGCAGAGCGCTCCAGGATATCATTATCCGGATTGTAAGTGCTGGCACAAATATGGCTCATGAATGGATTAAGCTTGAAACCCATCGAAATCACCTGCGCATTAGATATGAGAAGACTCAGATGTCAGCCTGGCATGAAGAAGCGCTGACATACTGTAGTACCATCTAATAGACAACCCTCACCTACTGCCCTTGAGATGAAAAGAAGGCTTGAGCCATGAAGTGAACAGCAGCAAATTCATATACACGTGCTCCAACTTTCGTCTCGCAACCAGGCTGAACTACTATCGTCTCATACAACTTTCGAACTATCAAAACACACAACACCTTGAGCCTTTCCCTACCACTACCTACATCACAAACCTTCACCGAGCACATCGAATGAATTCATGAAACTCAAAACTCCATCCCAATGTATTGTGGAATCGAACCTCTGATTCAAAAATGTACGGTCGAAGCATCGGCATCGGTATGTTTAACTGTTTTGTGGTGATGGGGCTGTCCATATTGGCGACAGTGCATACGGAACAGATTTAGTTTTGTTATGTTTACGTTGCTAGGATACATTACTAGTAGGATACAAAGGTAGTATATCATTGTATTTGTTGATTGGCACGGGGCGAAAGTGGATGCATATAATTTATCTTTCTCTACGGACACCCAATCAGTTTCGTCCGGAATTTTAAGATGACGGGTACAAACCCATTTTGAGTGGATAGTGACATCCTGTGCAAGCCATGAACTTCAAAATCATGGCATTGACGAGAAGAGTTAAAAGGTATGCACATGGTTTCAAATGGCGAATGAGGCTTACGATCACTTCTACTATCCTATGATATCTCATACAGTTTTCAGTTTTCCGGTCCTCTCAATATCACAAATCTCGTAGTATTTGATGTCAGATTGGTATACTGTACGCCTCTGCAATGCTCGCTCTTCGAATGTGGGACAAATGAACTTTCCTATTCAATCCACTCCAGATTCATCTTCATCTTCATCCTCATCCTCATCATCGTCCTCATCATCAGAGACACTCTCCCCAAGAGCCTTTAAGCGTTCCTTGTATCTCGTTACCTTCTCCTCCAGATCGCCGAAAACCATCAGTAGGTCATCAAGTTCACTCTGAGCTGCCTGTCTCGCGGTCTCTTTCTCCTGCAAAGCCGTCTCCGCTTTGGTGATTTTACCATGCGCGGTGCCGGCTCGTTCCTCTGCTTCTTTAGCGTTTTCTTCCGCACGTTTTAAGCGTGCATCTTGTTCAGCTTTGCTTGTTGTATATTCATCGTGCGCTGTTTGCAAATCCTGAACATGGTTTTTGTTTGCCTACATCGTGTTAGCAACCAACAACAACTATGAGACACGTATTGATATACTTTGTCAAGATCCGCTTCTAATTTCTCGATCTTACTCTTAAGATCTGCGATCTCCGCATCTGTTCGTCGGCGCACACGTTCGGCATTCGCCTCTGCTGTCTTCTGAACATGTTCTAGTTGTCTTTGATAATCTTGAATTGCTCGATCATGTTCAGCTCGTGCAATTTCAGCATTGGATTCTGCCGCCTTCTGGGCTTGTTCTAGTTGCCGTTGGTAATCTTGTTTTGCTCGGTCATTTTCCGCTCGAACACGGTCAATATCAGCTTCCGCTGCCTTCTGGGCTTCTTTTAATTGTTGCTGATGAATTTGTTTCTCTCGATCGTGCTCTAAACGCAATTTGCTTCTGATTGTTAGCCCTCGAATATTGTTGCGTAATAACTATGCATACCTTATATATTCTTCATGGTGCCGTTGAAGAGCCTCGTTGACGTTTTTAATTCTTGAAAGTTCTACTACCGAAGTCTCTTTAGCTCTGCGATGGTCGGCTTGCTCCTGCCCTAGTTGCCCTCCTAGGGTCACCAACTCTTCTTCTGCCTTCAGCAGAGCCTTGCTCTTCTCATCGAGCTCAGACCTCAAAGTGTCTACCATCTCGCGCGAAATCCCTTTCTGAACACCATTTACGATCACCACGATCTCATATCCAGGATCTCGGTCGATGGCACGTATTAAACGACTAAAGTTGTCTTTCATGAAGTCCACAAATGATTTGTCAAAAAATACATCTGGTAGGCCACCAGGAGGTGCAGAGCTGAGTTTTTGAGGAAGGACTTCGAAGTCTCGTAACAATGGGTGAGCTCTTAACTTAGTAAGTCGATCTATGTATTGATCTCTCCCTAGTTTTGAGCCAAGGATCGGATGAATGGTTGATCTGGGCACTGGGGAATCTTTGGTGGAGAACTCATAGACAATTCCAAGTAAAACAGCACAAAGCCCTTGAACCATTACTCCATCACCGCCTGTATGTAGTACAGCTTGAATAAGGCTCTGGATATTGCTGCCTTCGCCCAAGAAATCATTTACAGCGTCTGGGTCTTCGAAGAGCCACCCACAGATAAGCATGAGATACGCAACCAAAACGCGCTCATCCACCGCCTTCTGAACACCAAGCACTAGGTTGGCAGTGATAGACTGTATACAGGTTACTACTTCCTCTCCATTTTCAGCATCGCCCTCAGCAACGCCCATCGCCATACTCTTTGCCTCAGCATCTTCGAATATCAAATGGAATAGAAGAACCGAGGCAAACCAGTAGCGGTATGGGTCGCTAGATATATGACTATCGAGAGGCTGAAGAAGTGTAGTCAATACATTTGCTGTCTCGTCGGCCCCGGAAACATGCCCATCTATAGCTCGGCGGAGAAAATGTTTACGTATAGCTGGGTGATTGTAAAAATAAGCTTTAATACATTCACAAGCAGCAGCGCGAGAATCAAAGGCAGACAGCGTAGGTACACTCAATGTCAAATCAAGCAAGCCGTCGATTACATAGACCTTTGGGATAGCATTGTGTTGAGGAGATTGACCATTGCTAGGAGATGGGGGTTCATCAAGCACCGAAGTAACTAGCTGCTGAGCGAAAGTTTCTTGAAGGGCTGGATTGTCTCGAATCATATCTGCACAGGTTGAGAGCGCCTATTTCACACAATCAATATACACGACTTTATGTGAACAAGGATTGCATACCTCAGCTTTTATCTGGACTTCGGTAGATCGACTGAATGCTAATTGCAGTACCTGACTAAGTATACCGTGCTGCGCAAAAGACGCCTGATTTGCTTGTGTTCCTGCTCCTCCAGTTATTAGAAACAACCTTAGCACTGCAAGTAGAGCATATATGTTTCTATTCCGCTGAACCTTGGCCCACTCAGCAACCTCCTCGGTTTCATTTTCGGCACCTAATGCATCGTTCAATAGCTTCGATAGCTTAGGAACACAGCCAGTCTCCCGGAAGAAGGACTGATTCGATACGTTAAGCCGTAAAAGATTCGCGAGGAGTATTAAACAATCCTCGACTATTCTATCGCCGTCCTGAAGTGAGCCTTCTAGCTTTATAATGCCGAATATGCGTTCGAAAGCATTTTCAAAAGCGACCAGTTTTTGCAGTTCCGATGAACTCGGTGTCAAGTAGGTCAACAGGGAGAGCCCTTCGTTTCTTATTGCTTCCCTTCGATCGTCCAATACTGCTACCAGTCTTGATATTCCCAAAGGTGCCGTGAATATACATTCTTCAGTTCTCTCGGTCCGGGACGACAAGATTACTGATAGAAGTTGCAACGAATATAGACGTGAATAGAAGTCATTGGTATCCAGAAAATCCAATAATAATGTTATGTTATCTTGCCGTGTTGTAAATTCATCCGCGATAAAATACGCAAGCTCCTCCGATGCTTCGGCACTGTTTTGGTTTGGATTGAAAAGAAATAATAAAGTCTCGAGGATAACTTTGATTGAATCGACATCCTCTCCATCTTTTCGCAGGGTTGCAATTAACCCCCGTAGAGCTTCAGAAGCTACAGATGCAGGATAATCTTTCGCAAAACTGCGAAGACCTAAACATGCTGCCCGTCGATCTTCTAAGAGGGTGGAGGAAGTAAGTCGAGAAGCGTAGACCTAACGACATTGGTATTAGTACTGTAGTAGAAATAACATGGGAAGATATCATAGAGGATTTCAGAGAGCCACGACAAGGTCTACTTACGGAAATGGTCTCCCCAACTTTCGACATTTCCTAAAATAAGATATGAAAGGTGTTCTTGGTATTACCCAAGTTTCCCCCTTCTTCGTTATGATTTTTTGGCTTCTATTTGTACATTGAACATTGAAGAATACCTAGGTAGTTTGAGAATTCGAAACCCATTGGCATAATGTCACCTCTTCTTCTTCTGCATGTATACCTACCTAATCAACCATAAGGGATATCATCTTTCGAAATCTGGCAGTTTGATTAAATCTTAATTTAGAGCTTCTTCTCCAGACATATTACGAATATAGACTAGCGTGTTCATTTGTCGATCGGAGAATCAAAATTCCGTCCCCAGTTTTGCTTATCCGAGCTACCCTAGACTAGAGTACAGCAATATTGAATGGATTGTAGGGGCATCTTTTCCATGTTAATATTTCTTTCAACCTTACAATATCTCAAAGGTTGAAAGAAAAGCAGTTTTTGCTATCTGATTTACATCTGTTCCGATACTCAGAAATCCCATTCATGTCAAGTCGCAAATGCTTTTGAGAAGTTTCGCGATATATTCTTTTGCGACATTTTGATAATCTGATAAGTAGATCGGACCAGCGCAAAACAATTTCGATATTCGACGGCTTTGCCTAATACCTGTTTTGAAGATTTTCCTTTTTACTCAATCACTCACTCATCACCAAGAGATAACGACTAGATCGACTCGTCACAATGGGAGTTCCAGCATTGTTCAGGTGGCTGGTAAGTTTTGGCTCTTAGCATTAAAATATTCTCATTTTACTGATAATGATTTTGTATATAGACCAAGCAATATCCCAAGATTGTGTCTCCCGTCATTGAAGAGCAACCACGCGAGATCGATGGCCAAATTATCCCAGTTGATATCAGAGGACCAAATCCGAACGGAGAGGAGTGCGACAACCTTTATTTGGATATGAACGGAATTGTTCACCCCTGTAGTATGTTTGTCTCATTTTCTCAGATGGTCGCGATGAGCAATCTATCATTTTCATTTAGTTGTTTATTTGTACTAACGCAAACCTCCAGGTCATCCAGAAGATCGCCCTCCACCCAAAGATGAGGAAGAAATGATGTTGGCAATCTTTACGTATACAGATCGAGTAGTCAATATGGTGCGACCCAGAAAATTGTTAATGATTGCTATCGATGGAGTAGCGCCACGTGCTAAGATGAACCAACAAAGATCTCGTCGATTTCGCTCCGCTCAAGAGGCAAAAGAGAAGGCAGAGGACAAGGCGGAATTACTCAAGATGTTGAGGTCCCAAGGTAGCAATATTGAAGAGACAGAAATCAAGAAAGCCTGGGATTCCAACGAGATTACCCCGGGAACACCATTCATGGATGTACTGGCCGCCAGTCTCAGGTATTGGATTGCATACAAACTCAACACTGACCCTGCTTGGGCAAAGATGAAAGTCATCATCTCAGACTCTACCGTTCCAGGAGAGGGTGAACACAAAATCATGGAATTTGTTAGATCCCAAAGATCTTCTCCGGATCATAATCCTAATACCCGACATGTAATGTACGGCTTAGATGCTGACTTGATCATGTTGGGTCTGGCAACGCATGAGCCCCATTTCCGTATCTTGAGAGAAGATGTGTTCTTCAATGATGGAAAGCCACGGACCTGTAAATTGTGCGGCCAAGCTGGCCATGAAGCCAGGGAATGTAAAGGCATGTACAAGTTAAAGGATGGTGAGTTTGACGAAAAGGCTAGCGCCCCGGCTCTCAAACCGTTCATTTGGCTCCACGTATCTATACTTCGTGAATACTTAGCAGCAGAGATGTATGTTCCCAGCCAACCTTTCAGATTTGACCTTGAAAGGGCTTTAGACGACTGGGTTTTTATGTGTTTCTTTGTCGGCAATGATTTCTTACCTCATCTTCCTAGTCTCGAGATTCGAGAGGATGGTATTAATACTTTGATTGCCATCTGGCGTGATAATATCCCCTACATGGGTGGTTATTTGACTAAAGATGGTCATGTTGACCTTGAAAGAGCTCAATTCATCCTTGATGGTCTAGCCAAGCAAGAGGATGCCATCTTCAGAAAAAGAAGAAAGACAGAAGAGAATTTCCAAAAAAAGCGCAAGCTCAACAATGAACGCAATGAACGATATGCTCGTGGCCGTGGATCCTATGGTGGTGCCCAGGAATCGCCATCAAACGGTAGACGACCCCCTAGCGACGTTGCTCCGACCGGCTTGCCACTTTTCACTCCTGGTAATATCACCAAGGAAGCCAAGACTATGACCCATGATATGGTAGTCAACCGAGGTGCAGCCTACAAGGCCAATGTAGCCAACAAAAGTGCGGCTGCAGCCATCAAGGAGATGATGATGAATGGAAAGTCAGCTGATGATGATAACGGTGAGCCCAAGGTCGATGATTCCTCGGCAGATTTGCCTGCGACTGCACTGGGAAAACGCAAAGTAGAGCTCATCGAGGATGATGACAGCAGTACGCCTGGACTCAATACGCCTACCCCTGGGACACCAGGAACGCCAACAACACCTGGCGATGACCTACCTCCTGACACTGTCAGACTATGGGAAGATGGTTACGCTGATAGATACTATGAGCAGAAGTTCAATCGCGACCCTAAGGATATTGAGTTTCGTCATCAGGTTGGTAGAGCATATGTAGAAGGATTAGCATGGGTCTTGCTATACTATTTCCAAGGATGCCCCTCTTGGGATTGGTACTATCCTTACCATTATGCTCCTTTCGCCGCCGATTTTGCCAATCTTAAGGATATGAAGATCAGTTTTCAAAAAGGCAGAATCTTCAGACCATTCGAACAACTTATGGGAGTCCTTCCAGCGGCATCAAGACAAGCTATCCCAGAGCAATTTCATCACCTAATGACCAATGAAGACAGTGAAATTATCGATTTCTATCCCGAGGACTTTATAGTTGATTTGAACGGTAAGAAGTTCGCTTGGCAAGGTGTTGCTCTATTGCCATTCATTGACTCGGAGAGATTGCTTGATGCAATGGCTAAGATCTATCCCTCATTGCCCGCGGATGTCTCGGCTCGCAATGGGCTCGGAAGGGATGTGCTTCTGGTATCAGAAGCTCATCATGCTCTCTACGATGAGATCACTAGCAAATTTTATTCAAAAAAGCAGGACTCACCCCACATGAAGTTGAATCCCAAGGTCAGCGAAGGTTTGACGGGACGAATCGAGAAGAACGAGGATTATCTTCCTTACAGCTCTTTGGCTTTCCCGTTGGACAGTGGAGCGATGCCATCTCTTGATGAAGATCGATCAATACGGTAAATATGAATCGACTTTCTGAGAGTAATTTGCTTACAAATTATCTAGTGTGCACTACGAAATGCCCAAATCCAACCATATCCACAAGTCTATGTTGTTGGTTGGAGTTGATTTTGGCCAACCAGCACTTAATCAAAGTGATATTGAGATGACCAAAAGTAGGGCAGCTAGATCAGGTCGGAATTACGGCGGAGTGCCTTTGCAAGGTGATGGAAGAGGCCGTAACCAATTCAACTATGGTTCTGGTAATAACAATCGCGGTAACGGCAATCGTTACAATGGGCCAGGAACAACAGCACCTAGGTATAACAATCAATCCTATGGTTCTCAGAACAACTACAACAATTATAGCAAACCACCTCCTCCACCAGGCTGGCAACCACCGCCGCCCGGAGTTGGCGCTTTTGCTCGTGGACCTCCCCCACCGCCGTCGGGATCATACGGTGGGTATCCACCACCACCACCACCACCACCGCCCCCGGGATATGGCTCCGGTCAAGGCTCAAACAATGGTTATGGAGGTAACTACAACAACTACAACAATTATGGCGGACGACGTTAAATAGATAGCTTTGTTGATTTCTGCGGCTTTACAATTGGATGATGGTATATATTATTTTCCGAGTCTATTCATCAGATCGCATACATGGATCGTATGGCAAGCTTGTATAATAACGACAAATAACTGGGGCAGCATGGCATTACCAAAAAAATTTGTTGGGGCGTTTCTTGCTTTCAGAAACTATAATGCAAACGTTAATGCTGGGCCTTTGAAGATAATTTTGTTTTATCCGCGCAAATCAACTGCCGTGAATGTGTATAATTCCTCGCCAGAAGAAATGGATTAATATAATGATGTAATTCTACTTGAACGGGTAGATTGAACGCGTTGATCATTTAGCCTGGTAACTTGTATACTCCGGAGCTCTGTATTGATTGATCTCTCTGGACTGTCATCATAAAAAGCAGCAAGCAACGCATCTGAGAATGTTAATTTGAGTGAAGTTAATCTGATAGATAGACAAGTACTGTACTTGTTGTTCTACCTGTCTGTACTTATCGGGTAGGTATGTACCATTGCCCCGCCATCACATTACTAGTATATATACCCAGTATGCAGTATGTAATATATACCTGATAGGTCGATAGATACCTAGGTAAACCTTGATAACAGCTTGAAAATTGACTTCTTCCTCAAACTGTCTTATATGAATATCATATGATGAAACGTATGGTGTCTGGATAACCTTTATATGCAAAATTATGACTTGAGTAGGAGGTAGGAGGGAGGGGTTCTTTGAAGACACTTTTTCTCGGCAGATGCTGTAGTAATAATAATAATAATAATAATAATAACACTGTAGCTGAGGTAAGTGGCAGGTGGTGTATGGTGTGTGATGTGTGGTGTGTGGTATGTGGTAGGTGGAGAAGTAGAAGTAGAAGTAGAGGCAGGTGTAGGTGTAGGTGGGTAGATGCATATGGTGAGGAGTATAACAAGCAATGGATTAGATTGGACTTCTCAATGAAGAGGCGGAAAGGAATGAATGAAAATCATTGCCCAGGTACTGTACTGACTGCACAAGTCCCCCTTACTAAATACCCCTAGTAGGTACTTACTGCATGCAGGTAGGTACTCACTAGTAGGCATCTTGGCACAGGAATATCTTACCCATCAGTCTTGATTACCATACGTAGGTAGGTAGGAGGGAGGTAGGAGGGAGGAGGTAGGTAGGAGAGAGGTAGGAGGTAGATAGTAGGTAATTAGTAAATAGATAGTAAACAATAGGTAGTAGATAAATAATAGCCAAGTAGTAGCTAGATAGTAAAAATATAAATAATAGATAAATAACAGCTAAATAGTAGCAGAGTGTTAGCTAGGTAAGGTAAGGGTACTATCTATATTATCTATTCTACTCGGTAAGTAGTACTTGCTTATACGGAGTGGAACTACATGCGTCTTTATCAACTTGTTTATATTCCTTTGCTTCTCTCGACGCAATCTCTCACATGGAAGGAGTCACTGTACGAGTGAGTACCTAGTAGTTCAAGACCTATCTAGGTAGGTGCACACGTGGTGCTAGGTAGGTAGTACCTAGGTCTACCTACCCAGGTATGTAAAGACTACATTTTGAGTCTTGTATACAAATACTCGAGCACCATTGGGCACTTATTACTTACTACAGGACGACGTGCTCTGTATCCGTGGAGATAGATTTCAATTGGAATGAATTCTCCAATGATTATCTAAGCAATCTTCATTGAACATTGGATGACACTTCCAAGGTTAATACTACACTTTTATTACTTAGGGACAGTTGATAGATAGGTACTAGGTAGGTAATTATTCCTTTTTATTCGACTTGAATTTCTATTTTCTATCTTCTATTTTTTTATCTTCTATCTTCTATCTTCTATCTTCTATCTTCTATCTTCTATCTTCTATCTTCTATCTTCTATTTCTATTGTTCAACAACCATCTCGTCTCGTCTCATCTCGTCTCGTCTCATCTTCTCCCATCACTCCTCTCCTCTCCTTTCCTCTCCTCTCCTCTCCTCTCTCACATTTCATTTTGTTGTTGCTAATTGCCGAGACCAAACCGAAAAAAAAAAAAAAAAGTCCCCATCCCCAATCTTTTTCTCCACCCACTCTGCTAACTGCTCAGCGACTTGTTCATCCATGACTACACGTGTATAAGGTGCGGCGAACCCGAGGAACTAAAAACTCCGTACAACTAAATAGAGTTCAAGCTACTTCAGGGCACATCTAGGTGATATTTACATTTCCTGAGCCCTGAGATCTTTAAATCGAGTGTCATGCCCGTGGTGCTTATCCAATTTGATCGCTGCGAAACTGCCTCTTTTCCTCTGGTCTAGGTAAAACAAAAAAAGATAGTGAATTGACTATACATATTAGCTCTACTGAGCTTCTAGGACGAAGGACGAACCCGCATATTTTGAGGCGCATGTCGGACAATCACTGATAAGTGGTCTGGCGTAGTTGCCAACGCCGCCCGCAACAAGTCATGAGTGATAATTCATCTCTAGTTATTACCTTGGTGGAGAGGCTGATTACAAAAGTATATCTCCAATTCGCAATCGCCTTCTTTTACGTTTCGCGAATTAGCTAACATACCATCTACACGCAGCTCCCCCATAGGACTGGCGCCGATGCATACGACCTCAATCGCGATGAAATTGCCCTATTAAGCCGCGCTACCCTCGTCGATATCAGTAAATCATCTATAGCGGTCGTCGCCGAAACCCTTGTGCAACTGCTTGAAGATCTTGCAAAGCCATACAAAACAATATCAGCGCATCCGTTACATGTCTTGCACTCGGAATTCTACGTGCTGGAGCTATTAGCGGAATGCTGTACAACGCACTGGGAAAGCATCAATGCTTCAAAAAATGCCAGCGATGAAGAAGATCTGGTCTCTCAGAGCTACAGGTCTTACGACAGCATAAAGCCCGAAGGACGAAGGGCATCCAGAAACAAACTCTTGGCGCGCGATAACCCACCAGAGGCTTTAGACGACGATTTGGCAAAAAGATTAATAGATGTAATCAAGTTGTTCTCGAACCCTATACCCGACGGCTATGTACTTCCGGCGTCTAACATTTTAGACGATGTTTTTGGATCTCCCCCAGCACATGATCCATCAGGTTTGGACTCCACGAACGGCACAAATAGTCAACAGAATGGAAATGGAACTGAGGCTGCAATATTGATACATGAGCATTCGGAATCTACCGAGGCATGCATAAGGAAAGTTGTTGAGTTTGTTTCCTTCTCCAACTGGCCCCGGACTCTAGAGTATTTACGGGGCTCCCTTCGTGGACTACTGGCGGCCCAAACTTCGAATGGAAATCAAGCACAAAACGGTGTTGGAGTCGATGATGAAGGGCTCGTCACTGTGCGCTTGATTCCGTCTTTTTGGGTTGACAGTCGCAAATTGGGCGTAATTATACAAGAGTTGTGCGGCAGCTTCTTGCACTTGCGCAAGGCCTTTCAGACTATTGTGGCAGTAGTGGTACCTCAGCTGATCGCCCGATGGCTTGAGCGAAACCCCGAAGAATTCATTGAACTACACACAATGCATCAAAGGTTAGATGGTGGAGCGGAAACGCTCTTTGATATGACAAACACAATGATAGATGCGGGAAGACGAAAAACATTATTATTTCCATTTCAAACGTCTTTGCTATTCCTTCTACCAGACGTCTTTGAAGTCGCGAGCAACATGAGAGATATTAAAAGTAGCAGTATCTCCAAAAAGGTATCATTTTTGGAGATGCTGAGAAAGGCTTTGAGAAACCGAAATGAAGCGGCCATTTATTGTTTGACCTCCGTCTTGCGAGTTGCAAGGCATTTCCCCCTCGATAGTGACTCGGCACTTTTGAGCTATGCCCTAGATGTCCAAGAAGAAGTGCGTGAAGCAGTGTTCAGGAGATATACCGTGGGTGCAGAAAACACAACCATAGACCCTGGGTTAATGACAGCAGCATTTGTCAGTTTGGCGCATCTTAATTTTAAAACTTGCGTTGATAGTTTAGCACCATTCTGCCTTGCTCCCAATTCATCTCCAGATTTTAAACTTGCTGCATTGAGAGCATGCACTCACTTCGCCAAGCAATCTAATGCCAGTGACTACCGGCCGTTATTTGACAAGGTCTCTGAGTTTATTCGCACTTATATGAAGGTATGGCGCAATCACAATAGTCAAAGTGCCTTGCTAATGCAGCAAAAGGGGACAACGCTGAGATTCAGAGACTCATACCCAGCCGAGCATGTGGCCTCGAACCGACAAGCCAAATTCGCATCCTCAGGGGAACTGGTGCACAGCATGCTAGTATTCCTGGACGTACATCCTATGGCCATATTTGTTGGCCTGGATATGACATCCCACAATAGTGAAACCACTTTCGAGGACATATACGCTGCTTTCATGGCCTTTCTCAGCTCTGATGATGAAAGAATTAGACATCTAACGAGTGAAGTTTGTCGCAACTCATTGACTGTAGCCACGTTGTCTGCATGGGGCAACCAAGATTTTTACTTCTCAACTAATGTGAAGTATAACTTCTGGGAATCAACGTAAGCACTTGGGCATTATTCACCAATCACGTTGCGCATCTTGCTAACGCATATCTCTATAGCTCCGTCATACTCAGCTCAATTTCGAGTAAAATCATCAACCAAACTGTTGATGAACCTTCCACTCTTGGCTTTGTACATGGCTACTTGCAGGCAAGGCTCGATTTATTGAAAAAGATCAAAGTAAGTGATATCTATGCTATTCGTGAACGTCCCTCTCTCCAACACTCAAAGCCTCGAGAGGTTGTGCGACCCGTCATGCAATGTCAGACGTACCTCCAATGACAACTACTCACGCGTGATAGGCCTTGACTGAGTTAGAAGAAGATATATCGGAACGACTGGCAGCATATTCAATGATGGAAACATCATTTTTGGTTACTCTTTGCTCGTCTGATATAGCAATCTGTCAATTAGTTGCATCGAGCATCTCTTTATTCGCAGAAGAGATTCGTCTGGTGGAATCTGCGCCAAACTTTACCAAATATTCCCTGGCATGTGCTCGGAATATGGAGGTTTACCAAGAGCTTGCGTCAAAAGACTTCCGATTTACAGGTTTAGTTGCCTTTCAGAAGCGGGCGAGAGGTCTTTTACGTAAAATGCAACACCCCACTGCAGGAATCATATATGCATGGGAAACGATTTTTGATCGGTGGGTTCGATTATCCAAGCAACTTGTTGCGCGCCCCGAAGTTCTCGATGAAAGGTCTTTCGGGGAGTGGCGCAATTGTTCTGGATTTCTTGCTTCTCTTGGTGGCATTTGTATTGCAGGCCAATCTTTTCTTTCCGCCCCTGACGATCAGGCGCTTGCCAGTTTGCGATGGATTGATAAGGCTACTAACAACAGCTACGACGACACTTTGCTTAGTAGATATATGCGACAAAGTGTCCAGTTATTAGCTAGCAGCAGTATCAGGATACGTGAAGGCACTAGGGATGCTCTCTCGAGTGATCTAGCCAAGGCATTACACATGCCTCTATTTGAAGCTCTCCAAACTGAACTTGATGTTTTATTTGATAGCCCACGGAGCAATACAATCCCTGTGGAATCTCGAATCATCTTTGCAGAGCAGACAGCAGCGCTATTAAAGAGTATCGTTGAAAAGCTCGGAAGCCCAGCTGAATTAGGCGCGGGTATGTCGGTTGACATTGGTGCCTTGGCACTCAACTTTGCGAAATTCTTGAATGCCTCAGCAGAGGGAGCAAGCGCGTTACGGGTCAAGATTAAGATTTGTCAGTTATGTGAAACTCTCACACAGAAGAAAGAACTCTTGAATTTGAGGCATGATGTGCGCATTCGTAATCAGCTTCTAGAGGTGATTTTTGGATGGATCGTGCGTCCAGGAACGCCAAATGCCGATACCGGTGTTCATATTGCAGGCACTCGTGTCGATGAGCTTCTCCGCCTCCAGAAAGACCTTGACCGCGCGTCTTTGAAGGCACTAGCAGAATTAACTTATCGCCTCCCTTTGCAACCAGCCGAAGGCCAGTCCGATGCAGATACAAGTGACTTGAAGTCACAGATGTTCCATACCTATTTCAATAGGTTCTTGTCTCTTCTCAATTACGAAACGGCTGAAATAGGTAGGAATGAGGTTCGGCTAATATCTGCTGTGAGCGATGATTCTATGAGCAGTCCAGAACTTGCCATTTCCGCACTTTCTAACCTGTTGAGTGCAAATATTGATGTTGGCCTCAAGCATTCCTTGGGTATTGGTTATCACGAAGATCTTGAAGTTAGAACAGCCTTTGTCAAAGTTCTGTGCAACATTTTGATACAGGGTACCGAATTCAACAACTTGTCCGATGCAGCTGTAAATCAAAAGTACGATGAGCTTCTTGAAGTTAGTGTTGAGAACTATTCCACCCAGTTGATCCGTCACTAACGATAAATGCTAATAGCTGCTTGTTAATGATATGACACTCACAATTGCACTTTGCGATGCCTGCCCAAGTACGGAAGTAGATGAGATGACCATTTCACTTCTCAACATTTTTGACTCCCGTGGCATGGGGTTTACGTTACTCGAAGCACTCATCGAGCATGAGGTTGAGGAAACCGGTAAGTTAACTACCTGTTATATGAATCTCTGTTCAAGTGCTAATATTACTTAGAAAATGAGGCTGAACTTTTGAGGAGAAACTGCGTTGCAACCAAGCTGTTATCTGTCTATGCCAAATGGAAGGGCGCTACATATCTGAAAGCGACATTACAGAAGGTATTGGAGCGCCTTGTTCTCACCTCAAAAGACCTCGATCTGGAACTTGATCCCGCCAGAACAACTTCCCCCGAAGAATTGCAGAAGAATACTCTGCAGCTTCGCGTTGTCACAAAAGTCTTCATTGATGATATATGCAACTCTGCTTCGCGTATCCCGGTGTCTTTTCGAAAGATCTGCAGCATTGTAAGTCACGTTATGCTCTGCTCTGCTCTACTGTCGCACTATTGACATTGTTCAGATATCCTCTTGCGTAATGAGAAGGTTTCCCGATGCCAAATTCACGGCTGTCGGCGCCTTTATATTCCTACGATTCTTCTGTCCGGCGATTGTCGCTCCGGACGCAGAAGGCCTGATAGCGTCCCCTCCATCGAAAGAGATGCGTCGAGGTCTTCTCCTTATCGCGAAAGTAGTTCAGAACTTGGCAAATAACGTTCTTTTTGGGGCAAAGGAGCCTTACATGTACCCTTTAAATGATTTCTTGACACAAAATATATATCGCGTAACGACATTCTTACGGGAGATATCTGTACGTTCATCTGACATATGTATAAGAAGCAAGCTAACATTGAAAGGCACCTCCCAATGTCAGAGAACCACTTGCTGAGTCCGAGTCTTTCGATTTCGGCTCGTGTGTAGCTCTACATCGGTTCTTGTATGATCATTGGGATCATGTCCGACAAAAGCTTGTATTCCGTGAACGGCAACTTTCTCTCCGATCTCCGATTGACGGTGCTAAGAGTCATACGCCAGTTCTGGATGCTCTCCGCACACTTATCTCTAATCTTGGACCGCCGCCCATGGATGTATCTTGGAACAGGCCAGCAATCTCGCAGAACACCCCACCATCATATTCGCGCTTCCAACATTTCATGCTTCGAAACGCCGGTCGGAGTTCGGAGGCTGTCGTATCAAATAGAGCCGTGTATGATGGGGGCGAAAGCAAGGTAGGCTCTTCTTGTTAGACCTAAAATGTCTCTTGGCTCACAGCAATAGGATGGATTATCGATGATCTGTATTATACTTCGAAATATTGAGACTGAAGGAACAGATTTTGATCTTTTGTTATATGTATACTTGAAGGTTAGTAATATCCATACGTCTCGAATGAGTCCATGACTGAATTTTAACAGATTGCAAGCCGAATGTGGCATAAGCCATTCGGTATATTGATCGACGCGACCTGTTACAACGGTCAAAACGAGCCTCAAGATGCCCTTTTCCGAAAGCTTGATTTACTTACGCCATCCGAGCTTACAAGGCAGCTATCCAGGGTATACGTCTACAATATGAATAGCGCATTTAGGTTAGTATCAGGCATTATCAGGAGAGAGTAGTGCTAACGCAGGCGTAGAAAATGTTTCCGGCGCATTCTTCGGCTTTCTGCAAAGAGTGACAATAGTGCTTTCCATCCGAAGAACGTGGACTACCACCTCATTGGTAGTCTTCAAGACTTGCAATCTCATTTCCATCTCACGCAGCTCCATTTGCCCAAAGAGACGATCAGCGTTGTCACAGACACGAGATACGTCTTTCAGCCCATCATAAGATTGTCCAAAACAAAAGGTAAAGTTGAAGTAGTCATCAAAATTGGTAGTCAATTCGTTCAAGTGACTACAACGAAGAAACAAGAAGTTGTCCCAGGACTTAGACTACATGCAACAGTGAATGATATCTTCCGCTTAACAGAAGTCGATGAAGCACCTACCTCGATACAGACCGAGGATGATTCTGCATTTGGTCTACGGACTGATAACGGCAAGATTGTCATGTATTTCACTAGTCCAAGAAAGGGCGACGTTTTGCAAGCTATTCGCAGTGCCAAGACTAGGAACGGAAAGGAATTGAGAACCTTGAAATCATTCGAGAGATTGGTCAGGCCGCAAGATGTGCCAGGCACACTCCTGAATATTGCACTGACTAACATGGCGAGTCCTGATGCGGTACTACGGCTTGCCTCATACAATCTACTGTGTGCACTGTGCCGAGCTTTTAAGTTTGCAGCTGACTCCAAATTCATGAGCACGAAAGGTATGAACCAAACTTTTCAAACATCGGACTTTTCTAACAAGACTTAGAATTATGTGTTCCTTTGAATCCATCACAATTTATTGTTGATATCAGTGCACAGTTGGCTCGTTCGGAGCCTCAGCTGACGGGAGATTTTCTCAATGAGTTTTTTGTTGGCTGGGAAAGCTTTCCATATGCGCAGAGACCATTGAGTTTAGCATACATGGCACCTTGGCTCCCGAGTCTGAGGACTCATCTCATACCGAATGAAGCGGATAGTGATAAGGGCAGAGACAAAGTTGCTGTTATTTTCAGAAAGCTTATTGAGGTTGCCATATCTGATGTTGTTCTTAGCACTACCCTGGAACAAAGCATCTGGCCCGCGATCTGCAAGGATGAAGTTTTCATGGATATCTTCTTGGATGAGATTCTTAAGCCGGCTCTTACTTTTGGTATAGATGATGAGCGGACTGAGATTCTTGGTTCCATTCTTGCCTCGCTTGGCACGATTACAATTCGGGGCAAACTAATCTCGAGGCTTCGCAAGGCTCTCAATCGTACTTCACTTCGCCCAACGAGGCATCTTCACGAAAACACTGTTTGGGGTGAGATTTGTGTTCTTTTAAGACTCACCTTGTCTGTTTCATTCGATAGTGGCGTCCAGTCCCAATTATACCTTCCTGAAGTCTTCCATCTTGTCACCATGCTAGCTAATACAGGATCCTCGGATCTGAGATTGATCGTTCATCGCTTGCTTGTCAACACTATTCATGCTATGTGTACCACATTTGCATTGGAGGAAAGTAAGCTTGCCAAATTAAAGGTTTTGTTATCATCCATCTCAGAGCCTCGACAAGAATCTCTGTTTAGCGTGGCATCACGAGACGGTGCTTCCCTTCCCTCATCCCAAGACTCGGGACCTTCAGCATTATTAGCCACGGAGTCTCTGGCAAATCTTCTGTCCGATATAAGCATCGTAGCGTCTCCGACTGTTGATTTATCAAACACGTGGCGTGCCAGGTGGATGAGCTTGGTTGCAAGCACAGCCTTCCAAAGCAATCCAGCGATTCAGCCCAGAGCCTTTACCGTAATGGGTTGTTTGGCTCGAGAAGATGTAGATGACGATCTACTTTATCAAGTGCTCGTAGCACTCAGGAGCAGCATCGGTCGGTATATGGACGATAGTGATAGTGAGATGATGGTTGCTATTGTCACAGCTCTAACCAAGATGATGGATAAACTACCCTCAGCGTCACGTTATGGAACTCAGCTATTCTGGCTTGCGCTTTCTCTGGTGAGATTGGTCCCCATTGGACTTTTCAACTGCGCGGCGATGTTTCTCGAAGCTGTCCTACTCAACATTAGCGCCTCTGGAGAATTGAGCAATGGGCGCATGATTTCAACATTGCTACAAGGCCGAACACCACTTGATGAAGCAGCAATACAACTTGATGAGATATATGGGATTCATTTCACTGCAGAAAACTTCCATTTTGCTGTATCGGCTTGTATGGTCAAAGGTATGACCGATTCGTTGACAAGATCTACTGCTATGCGAGTTGTGTCGACATTCCTCAACACCACTACTGCAAATGCGCTTAAGGGGGTGTCATTTCCACAAGATGCCAGTCGCATGCCATATCTTGGTCTCCTACTTGGCCGATCCCTTAATCCAGAAGATGCAGGGCATAGTCTATGGCTTGCTAATGTGACACAAGGAGATCTGACACAAGGAGATGGCTCCACATATTCAGCGTGCGATATGGATAGTATAATGCAAAACGCAGGCCTCAATGAGAAAGAATTACTCCTCACATGCGCTATTGGTCTAGTCGACTTTCACTACCTAGATGATACAATACAAAACCGGGCATTCCAATGGCTCAATAAGCTTGCCATATCGTCTTCAAATGTCATGTTGCGCCTGTAAGTTGCCGCTTCAATGTCCCGTCATATAAATGCTAATACTAACTTTGAGTAGCACTGGTCCAATCACTAGCATACTAGATGATGTTCTTATGTCCTGCCAAAATTCGGTAACACTTGAATCGGCGCATCAATTACTACGCACAATCACCTCAAACCCTCAGTTCTCCGCTGCGATGGAGAACACAGATGTTTTGGATAGAGTATTGAGTAATATAGGCTTTGGAGGTTTGTGGAAGAACTCGACCTACCAGGGCCATCATGAGGTTGCTAGAGAATGTACGGCTCTGACTGATAAGCTTATTGAGGTATGCGCTCTTCTGGATTTCTGTTTTGATTGTTGAGTCTGACTTTAATTTGCAGCTTATTATTGCGTGAGGAGTCTGTCTATGTTGAAGAAATGATTTGCGAGGAACATGGGGGGTGAGTTGGTTGTGATGTTAAAGGACAGATCGAGGACAGTGAAGGAAGTGAAATTCGAAATGAAATATGACTTATGATAGGATAAGACCTTCCTTTGATTTTTTAGCGTTAGCTTCAGGATAAATGATACCCTGTTCATACAACTCCATGCTCCAAGCTATAGTTCAGCGGGGGACTGGAAAATTGAAATTCTTGAAGAGATAAAACGGCGGTCCATGCTGGAAATCCAACCACGACAATTTTGTGATTAAGTGGTTACAAACCTCCCAGCTCCCAATTCCTGCCCGCATTGTTGCATCGTACCAGAAGTGTCTATCTACAACACAAACTGCATACTACTGCAGTCGTACATTGAGTTGTATCAATATCCTTGGTCTGCATTGTGCAGGACAAGGATCTATTCTGCATAATGCTCATCTTCACTGACCAATAATGACTCAGCACCGAGCACCAAAATACGTCGATGAGATTGCCTGATGCCACTAAACTATTTGGATAGGACAGTTTTGATTGGTTATAATTCCTATCTATATTTCATGCTTCCATAATATTAGTTTCTGGATACTCCATTTCTCTTGCTTTTGGGTAAACTAAATACCCCTGCTATAACTAATCCTCTGAAGCCTGAAGCTAGGCATAATAGAACTTTGCACACAATAACGCAAATCGTGGGGGCATCTTAGTATTAATAGTGTAAAACTGCTCTTGTTCCAAATCCAAGTACCTGTCAAAGCTTTCAGAGTAAAGTTTACTCGTCTCACGAAGATAATATTCGAATTAAAGTGTCACGAAACATATATCCATCCAAAATCCTTAGAATGGAGCCCAAGACTCGTATAGGCTTCCCCGTGGTAAGATAATGATCCTTATATTTACATCCAACTAATGTGACATGTAGTTTGCCTATGGTACAGGTTCTGCTTTGATGAAATCAGATAGCGATGGTGAATTAGATCGAAATGTCATTGAACAGATAAAAACTGCCATAAATTTGGGATTTACACACTTTGATACCGCTGAGGCATATCATACGGAGCGTGAGCTAGGCATTGCGATCGAAGAGAGTTTTATACCACGTGAAAGGCTATTCGTAACGACAAAGACACTTGGTTATGGCTCGATATCCCAAGCTCTGGACTCGAGTTTGAAGAAGTTGCAACTAGAATATGTGGACCTGTGAGTTAAACTGAAAGCTCATTATGATTCTTAGGGCAATCTAACAAAATTTCAGCTATCTCCTTCATATACCATGGATTGAGACACACAAGAGTCTGCAAGAAGCTTGGTCAGAAATGGAAGCAGTGAAGGCATCTGGAAAGGTTAAATTAATAGGAGTCTCCAACTTTGCTGTGACTGACCTTGAGAAAATTCTTGATTCTTCCATTGAGGTTCCAGCTGTCAATCAAATTGAATTCAGTATCTACCTCCAGCGCAAAGAACTATACAGTTTCTGTCAGAAGCACCAGATTGCCCTGCAGGCATTTGCGCCACTTTCACCTTGCACTGTGGCTGCTGGGGGTCCGGCTGGTACTCTTCTATCGTCCCTTTCTACGAAATATGCGACTACTGAGGCTGTTATCTGTTTAAGATGGTGTATAGATATGGGCCTAGGTGTTGTGACCACAAGTCATGACGTGAATAGACTGAAAGAGTACATGCGGATTTTTGAATTTCGTATGACTCCCGGGGAAGTGGAAGAATTATCTGGTATGGGTGCAGGGAAGCATTTCAGGAAATACTTCTCTCACCGCTTTGCTGCTGATGATAGATCATAATCCAGACCTGTTATCATTCAAGCACTATGCTGCAATTCTTAGACTGAGGACTATATATGTTATCCTTCGAATAGCTATCTTATTTTACAAAGGCTTCCATTTTCTGAGACCACCCATGAGTCACTTCCCACTGCAGTCAAGGCATAGAACAATTCATGAGGATCATACTTCTGTTTTATGCTTCTTAACGCTTCGTAATTATCACCATAAAATACCTGCTGCCACTTGGGTTCTCGAAAGTCTCCTTCGCTAAGGTATGCACCACCCCCAGGCACGAGCTTTTCTATCTGTGGAATCACGTCATATGTAACTAAATCTTGATTTGCAATGTTGAGCTCGGGGTCATTATTGCTCCAGTACGTACCAACCACTGCGTCAAAAAGAACTTGGCGCCATTGCGGATGTGCCGAATTAGCAATATGACCCTCCTTCTGAGAAGCGTTCAGAGCTATCCCTGATATAGCTCCCACCTTATTCGATATATCTCGTACAGCATTCATCAGATTCTGGCTGCCATTACTTGACTCTATAAGAGAGCGTGGAATGAAGCGTCCTCCGATCTGGATATTATTTACGGGATTTGGAGGATTCATCGCTTTGAAAGCGTCCAAAAATGTTGGAAAATCCCCGACAAAATATGCTTCAAAGAAGTTGTTAGTGGTATGTCTGTATTTATATCAAAGCAAAAAACATACTGTAGTTAACATGATTCTCCTCCAGCTTCATGATAGTGGGGCGCATGATTTTGTTCAATGCCGAACTAGCAAGTCCAATCCCCGAAGCAGGTGTCATTGCAAAAGACGAGTTTGTCATCAGCCAAACGCTGACAGCCCCTGCGTCAACCAAAGCGGGAAGAGTTCCAATGAAAGTCTCGACTACTTCGAAGAATGCATCTTGTGATACGTCAGCGTTAGTGAAAGTAAGGTTTGCGGCCGCAGTTTGTTCGTCCGGATGTGCCCTGCTTGTCATAGATAGAACCACTCCATAAGTTCCTCCACCGCCACCAGAAAGAGCCCAGTATAAGTCCTGATTTTCGACCGGTGAAGCAATAATAAGATCTCCATTTGCAGTAACGACTTCCCATTCTAAGACTTGATCTGCTGCGAGGCCATATCTAGACACCAATTGACCATGTCCACCCCCTTGAGTATACCCACCAGCGAGACCAACTGTTCCATCGTTTCCTCCAACAATGACCAGTCCTTGGGCATTTGCTGCAGTCAAAGCCTCAATAACGCTAACGCCTGCACCAACTTTGATCGCCTTTCCGGTGTAGTAATTTGATTTGTAATTCAGTATCTCGATACTCTTCAAATGCTGGGTCCAAATTGCAACAGCACCAGCCCCTGTCGCTTTGCCATAATAATCATGCCCAGTGTTCCTGATTGTCAACCGTATGTTGTGTTTTCTTACGAACTCAATTGTCTTTTTGTAGTCGGAAGCACCACTTGCATCAACAGCATACTGAACATAAGTTCCAATAATGCACCGTGACGACTTGGGAGAAAATGGGTCGCAGCTATAGTTCGCAAAGAATGGTGACATAATTGAAGATGAAGACTTGAGATGTGTCTCAGCCAAACTCCATTTCGCTTGAATGATAGCACAGTTCTCCTCGTTATAGGTCTCGAAAGGATCTAAGTGACACGAGCTTGCGAGAGGCTTTGTGGCAATGAGCTTGCCTCCTAGAGACTGATTGAAATTAGCCCAAACTTCTGGTGTGGGCCAGCAATCATATCCAGGAAGACAGCGGCAAATCGTTTGATTCTTGTAGCCAGTAGCTTCAGATTGTGTATGGCGTGGAAGGCTAGCTGCGTTAATTACTCTGCAACCTAAGAGCAAGAGTAACTGACAAAACAGAAGCAAAGTGTTTTTGGCCATAATGACAATACACAATGACGCAGTATGTGTCTAATATCTCGTTCAGCTTTTGAGCTTTTTCACAGTACCGGGCGAGCCTTTTATACACCTCGACATACAGCCGAGTAGCCACGGCCATAGCCATATACTAGCACATAGTCGGTGAAAAAGGCTCCATCTGATTCGTGGAAAGCCGCTCTCAGAAGATGACTTGCATTTCTAGGGCATATCGTATTTGACTAAATATGCAGGGTAAGTGCCAAAATAAGGAGCTGTACGCTGCAGTCAAGCGATTTGGAAATTACGTTGAATCTAGATGCCATAACAGAGAACACTCAATTATTACAAATTCATGCTATGGGAGCCTTGTTAACATAATTGTTTATGAAGCTTTTCACAAATCTCTGAACCAAAATTACGAGAGACTTTCCGATTAAAGCAGACTTATTTGGTAAGCTCAAATTGCCTGTTCAGTCAGAATCAGAACTTGGTGTATGAAATTTATACTGCTGGGCACTGCAAAATTTGATATGATAAAGACTTGGGGAGATATATATAAAAGCTAAGCAAGTACTGCGTTCCCGAACTTCTGGACCTCAGATACCAAACCCTCGATCCAGGTCAAATGTGGCGAGTGACCAGTCGGACATTTCACGATACCTATGTTTACTTCCGGCCTCGAGTTTTGCAATGCAACCATCCCTTCCTGGTAAGCCGCAGGCAATGCCAAATCATCCTCCGTCACCAGATAAGTAGAGGGAAGGGCAGAATATGCATCATTGTGCAGGACCGTTTGGAACACCGGTGATGCAGTCAATGTAGACTCATAATGCTTAGCTTGAGCATCATCTAATCCATTGAAGAAGTACTTTGCTCCTTCGACAGCAGAGGCAACACCATTGAAGCCGTGTTTCTGTTAGTGAACTATTGTTAGCTATGCTCATCTCTACGTTGAACCCATCATCAATTTGAGTAGATCATATTCTGTATTTACTTACATGGAATTTGCAATATGGTGGTACTACAGAAGGGCTGCCATCTTTTGGCTGAAAGAAACTGTGTACAGATTCTCCCACGGGAATCAAGAAGCCACAAGCATAGAATATGCCGATGATACCACCGGCAAGACCGCGTTCCTTTCGAATTTTTGCCTGAAGCTCTGGTGTAGCAGAGGCTGTTGCAGTGAAGCCACCAGAAGAGTGTCCAAGAAGGAGAACATTTTTTTCATCTTTTGTGATAAGCTCTTCAAGTAACTTATTGATGACTTTTATATCCTCTGAAGGTTGTGGATATCCATCCGATGGGATATCTAGGTCATAATTTGGGTTTGCAATGTCTCCCACATTCATTTTCGTAAGATCAGACGAGGGCAATTGTGGACAGTATGATTCGATGCCACTCGCTTCCAAGGCATCTCTAAAGGGCTGGTAAGGTTCTGGCGTATGATAAGATCCATGGCATATGACAACGACAAATGATGAAGACATGGTTTTGATAGTCTATGTCAAGTATTTGGTTCGAATTCCAAGCAAGAAGGTATGGATTGGAATAATTTTGGGAGAGGGGGGAGAATTAACCTTAAGCGTAGTCAGCCCCAGGTAGTCATCAAATCATCATCTACCGATGAGAGGCACAGCATATATACGTACTAATCCAGCTATAGCAATGATTCCGATTTACCCACAGCTTTACTGTTGGCAAACCGAAATACTAAATAAATAATAAAAATAACAAAAATAATAAAAATAATAAATAGAACTTACCACAATAAGTAACTGCCCAAAGGAGAACAATAATACTTAGTTTGGAAGGTTCATATATGCCGTATTAAAACAATGATATCAACATCAACTTCAAGAGATGAGACGCGACACCCCTCATTCTTAACATACACTTCCTCAGCTGGAAATGAGTTTCGCGACCCTTTCAAAGGCTTTTATGGCCAGCTGCACTGGCATTGCAGCTCATAACCTGATATTCATTCACGATGAGTGGCATCTACTTGCCCCTACTCTCCTTTCAATACATGTAATACTCGCTATTAGTGTCATTGCTGTTGAGCTTTGGTATGGCGGTCTCAACATTGAAAGCTATCTCGGAGCTCTTGTTTCGATTGCATGTTATCTCACATCTCTTTTTGGCAGCATTGTCATTTATCGCCTATATTTCCATAGACTGCGATACTTTCCAGGGCCACGTCTCGCGGCTGCGAGTAAATTGTGGCATGTTTGGCAATGTCGTGATTCACGAAACCATCTAGTTTTAGAGAAACTACACCAAGAATATGGTGGGTTCGTGAGAACAGGTAAGAGCTCCACGGAAATATGTCATGTCAGATATACAGAACACGAAAAACACTGAACGTTTGTCTAGGTCCTTGTGAAATAACTGTGTTCTCGGCTGGGGCATTCGAAGCTATGGATGGGCCCAAGAGTAATACCACGAGATCAGATTGGTATGACCTGCTCTACCCTCGAGTCTCTTCAGTTTTCACAAGGGATAAAGCTTTGCATGATGAAAGAAGACGCATCTGGTCCCACTCGTTGAGCTCTCGCGGTAAGCAAAGACCAAGCAAATAGTCGCAGATCCCATTGTAACTGGTCCAGCTCTCTTATCGTACGAGCCACGTGTTCTCCGGAAGGTTATAGGATTAAAAGATCACATACAACAAGCTGGTTGCAAGCCTATCTTGGTGAATGACTTGATGCAATGGTTCTCTTTCGATCTGATGGGAGATTTTGCCTTCAGTCAAGATTTTGGCATGATGGAGAAACTAGAGTATCATTCGGCTATCATGATGGTACGATCTGCTATCACTTTATTAGGACCTTTCAGCCCAGCCATATGGATACCTCGATTAGGATTTGCATTTCTATCCAGGTTCTGGAAAGTTAGAGATTGGTTCGGTATGCTAGCATTCTGTGATAGCTGCATGGAACGTCGAATGAAAGTAGGCAAGATACTGCCCAAGACTTATATCATAGGTAGTTAACTTATTCAGACCACGGTTAAAGAGCGGGATATCGCATCTTGGTTCATCGAGGACGCCGAGAAAAACAAGGGTAACATCAATCACCAACGATGGCTCAGTGGAGATACGGCGACAGTTGTTGTAGCTGGCAGGTAAGATATGCATATGCAAAGCACAGATGTACCCGTGACTGAGCTGACCGCACACATCTCTATAGTGACACAACAGCTCCTACTTTGACCACGCTTTTCTATTTCCTGGCTAAAAGCCCCCGGGATGCAGAGATAATCTATCAAGAGGTTTCAAAGATTGACTTACAAGACGTGAGCGCCGTTGCGGCCCTACCTCACTTGAATGGCGCAATTAACGAAGCCATGCGGTTATTGCCAGCAGTCCTCACATTTGTGACTCGTATCAGTCCACCTGAAGGGATGGAAGTAGATGGAACTCACATCCCAGGCAATGTAAAGATTGCAGCTCCTCGGTATTCCATTGGAAGACGTAAATTTCTCTCTCCAGCTTGGGTTAATTATCTATAGCTGACTTACTTCTCACCAATAGTTAGCTCCGCTTGGGAGGAGCCACAGAAGTTTTTCCCTGAACGGTGGTATAGTCGACCAGAGATGATATTGGATAAACGGGCTTTCGCACCGTTTGGAGTTGGTACGTCTTGTTCAATTTTTAAGAACTGTATGTTTTTCTCAAATTGACAAATGTAGGCCGCACAAGTTGCGTGGGCAAAAACCTAGCACTAACAGAAGTCCGCATGGCCACCGCACACATAATCTCGGCATTTAAATTGCAATTCAGCCACGGAGACAATGGGGAAGCCGTGGAGTACGATTTGCGGGACCAGCTTACAGCTAAACCGGGGGAGCTCAGATTAGTCTTCGATCCTCGAGTGAGCAAATAGTTAGAATAGCATGCAATAATCCTAGATCATTATAAGTATTACAAAAAAAAAATTGAGTGCTCAGCCCAGAATTTCCGGTAGGCCTATTAATTTTGATCATGCGAAATATGTTCATTAGAGAGTCTGCTGAATACTAAGGATCGTAAACAGTATTTTTTAGGTCAAGATTACGAGAAATAGCAGAAGAGAATGTTGAGTCAATTCTCATGATCGATTGACTGACGAATCAATCCATGTTGAGGATTACACCACTTTCGGAACACGCCCCAATTAGGAAAATACTAATGAGAAAGCTTCACCACCACTCCATGTTCGTAGGTTCGTATGGAAGTTGAATTACTGTAGAATCTATATTTCGGAAACGCAACCCAGATTGGCTACCAGATTGGTGATCTAGTTTCTTTACCCCACCAGACCCCTGAGGTTACGTTCGCTAAGACGACAAGGTTAAGTGGAAGCTGCACAGCTAACAATCTCACGTAGCACATAATACTATCCTTGATGGTCAACGCTTAGATAACCAGATCTAGCCCAACATCTGATGTATGTCAGCGGCACGGCAGATCGAGCTAGTTTCCATTCTTCGAATGCAGTCATCACGGATAAAAGGTTGTGGCGAATGGCTGATTCATCAGAAAGAAATTATTGCAACCTCACAAAATCACAAGGCCTAAGATAATGTGTCAATAAAATTCCTTTCTGGTGGCTTGAATACCAAAGAGTTGGTTCAACGGGTGGCTTTGGGGTGTGCCCGCATTTACACAACGCTGCCGACGTGGGTCAATTGTAAAGTAAGCTTATAAAGCTCCGAGCGCTAACAGTCTGTTAGATAAGGTTAACGTGATTAATAGTCTATAACAGAACGAATCAGGGTTCTTGGCATTGGTCCGCAACCCACCCTAAATACTAGCAATGCGTTGATAACTTCGTCCTGACCTTGATTTCCCTGACCTTTTCATACCGGTAGAAAATCCATCAATCACAATATTGAACACTTAACTCGCCCCCTCCCCACAGCCCCGCATTATAATCGTTCATATGGTCCGACTACTTTAGCGAAGCTGATGAAACAGGGCATATGAGAAACGTTAGCTGCATCGTAAGATTTTTCAATTGAACCGGGCAAGATCTAACACCTCCTAGAGAAATCTTCCTGTGAACTTTACAGCAGGGTGTACCAGTTAACACACTGGGCACTCACTTGTCTTGGCATAAGCACTAACTTTTTTTTCGCTGCAACCAAGATCATGTAATGTGATCGAGATCTGACAAGAAAATGCGCATTGAGCAACGTATTGAGCAATATCTCCCAAACGGGATTAATTTTTGCACAAGGAGGAGGCACAGAGAAGAATTAAGAGAGACCGCGTACCAGTACTGGGGAGGCTACATTCTGGTATATTCTTTGCTAAAGAATATGCATGTAAGACTTTTTTCAACAACGGAGTTCTTCAATGGATTTTGTTGATTGATCTATACGAGCTCCATCAACCCATGCTATTAGAATATATGTAGATAGAGTGGATCCACACGAGCCTAGTGGTTTGATAAATCAGAATAGGCTGGCCAGCGCCTTCTTATTGTCTGACTGCAGGCATTTCAGTATCTGCCAGAGGATTGGGCCTACTGAGCGTGAGGGAGGTATTGGAACGTAAGGGCATGAACACAGCAGCCTTATCTACTACCGAAACATCTGCCGAAGATGGACTGTATGGGAATCCAGAGACTTCTCAGTATCAGTTACCGACATAAATAAATTCTCGCTACGATTGAGGAAACAAGCTGTAGACGGGGTGGTGGCTATGAGTGACGCTTGCGAAAGTCAAACAAAGCAGATTCTAGGCTTAGTGACATGGTCATCGCAAATTCAACAGTTGCTAAGAGCCTGGACAATATTTCAGTGAATATTATTGTGGAAATATATCAAGCGATTTGAATCACGGCTGACCGACATAGGTCCGGCAGCTAGAGTCCACTGTTCATGAAATTGGCAGTTACAGTGAGGGCTCCAGTGTAAATGTGTGAAAGGTGACTGATAGTAATCCTCCCGCGGGGACATATGGTTTTCCTGCCTGACACCTGATCACTTTCATTCAGCCAGCATCTGGCTCCCTAACACCAGGATAGCATGATTTTTGTCAGAATCACCAGATTCATCCACAGGGGATACGGTTAACTCAACACCTCGGTATTGTTTAACAGCTCCAATTATTAGCCACATAAGCAAAGATAAAACCCTCAACACGCGAAGAATCAAAGTAGTAGTCAATACAAATGTGATTCATCATCAAGACTTTCTGATACGTGGAATATATAACCGCTGGTTCTTGGAGTGCCTTTACTGCGAGTGCGAGGCGCTGCAGGTTTCCTCGGAAACCAAAATTGGAAACATCTCCATGATTTTCATTCGCAAAACTAACCTCCATAATGGCCATAGCCGAGTGGAAATAGAATTTGATATCTTAGCTTCAGCATGGAATCAGAATATGGAAGGTAGAATGTAACTTAACTTTAACTTTTATGTTTTGAGGACGCATTTCCTGGGTGCTTTAGGTGCTTTTTACGGTATTTCAACCCGATAACTACCGGGGAAGTGTCTAAGTTAAGAAATTCCTGAAGCGTTGGTATAAACCGATCAAGCCTCGATTCTGCGAGAAAAACATAGATACAGCGGAGTCTCTCAAGATGCAATTTATTGTGATGCAATTGGATATTTCTTGGAGATATCAAGAACGTGCCACACAGCATTATCACTTTGTGGATTCGCTCATGCCCTTGAAGTTATATCTTAGTCTGATGATATTGAATATGAATAAGTACCTTGATTTTAGGCTTGCAACACCGTGACTTGCGTTTTCTTTTTCTCCCCTCCTTGCTTTTTATATTGCCAATCATGATATCTTGCTTTTATGGGAAATCCCGCACAATTGAATGCGTGCAAAGCATTTTCAATGCCTTTAATCCATCGTTTGTGACAAGATGTTGGTATCATATCTATACAATCTGGCTTTTCACATTCAGCGACCTGAAAACCATAATCTTTCCCAGTACCGCTTTCGGCATCGTCAACGCATTGGCAATATTCATAGAAGAATCATCCGCAAATCCCGAAATACTCGCTCTACGTTATCGCCATCTTTTGAGTGCCGTTCCGGTAGTCATACTATGGACATGGATTAACCTACTTCCATTTGCAATAAACAATCAGCGCCGACCTGACGCTATTCAAGAGGATCTTCTTAACAAGCCTTGGCGTTCTATGCCTTCGGGTCGAATTTCCCCTCGGTCCGCCAAACGGCTAATGCTTGTCACCTATTTCATGGCAATAGTAACCAGCAAAATCCTGGGTAATACAGTCTATTGCTTGATGTTGATTGCCCTCGGCTTCTGGTATAATGACTTACGAGGCGCGGATGCAAGCTGCGTGGTACGCAACCTGATAAATGCTTTTGGATTTGTATGTTTTGGATCGGGAGCAATGCAAGCTGCAGTCGGGAAGAACCGACCAGTTTTTCAGCTGCTTGGATGGTGGTATTGCATTATTGCGTGCATTGTCTTCTCAACCGTGCAGATACAAGACATGTACGATCAACGGGGTGACAAGGCTAGGAATAGAAACACTGTTCCATTAGTACTTGGGGATGCTCTTGCTCGATGGACCATCGCTGCTCCTATGTTAATATGGTGTTGGCTCGCCCCATTACTGTGGAAGTCTTCGGTATTTGGCTTCATTGTGCCTGTCATGATAGGGTTGATTGTGGCAATAAGAGTTTTGAAGAGGCGAACTGAAGCAGGAGATAAGAGGACCTTTCAACTTTGGAACATGTGGCTTGTTTCTGTCTATGTGCTTCCTTTGGTCAAGGCATATGGGAACCTATCTCATAGAACTTAGTATATTAATTCGACGTGTCTCACATACATAAATCAAGTAACGATAAGTAAAACGTCCAAATAATTTTTGAATTAACAAATGAGAGCCAATTTTGACGCAACTGGCATTTTTATACTGAAAGACATGCATGATATGGCACAAACACAAATTCTTAAGATTTCCTCAAAGTCTCAACAACGATTAAATCCTTCCTTACTCCAATTTCGTTAGCAGCGATGACGTGATTTGGTTCCTCACTATGTGCGCTACCGCGACCAGCACCGGCTTGGTATCCATCTCCTGTCTGGAGAGCCCTCTCTAGTTCAATGTCGTTATCTTCAAGTGTATGAAACGAACCACCTGCCGTATCTGAAGCCATACAACCGAGTGGACTTCGCCCAGAATTTTTACTGAAAGGTTTGCTCCATTCTTTGCTACGATCTTGGTACCTCGTATTAGTTTTGAGGCGTGACGGGAAGAATACAGGACCAAATGTGGGCACACATGCAACCATGATACCGACGGACATCTCTCCGACAACAATCATGTAGGCAGGAAGCACACAGTAAGTGAAGTTGGCTTGATCACAGCGAAGAGTCTGGATTAGACGGCCTAGATTTAGACCAGCGATGCTGTGTAATCGTCAGTAAGCTGTAAATATATATACATAAATGGGTTACATTAAGACTCACGCAAGTCCCAGTGCAAAGGTAGCGCTGACAGCGATTTTCCTTTTTCTGGCCATATTCAAATCCCATATGATTGGCAGTGGCAAACATACAACCCAAATATCCAGCGCCATGTTGAAAGCGGCCGAAAACAAAGCTATAGCTTCAAGGTTTACACATGTTCCTGTTATTGTTTTGTCCCAATTGAGGCTGATGGGCTGGCATGATGCCAGTATCGTCACCACGCATGCTAAGTAGTAGGCGATGACGACAGTAGCTGTAGAGACAGCAGACCAGTAAAAAACTGGCTTTGCAAAGATCTCGATATACAAGAGAACGACTGCAAATCTGAAGGAGGTTACTCCTGCACTCCAGAAGAATTGAGAAACAAAGTATGTCTATTAGGATTAATGTTAGTGACTGCATCTGTACCCCGGTAATACTTCTGTATATGTAAAGACAATGTTTACCTTAAATGCAACAACCAAGTTAGATAATGGAACCTGAGTGATTTTTAGGCCAAAACTACCGTGACAAATGCCTTTTTTCGTGTCAGTCGTCGTTTTATTCTTGATAGAAATGAAGCATTGGGTCTCGACTCACCGATGATTATATCTATAACATAACCGACCAAGCAGAACTGCACAGTCAATATACATCAGTATCATAGGTTCTAAAAGAAAGAGACACAAATAACTTATATGTAATATAACATACCAGAGATAAGCAAGTCATAGCATCATGTAGTTTCCATTTCCGTTGTAGCCGATGTATGGATATGATTCGTAGTACTACCGCAGTGGCTGCAAGGACAACAAGAAGAATAATTACCGATATGAGCTTCGTAGCCAGCCCGGAGACAGTTTTGACAATTGGTGTACCTGCGGCATTCATGTTGGCTTTGACTAATAGTAAAACCAGAGCAAGCAATTCTAGTGATAGAATGGGTGTCAAAATGCGCGGATTGAAGTATGAACCAAGACTCGATTATTACGAATTTAAGAGTGAAAATAATTGGGAGAAGCCCCAGAACAAGTGGAATTGGAAGCTTATCATTTGATTAAAATGGTTGACAGTCAGATTTTACAAGGATACTGCAAAGATTTTACAAAAATAGTGACACTGGGATTAAATCTTCAAACGGAAATTATTTCTTAATTCGCAGAAATGGATGGAGAGTAAGACGACTAGGTTACTTGTCGCTACTTAGGTATTAGCATATGCTTGCCACGCTAGTACCACTATGGTGGTGCGATATGTTCATCAATCAATCCCGTTTGTAGAGCATTTGCATATCGACTAGTTGAATTTAGAGTGCCAAGCTGTACTTACAGATGCAAGAATAACAAGGGTTAAAAAGTAGTAAGCACTTTCATATTCCTGTTTCTAAGCTTGAACGTTTTCCATGAATAGGATCAGCTATTTTTCTTCTTGCTCAGCCATACAGCTACAAATCCAAGAGATATGGCGGACATTTACACGGAGAATATGGGACGCAATGTTTCAGAATCTAAAAGGTATCATCATTCTGAAATTGTGCCTAAATCAAGACCCCCATGGGATTTCTAGGCTTCATAGAAAATCAAGGCTAACTATTCACAAAGACTAGACGAGCAGTTTGAATTGCTAACCAGGTAACTAAATCGCTGCTACTAATGTTATCAAAAAGACTAAATAATTTCGTACGATAGAAACATCGGCTACATACTTCATCCATCAATTGTTTCGAAGCTTCCTTCGTCCCCGACTATTGTAGATATAGGTACAGGTACCGGTCTCTTCCTCGCACAACTCGCAAAGGTCTATCCAAATGCAGAACTTCACGGGTTGGACATATCGTCTACACTATTCCCTCCAGCAGAAACATTACCACCGAATGTACACCTTGACACTCTGGATATCAAACAGCCTATTCCATTAGCAAAGCAGAACAAATACGACCTTGTGCACGTTCGTCTTATAGCTGCCGGTATTGCACCGAGCGAATGGGAACTAGTAGTTCAAAACATCATCCAGTTGCTCAAGCCAGGTGGTGCCGTTCAATGGGAAGAATGCAACTGGGCAGATGTCCAGCATCTACGTGGCGGCGTACAATCTTCCGTATACACAGCACAATTGATGGGAGCTCGCTTCAAGATTGGTCTCAAGGATAAATTCTCATATGGCTGGAAGACACTACCACAGATTTTTGAGAACAAAGGACTTGTGAGAATTGAAAAGGATATCGTGAGCTCAGATCGAGTTTTTGATACGAGAGCTGCTCTCACAAGGAACGGAATGCAGGCCATATTTAGCTGGTCGAGACTGCTTTCATCACGAAACTCGAAAGGTTCATTTTCAGTGGACGAGCTTGATAGACTAGAGTCAGAAGCAGAACGAGACATCGAGAGTGGATGTTATGTGAGATTTGACATTCATGTTGTGTTGGGGTTCAAGAATTGACACTTGTAAATAATTGTATCTGAGTTGCATAAAGAATGAAACATTTTGAAAGACAGAAGAGTATAGAGAATAAAAAGGCGGATGTTGACGCATACTGTCCAGGACCGATCGATATGTTACATTCATTTCCACTTGGGGGGCAGCCAGCCTTAGCATCATTCACAATCAATATATCACATTGTGCCCAAGACCCCAAAATTAAAACATTAAATCATTGTTGACAAACCACAATACAGCCATGTTGCGATAGTTCCCACCCAGGCGCTATGCATTGCGATATACCACAATTTCATCGATTTCCAAGCCCAAAATATTAGCCCAAGACCAGGCAGGGTATGTAATTAAAAGTAAGTGCGCAACGCCATGGTAAATGCAATCCTCAAAACTAGAAACCAAAACTATCCAACAAGCTATTAGCCTCCGGTTCTTCGAAGACGGTAGGCGGTGGCTTATGAATTTGGCCATGTCCGGTTACTGCGTCTTTCTTATCTGCTGCTGTCGGTCCTATTCCACTAATAGGCAAATCCGCCACTACAAGTGAGCTTCTCCTCCTCAACATCTGTCTGGGATTTATTTCTCCATCAAAACTCCTAAAGTCTGGCTTAGTTGGAAGTAGAAACTCCCAATTTCTCACCAGATCTAATGCTAGCAAATCACAACCCATACGGTCATACAACCTCGAATTGTGTAACACAAAAGCCCATTCAACTTTAGGGGTGACTTTAGATGCACCACGTAAGGTTTGCAATGTCTTCTGACGGAGTTGCGAGTAAAGGACAACTAGGGCGGGGTCATCGGTCAGGAAGAGTTTAGCTTGGAGATCGGGTGATTGTGGAGTTTCAAGGAGTGTATAAACTGGAGCCTAGAGTGACGATATTAGCGTTTGTATGCGAATTTGCACGATGAAAGATGTGATAGACTCTTACGATCAAAGCTCGAACAGCCATATCACGACGATGTAACATCCAGAAAGCCCATGATGCAAGCCATCGGTTACCCTCTTGAGCAGCTAATGGTAGAACTTTCTCTTCGAGAAGCTCTTTGAGGACAGGTCCATGCTCGCCCTCATACACACGAGTAACTGCTATCGCTAGTTGCAGATCCTTGAGTTGGCTCAAAATTACGTTAACCGCATCTTTCAGGCAGTCTGCTAGTAAGAAGAAAGCCGCAGCATATTCTAAATTTTGTCAGTAATTTGAACAAAAGTAATGGATGCAAAACTCACCAAATCTGCGCTTCCCAAGTAAAGCATATGCATTTTTCATTGCAGCAGTGCGCCACTTCTTTTCTGCGAAGTTGTTCGCTAGAAGTCTCGTCGTAGCTCCCTGTTCGCGGTTCCACGCAGCCATGCGCCATAGACCTTGTAGTACAGCCTTTTTCTTGAGAGCAAGATAATACAAACTGCAATCTACAGGATTTTTGAGATCGCTCTTGGTATATTCATTCCGAGCAATGACTTCAAATTGAGCTTTCTGTCTTTTGTTAGCGTTTTCAGGACATAACACAAGGACGAATACACACCAGAGCATTTGCATCTGTCATCCACATAAATATGCCACTCTCCCGCGCATGCTTCCAAAGCATTTTTCCATGGAATTGTCGTGAAACCATATCTGCCAGGATATCCTGGCTATTACTATGGTACGCCCAGTTAATTTCCCTCCAAGATAGTGCCAGTTCATTTGCACGACCACGATGTAGAACGTGCTGCCTGAAGAAGAGCATAAACCTTGCGGCGTTATCATCCATAGATCTGCGTTGACGTTCAACAATAGCGACACATTCAACAATGTCAGCAAGATGAATCTGTTCCTGCCTCGAAAGCTGAGGCAGTGCAATCTGCGTCAACTTTTCAGTTATGGCAGCAGCAACGTTCTCTGTGACTGTCTCCGCCTCATCATCTTCGGAAAAGCCGTCGAACGGAGACTTGATTCCTTTACTAGCTGAAGGTGCATGTTCGGAGCTGACATAAAAATCTTCTACGTTCATCCCGAGGTGTGAGTCAATTGGTTCACCCTCAATATAATATTTGAGGATCTTATATAGTGCCAATAGAATATGCTGAACCAATAAGTTCTTTCCAGCAAGTATATATTGGCTCAAAAATTGCGGATGGTAAACTGGAAGCGGGCCGTTTAGTCTCGAGACAATATCGAACAGATCCCAAGGAGTTTTACGAGGAGGTATAACATTTGATGCTGACGAGTCAACCTCTTTATCATACACGAACAATTGGTTGCCAGCTCCAACAATAAAGTTACCACCTCCTAACCAAGTCGAATCACCAATTGGATGAGGTGTCAAATCCCGGATATTGACTTCTCGAATTGCTGCCCATGCTGGCCCTTTATTCAAGTAATCGTACCGCATCTGGGCCAATAACACAACGCGATAACGGAATCCAACAGCTAGGATAGATTGGTCGTCTGGCGTTGAGGTCCAGTCCAGATCCTGTATAGTATCTTGCGATTCATAGTCCTGTGAATACTCGAGCCGTGCACCTCTAACGTCCCATATCGTTAATTCAGATCTACTTGAGTTCACAAGTGCAGCTTTACGTATGGAGCTCCCACTAGCTAAAGCAGGTTCGCTAATACCTGTATCTACCGAGCAAGTCTGTAGCCAATCAACCTTTTCTTTTTCTACATCAATACGGGCAGTCCAAGACCTCAAAAGTCCAGAATGTGTATAGGAGATTGCGATATCTCTTGCAAAAGTATCCAAGAACCCCGAGATGACGGGAGGAGAACCAGCTGGGTCTACTGGTAAAACGTAGGCCAGATCATCATTGTCTCCGAGGTCGAATTGGCAAAGCTCACGAATGGAAGCTTCTTGATGATAACCATTAACCTGAACGCCTCCCCTCCTTTGGGGTAGCTTAACCTCCCACACGATACCCTTCATCTTGGAAGTTATTGTAGCGACATGGGCAACAGGACCCTCCTTATTCACCTCGGGCAGCATGAGGATGCACAATGGCTTTCCTGCAATGGAGAATTTACAATCTGCCAGCTTGGCGGCTATAGAATGTCTAGTATCCCACAGGGTAATGTGATCATGGTGCAAGTAAATCACAAAATTACCCTTTCTCATAACACATATCCTATGAACATGTTCAGATTGTGAGATGATGCTTTGGCGGAATACTGAAGTTCCACCTGCATGTTCCATATGCTTCCAAACTATACTTTCGTTGCCATCTGTGCGCGATACTACTGCCCGTCCACTAACGTTACGCACAATTTTTTTGATAGCGCCTGAATGACCTGTCCATAGGGCTTTCGGTTTGAGGCGGTGTGATCTTGGTGAAGGATCAAACAAATCTGCTACATCGGCTTCAAAAAACTCAATTTTTCCATCAAAATGATGGACTAGAACATTGAGATTCCCACCAGACTGGTTGCAGAAATTATAGAGCTGAATATAGCTTGTATCATCGACCAGATCCGCTGGTAAATTCAATTCAAGACCATGAACATGTGCAATATTAAAAATATTGGTCGGTTGCCTTGTCTTGGACCCGACGTTCTCCAGCCCCCAGGCAGAAAGGTGTCCATGTTCATCCAGTACAACGCAAATTTCCGGATTACGATTCGCAACCTCGATCAAATGCGCCAGAGCATGGTCTTCTTTCGAATCGCTCGCCGCCCTCTCCTGCACCGCATGTTCTGTAGCAACCGTAAAGTCTCTTCCATCAATGATAAATGCGAATCTTAGCTTCGATACCTTGCTCTCGCCCAATCCTCTTGGTTGTATGGATTCTTGTAAATCAACCTGTCCCCAGAGCTGCAAGCTCTGGAGTGAATGTACATCCGTTGGGGCCCATATTCTCAGGACATTGTCTACACACACTGTATATAACACATTATCAATTGTTTGGTCGACATGAAACGGCCTCCTCCAATGTATATTCGTGACAGTTCGTGGATGTGGTAGGTAGGTGAAATCGAATCTCGTGTCATCATTTCCAAATGATAATCTCCTCCATATTTTCACAAATTTGTCATACTTTCCACTAGACGCAATGAATGCCGAATCATACGAGAAGTTTGCGAATTTAACCGGATTCGCAGGTTGTTGTTTCCAGACTACAACCGGTGCATCAATTGTTGAAAACAAAGTAAGCCATGAGCTCCCTACCAACAGTTCTTCTGATATTCCCCATGATAGTGTCTTTGCTGTATCATTTCCGCTATCGTCAGTTGAAACGCTATGTTGAAGGGACCACTAAATGTATTCAGCGCCGAATTCTGAAAAGACCAGCTATGGCTATGTAATGCTAACCTTCAGCACACCTTCATCCTGCCCATATGGTTTATAGATCCTTATATTGGATCCCGCACATGTTGCTATCTTCCCAGTACTTTCGTCCAGCGCAATAGCCTCGAGCTGACTATCGTCGTCATCGTATATTGTTTGTAGGATCGTATCTGCGCCAGTGAGTATAACAAAAGCATTTCCTGTGATATACGCCTGTGAAACAGTTTCAGTAACAGTAGAAGCAATGCAGAATGCATAACAGGTTGATCTAGACTCACTATAAGCCTCCTGCTGTCCCAATAACCAGTACAGACAGCTTGAAGCTTGGCCTGTGCCTTTCCAGGAAGCACTGCTCTCATACTATTAATCAGAGCGCATTCCAGGGCATGTTTTCAGTAGAATGGCACAAATGGTTGTCGGTGCGAGTAAGTTTCAATGCTAGGTAGTTGATGGAGATTGTTTCTCGATTATTGTATAGATTTGGAGCTCTTGACTCGGTGAATAGATTGTGCGGTTCCGAGACAAGAAATCAGCAGGATGATGATCTACAACTCTCATCCCATGTCAAATTATAAGATTATAAGCAATCAATTTTCCAGTCTTCACTTGCACAATTAGAGTGTTTTCGTTTGGTAAGAATCATATTGGAAGAATCTAGGTGTGATAAGTCTAATCTACGTTGAAGCAGCTCAACATTGAGAGGTTCTTACATGCCACATGGATATAAATCCATGCAGGAAGTTCCCCACTCCATAGTGGGAGTGTTTTCAATTGAGAGAAGCAAAATGTAAATTCGATTATCAAGTCGATGTGGATGCAAGTCCATCTCTCCAGGCGGCTATCTGCTGGAGGAAAACGCCATATAACCAATACTCCATACCACGACATTTGTCGGTATCCAATCATTATGCAGTGACCAAAACGCCATGCTAAAACAAATATCCATGCTTCCAATGTAAACTCCATCTTATGTCCTGTGCTCCATTCCCTGTGATGAAACAACAATCCTTCTTTTTCCTGGTAGTAATGCAATCCCTAAACACCGTCGCAATGCTCCATATCCAATATACACCAGTCATTAATTCGTACTATCCTTCGGGAATGTCTGGAAACCCTCTACCCATGCCTAGTGTACTCCTCCCTCTTCTAAAATTGGGCATTGATGACCCATAAATTCCTGTTCTCAACTGTCGCTCAAGAGGAGTGGTCAGTGGCGCCCTTGGAGTGGTTGAATGAAATCGTGCTGATGCAGCAAGAACTCGTTGTGATCTTCGAGATGGTGTAGCCATATACCCTGGCTTTGGGGTTATTGGGTTCAACGGAGGTGGATCGAATGAAACTGTTGTTCTGTGCGGGGGATCCCTCTCATGAAGCCTCTTAGTGATCTCATCCATATCAACTTCTTCTCCAAAATCCGACCAATTCTCCGCTGTATCAGTCCCAGGAGGGGTACCGATGTCCACAATGGGTCGCTGCTGTGCGGTTCGATACCGCCAGTGGGCAAACATTTTTCTGTGTCCCTTCCTCGTGTTCTTGTCGTACACTTCCTTCGCTGTGTTTGCCATAGCCTTCGTTTGAATTGCCCGCAAACTCCATTTTCGAAGCGTCTCGGTCTCTCGGCGTTCTTGAAAGTCCAACGCCGCCTCGATATTCAATGCTTGTAATGCCCATGCACGATCCTTCCACCTGTTGAAGAATTTCCTCATCACCATTTCTTTCCAAAGGGGTTCCAATTCAGCCACTTCTTCTGTGCGAGCCTTCCACTGATCAAACATGTTCATCCCTATGATGACTGTTTTATTGTGAGCGATTTCACGTGCCTGCTCATTTTTAGCCATTTTCTCCCGCGCCTTTTCGCGCCATCGTGAAAGCATATCTTTCGCGAGGTATATCTTTCTGTTCCTTCGAACTTTGGCGTATGCAACTTTACGCTTCTCCCGTTTCGATTTAGCTGTTGCTTCTCTCCACCTTTTCAGCGCTTTCGATGCCGTGAAGAAATAGCTGGCAGCGTTGGCCATCTTGTTTAGTCTTGCGACTCGTTGGAGCTGCTCGCGCATGGAATCTAGACATCGACCTAGAATTCGTGGCGCTTGAAACTCCTTCGCTTGGGCTTCAATCTCAGCTCGATCGTTCATTCTTGCATACCACTGTTTGAGGACGTAAGTTGCTACATTCTTATTATCGTGCCGTCGCGCTGTCTCTTCGCGTTCCCAACGTCTACTTCGTGAGTCTTGAGCCCTATCAAACCAGACTTCTAAGCAAGCAGATTTAACTTCTTCTTTCTTCTGTCTTTCCAAAATCACTAGTTGCATCTGCAACCTCCAGGTCTTGAAAGCTTTTGCAACAAGGCGGTCGTCCGAAACGGCTTGCAGTCTTTTCAGTTTAGTCTGATGTCGCCATTTGGTGAATGCTTCGCGAAGAATCTTGCCACGATCAATCTCTGCAGCTTGTTTCTCTTGCTGGGCGTGAAGTTTCCAAGTCGAAAGGGATGTCTTGAGCAAGCGTGCATTTTGACTGGCCTCTACCGTCTTCTTAGCAGGAGCAAGCTGAGCTTCACGGCGCCACTGTAGCATAGCTGCCGCCAATTTTCTGGCCTTGGCTGCACGCTCGGCTTTCTCATTCAGCGCAACTTGCTTTTCCGTCCTGTCTTTCCAGGTATCCATGGTTTTAGTAACCACATTCAACAGTCTCTCATCCTCTGCTAGTTGAGTGGCTTCGGTCACAGCTTGGGCCTTTCCTACCCATGCTGATAAGGCCCGTTGCTTATTCTTTTGTTCGACTCGTTGAGTAAACTCTGCCACTTTTTTCTCCTGGCCCATTTTCGAAAATACTCGCCCGAGAAGGTTGCCCTTGGCCACTTGAGCAGCCATGTTCGATTTCGCGTCGATTTCCTCCTTCTTTGCTTTCCACTTGCCGAAAAACTTCCCAAGTTGAAATTGGCGTGCTTTCTCCTCGTTCTCTTCAACCTTCTTCTCGTTCGCTTCAGTGTGAGCCTTCCAGGCGCCAAAAACTCGTGACCTGGTCATTTGTCTCTCTGCAACTTTGGTGATTGCCACCTTTTCACGAGCCGTCTCTGCCCAGTGAGTAAATGCCTTCTGTTTGAGGTGGTTATTTCTGAGTTTTTCAGCCCTCCTCTCAAGTTTTGCAAACCGTTCTTCCATCTCTCGAAGTTTTTGTTGGGCTTCCAAATGGGCTTGTTCGGCCTTTTCAGCGACTTCCTGGGCTAATTGGAGCTGCCGTTTTGCCTCTTTCCTTTCACGAAACATTTCGAGCCATCCGGAGAATGCCTGTGTTGCGAGGGCTTGGTTGTCGTGTTTCGAAGCCGTAGCTTCAAGTTGCGCATTTCGTGCCACACGCTCTTTTGCTTGGTCCCGCCACGAAAACAGCTTTTTTGTGACAAAAATGCCAAAGTAGTGCTCGTTGATAACAGCTGCTCTCCGCTCTAAATAGTCTACTGATACCTTGCTTTCAACAACATCGCTCGAGTCATATTGTTCTGCGGCTTCTGCAGCTTCTGTGGTGGTCGTCAACTCATCGCTGGTGTCTTGATGTTCATTTGTGATATTGTGTAGAGGAACTCGACTGGATGAATAACCTCTTTGAGCACCTCTCTCTGGATATCGATTTATTGTGCGGATACTGCCTTGTGTCGAGACTGATGTACGACGTCTGGGAGGCGGTTCAACCTCGCTGGCTGCCAGCCAATTTCGAACATTGTTCACTCCACGTTCTTCACGTCCCTTTTGCGTGGTTCTAGGTGGCTGCGGTGTAGGTTCCGGGACAGGCTCCGGTGATACTGCACGTGTAGCTTCTGATACAAAGCTCTTTAATTCATTAACTTTGGCGGGTGTGGCTGGCCCAAGAGGAAGAGGAGAGAATGACCGATTCCTTCTGTGTTTTGGCTCATCTGCGTGAGCTTGAGCTGCCTTCTCCAAGTCTAAAACTCCGCTCTCCGAATTGCGTCTTGGTAATGGTGAATCATTCTCATCGTTATAGAGAGTGTCGCTTTCTTTATTATCTGCGATCTCTGGTGAAGTGACTTTGCTACTGCGTAGATATTCATGTGAATCGGTATCAAATTCAAGGGTGATGCCTCTTCGTGCCAAAACTTCTTCAAACTTTTCGAAAAGTGTGCCATTGAAATCACGCAAGTTGCCAATCTTGAACAAAAGTCTTGCGTATCTATTATCATGATCGGTGTCAATCCCAACCCGGGGTAGGATCTCATAGTAAGATCTGAAGAGCGCGTTGGTGGGCAGTCTATCGCGTGAAGGAAGAGTGGGTAAGATTTGTTGCGCCCGGACAACAATATCATGTAGAATAACCAAATCTGTCACATGTTAGCATCAATGATTGTATGCTCAATTGACCTCAAGCATACCATCATCAGTATAATAGGGTTCATCAGTGGTAAACCAACTGGTGGCGGCGCCGTCGCGTGTGGACGGGTTTGACAAAGGAGACATGGGACCTTATCAAAAGGCATACACGGGAAAAGTAATTTTGTTAATTTTTTGTACATACAATATCGATCGGCGATAAACAATCAATCAAAAGCGAACAGCAAGGTACAGCAATGTACAGCAAGGTATAGACCAATCAGTATGAGAATGAGAATTGCACAAATTTCTTGGAGCTATGGGAATTGTAAGTTGTGAATTATCAACGCGAGCTGATGCTGAAGAGTGGAACATTTTTCCGCGACTTTGGTGAAATGATATACGGACGCGACGGTTTTAAGGTTTGACTTTGGCAAGAGACTAGTTGACGAGAGGATTATACTGGCTCGCTAGGCTTATATTCACGTGATGTTGGATTAAAGAAGATTAGCGTAAAGTCAATATGACTAGCTAGCGTGCCCCCCCTGCTACCTACCTAAATTGAATTGAATTGGTGAATCGATAAGACTAACGGATCGATGACTAATCAATCGTGTTGATGGGATTGATGAAATCATACTCCGTACACTTATTATTACTAATAAACTGCCATACCCGTGGACCATCTCAACATATTTACCTAGGTATTGTGGTGATAATTTCTATCAGATCATCACTGTTAGATACTTCGCAACTCCCGTTGTCATCTCACTCAAAATTACCACCATGCCTACACGCACGCGACCAATTGAGAAATTTGCACAGGCTGTTGCCAAGTGCTCCACTGAGGTACATCTTTATACCATTAATCATTTGCCTTTACAACGCTGGATGAGTCCATTAACAAATGTTGTGATAGGCTTCTGTTTATGGGAAATGCATTGTGGCGGATTATAACTCGGTTTATAAGGATAAGTGTTTGACCGAATTTTTAAGATTAAAGGATTGTTATTTGGTAGGTTTGGCTGATATTTGCATAATGTTCTGTTGTTCGAGGCTTACATTCATTTAGGTTGCTGCAAAGAAAAAGTGAAGAATGAGGCATTTCTAGGGAGATATAATTCATTGCTGTCGTACGCTACGTTTTGCTTCAATTCCACGTGTATGTATGTATTGCATGCTGTATATGACCAATTTTATCCCCTATCTACACTCACCACATACCTAGGTCTGGCATTTGGGAAATTTCACCAGTTACGGTATCAGCCCCTATCGCAATCAATTACAGATGTGAACGAAAAGGATTTATTGCAATTTTGCTTTTGGTTCTCATGAAATAGCTACTGTGAATGCTAAAAGTTCAACTATCTAGAATGCCCTTTTATACCCTTAAAACATGTCTATCAAACATCGAATCATAACTTCAACAATCTGAGCAAAAATGTTGCTTTTTGAATTTCCTGTTCCTCTTCAAGAATCACACTCTCATCTGCTGCACCGCCCTGGGTTTCAAGTAGAGGCCTTCGCAACGATTTTTCGATTGCTTGTGCTTGACTCGTGAAGGCTTCACGTAGACCAATGCTTGAAGGATCCTCGAGAACCTTGTACTCCATCTTGATATCATCTGTTGGTTGAAGACCAGCCTTCTTGCGCAACCGTTGTACCCGATTAATGATCTCTCGTCCCAATGCTTCATCAGCAAGGTCTGCATGAAGCTCTACATCTAAGATAGTAAGAACATCCTCATCTGTGTTAGTCTCAAGATTCTTGGAAGCTTCATCATCCTTAAGACCTCGCTTAACAACCAAATCCCCTTCTTCGAGCTTGATACCATCGACAACGATTGATTTCTCTAGTACATAGTTGTGAACTTGTTCACTGGTCAATCCTGGTAAGGCCTTTTTAACCTTTTGTACTTCCTTCTTCAATTTCTTTCCAAGGACTGGCCAGTCGGCATTGACACTGTATTGCACATTGTACTTCGCTTCGTCCGAGGTGAGAACAAGCTCTCTGATGTTGAGCTCCTCGGTAATGTAACCTTCCAAGGAACGAACGTCTTCCAAATAAACAGGATCGTGATGAATGACGATCAAAGTTTTGAGAGGGGTCTTAAGACCAATTGTGCGACGTTCTCTAGAAACTCTGCCCAACTCAATAACACGTTGCATGCGACCTACACGGCGTTCAACTTCTACGTCGAAGAGCTCCTCCCTGACATCAGGGAATGTCAAGAAATGTACACTTCGTGCATCTTCTGCTTGTAACTCTTTAGGAATGTGAGGTAATAGACGTTGATAAATGTTGTCTGTAAGGAATGGTGTGAAAGGCGCAAGTCCTCTTGCCAGGGTATAGAGAACTTCGAAGAGGGTGTTAAGGGCATGCTTAGTATCATCTAAGCCAGATTCGCCCTTGAGACGTTTGCGATTGAAGCGAATGTACCAATTCGTGGTATTGTCAATAAGATCCAATAATCGAGGAACCACGGTGTAGAGACGGTAGCCTTGGTTTGTTAGACATAATTCATAGAACAAATTTTTGCAAAAGTAGACTCACCTGCCATCTCCTGATTGACAAACTTGAGAAGACTCTGACAACTAGCAAGAATCCATCGATCCATCACATTAGTGTTAGTAGCCTCTGCAGTAGGGTCAAAAACATAATCAACGTTTTCCATCTTCTTCAACAGTGCCACTTGTCCTTCGAAGAATTTGTAACTGTTCCACAAAGGAAGAAGGACCTTGCTCACAACCTCCTTGACTCCAGCCTCCTTGAAACGCAATGGCTCGGCTCTTACGACTGGGGAATTAATGAGATAGAGACGTAAAGCATCGGAACCATATTTATCCATGACAATTCCAGGATCGGGATAATTCTTCAAACGTTTTGACATTTTCTTGCCGTCTTCTGCAAGGACAATTCCGTTGACAACGCAGTTCTTGAAAGGAGAAACACCGAATAAATGTGTACCTAAGACAAGAAGGGTATAGAACCATCCTCTGGTTTGATCAAGACCTTCGGCAATGAAATCACCAGGGAAAGACTGCTCAAATTTCTCCTTATTTTCGAAAGGATAATGTTGACTTGCATATGGCATACTGCCAGACTCGAACCAACAATCAAAGACTTCCTCAATTCGCTTCAATTGGCCCTTACCCAGTTTACTAGGGATGGTGATGTGGTCGATCTTGTCTCGATGGAGGTCGGTAATCTCGCCTTCGTAGCCACTGAGTTCTTTCAACTCAGCAATACTACTAATACATACCTTCTCCTCATAATCGTCACTGACCCAGATGGGGATTGGGGTGCCCCAATATCTGTTTCGGGAAACGTTCCAATCACGGGCATTTTCAATCCAGCTAGCGAATCGCTTTTCTTTGACGAATGAAGGAGTCCAGTGTGAACCTTCGATATTCTTCAACATATCAGGAATGATTTCGGGTATTCTGATGAACCAGGAGGGGACAACTCGGTAAATCAAAGGAGTGTCTGATCGTGGACACATAGGGTAACTATGCTTGATAGAAGATTCAACAATTAGACGTCCGGTGCCCTTCAAGTATTTGATTATAGCTTTGTCGGCTGCTTTGACATGTAGGCCTGCAAAATCTCGAACTTTCTCGGTAAAGTGACCCGTCTCATTGATTGGACATGGAGCTGGTCGCTTTTCGCTAATAATACCGGCCTCCATTGCAACATTGTAATCTTCCTCTCCGAAAGCAGGCGCTTGATGAACAATACCAACACCACTGTCATCAGTAACGTATGCAGCATTCAGGACCTTAAACCCATTATCCTTAAACTCTTCATAGAAATAGTCGAAGAGCGGCTCATATTGCCAACCAAGCATATCACTACCCTTAATTTTTTCAACAATCTTGAACTTTGCCTTCTTCGGATCTTTGTATAGTGTACCCAGTAACTTCTCCAACAAAATATAGTTCTTGCCGGAGGCTTCATCATGAATTTTAACGTACTCGAAATTTGGGTGCGCGGCTAAACCAGTGTGGGATGGGAGTGTCCAAGGTGTGGTTGTCCATGCCAAAAGGCATGTTGAAGGGTCCTTCAACAATGGGAAAGATACAACAACTGCTGGGTCAGTGACGTCTTGATAGTTTTGATTTGCTTCGAAATTGCTCAAAGCTGTGGTGAGGACTGTTGAGTATGGCATCACTCGATAACCTTGGTAGACAGATCCTTTCTTAAAGATCTCACTGAATATCCACCATTCTGATTCCATGAAGTTTGTATCCATTGTCTATGATTGTCAGCCATGAAAGACAACCTTCCAATAAGAACCAACCTTGTAGTCATTATCAAAATCGATCCAGCGCCCTAATCTATCGATTGTTGTGCGCCATTCAGTGGAGTATCGCATGACAATAGCTCTACATTCCTCGTTGTATTTTGCAAGACCCATTTTCATGACAGCATCTTTTCCAGATATACCAAATTTCTTGTCAATCTCGTGTTCAATGGGTAAACCGTGTGTGTCCCATCCAGCACGTCTTTCAACATGATAACCTTTCATTGACCAATATCGAGTGATAGTGTCCTTGATAGTGGAGGCCAACAAGTGACCATAATGAGGTAGACCGGTCGCGAAAGGAGGTCCATCATAGAAGGTATATCGAGGCTTTCCTTCAGAAAGTCTATATAATAACAAATACTGTCAGAAAATAAGTTCATTTCCACTTGTTCAAATTAACTTACTCGAGTTGTCGCTCGAAAGCTTTAATCTCTTTCCACACCTTGAGAACCTCTTCTTCCTCTTTGGGGAAATCCATATTTCTTATGTTTGAAGTATGGAAAGTTTAAAAGATGTTGGAAGGAGTCTGCCAGAAGACAGTGCGGTGGATATAATTTTGGCGGGGTCGAGACGAGGGGTGAGTCAAAATTAATCGTTACATCGTTACACAGCCAATTAAATCGAGTCATAACCTTATCAAGGCTACAAGTCAGCCTCGCGGGTAGTCTAAGGCTGAAGAGGCCAAAGCTCATATTTACCGCCAGATCTGGTTCGTTCTATTTTAGTTGGAAGCTAAGGCGGTAAAGAATCATTTGGCAGTTGGGTTCGAATCATTGAATTCATATAAGTTTGTGGTTATGTTAAATATATAACCAAAATACAATTGTTATTGCTACAGCGGCGATTCATCAAATTAGTATTTGGATTGTAATAGTCCTCGGGGGATATGAATATAAACAGCATGGCCTATTGGACCCGGAGGACCTGCAGGTCCTCCAGCTGGAGGACCAATATCCTGAAATTGTGTACTTCGGTCTTCTTTTCTTCTCGGGCACATTATTTATCTCATCCTATCTCGTTGTGATGGCTTTTATCCCTCTTCACCCTTCATAGTAGGTAGGGTGTTAATCGTCATCATTTCTTGATTACATATCAAATGACGCCACTTCAGCTGGACCTGAATTACGCCAAGTATCAATTTGCTGTGCGTGATGGATTACTTACCGCAGCATGGCCTGAAGTAATGAGGATGTAAATACACAAAAATAGTGAGAAGTTCAGTTGCTTTAGTGTATCAAAACTATTTCCATGCAGGTACTTAAGCTTATTACAATGGTCAAGTTTCGGTCTCTGCTTGAATTCTTTCCCTTTTAAACACTCCTCTCCACCGCTACCACTTTGCAGTCAATTCAAAGTTATGATTGTATGTGAGTGGAAGTCACCATGGTTAAAAATCAACTCAGACATTGATTACATCTAGCATAGTTGGTGGCGGTACACCTTAGCAATAGCAGCTCGTCTCACAGAAAACCCCCAAACCTCTGTGCTTGTTCTTGAGCTGGAGATGACCATTTAAACAGTGCAAATGTAAGTCTGACTTGCACCTGGCCTATATACCGGCATGTATGTTAATCCTGAATACGATTGGGATTACAAAACTATACCACAGGTAGATACTACGCCGTCTTATCCCACTAGGGTAAACCTTGACATAGTTCAAAAGGTACATGCAAACAATCAAGTCATAGCCCATCCACGAGGCAAACAATTGGGTGTTTCAAGCGCTATAAACTCCCTATAATGGACACATGCCTCTCAGCAGGACATCAGCAACTGGGGAAAGCTTGGAAATGTGAATTGGTCATGGGAAGCATTGGACTCACTTTTCCAGCGTTCTGAACGATTTGTCTCTCCTTCTATCGTTGCTGAGCATTATTTGCAGACAGAAAGTATCGTTCCAAAGATCCAAGGCGATAGTGCACCAATTTTCAACACATTTGCGGATATCTGCGGACTGATTGATGAAGCCTGGCCTCGGACTTTTGAAGCTCTTAAGTTAGACGTAAAAAGTGCTCCGAGAGATGGTTCAGCGTTAGGGGGATATACTAATCTTTTGAATTTGGATCTAAATGCTAGAAAGAGAATTCACCCGGCGACAGCATATTACTTGCCTGCTTCAAAATGCCCAGATTTGAAGGTGATCACTGGAGCCCTTATGGAAAGGTCATCTTAGAAAAAGGGCATGAACGAGTTACAGCTACGGTAATGTTTTATTCGAATGGAACTGTCGCCCATGCAAAGAAGGAAGTAATCGTATCTGCAGACTCAATTGGAAGTCCACAAATTCTCGAGTTATCAGGTATTGGAAATACAGATATGCTCAACAAGCAAGGAATCGAAGTTTTTGTAGATAACAAAAACGTGGGTGAGAACTTCCAAGATCATGTTTACGTTCCTATTGGGTACATTTTTCTTGTTTGTTTGTTTTACATCTTTAGCTGACAACTTGCCCTAGCTTTAGAGTCAACCCTGGGTAAATACTCTATATAATTTTACCGACCCTGCATTCTTCGATGCCGCTTATGATGAGTATCTCACTAATGCTACTGGTCCTCTGGTAACCACTGGTTCAAGTTCGGGACTTTTGTCTTGTCCACAGATAGGTTGCAAAAACCTGAAACCACCGATGAAATTTTCGAATAATTTTCGTCCTGGTTCAAGGAAGCAGTACGAATTGCAGGCGAAATACCTCGCCACTGAAGCAGTTACACGAGAGTAAGTCAAATTTGACATGAGCTCTATTTTGCACTAGCCTTTGCAAAAGATTGCCTCCTTTGGTGATACATAATTTTCCGGGTCACCAGATGATGCAACATCTTCAACCTAAGCATATCCTCATCTCATACTATACTATCAAGCTCAAAGAAATCTTGTAACTTACAATCGCTACCCACTAATACACAACTAACGCGCCATCCCAGACTGACTGTAAATGGTGGAATGTCTCCTCTCCACTCCAATGACACCTCCCAACTCTTCACGCCTTTTCCGGAAAACTACCTCTCACTCCTTGGCATCCTCGAACATCCTTTTTCCCGTGGTTCCACTCACATTTCCTCGCTTCCCCCGTCTGCCTACCCAACCCTCAATTCCAATTACCTTTCTCGCCCATTCGATCTCACGGGTAACCATAACCCTTTCTTTCTTTTATGATTATCAATATTAATTATGCTTTATGCTTCATCTTCACTGTCATATATAGTACCTAATCTTCTATTTTTCCGCTCTCATGCTTCCCTTCCAACTTTCCATCAGTTCTTGTGGATACCCTGATTCGTTGATAAGTATCTACTAACATCTCACTCCCAACCCGGTACTCGTCGCCGTAACAACACATCTACAATTCCTTGCCTCTGTTTCCCCATCATCCACCTACCTTCAAGGAAACGGCACCGTGTACCAATCTGGCTACTATCCTCTCAACGCGACCAACATCATTCCCTTCATAAAAGCAAACCTACAATTTGAATAATATCCCACAGGAACCAGTTCAATGCCCTCTCTGACAAAAAGTGGGGTAGTAGATGATAAATTCAGAGTATATGGTGTAAAGAGGCTTTGAGTAATTGGTGCCAGTATTTTCCTTCTACTGGTAAGGAGAAACTTGCAGAGTTTGGTTTTTGCGATCGCGGAAATAGGCGCGGTGTTTATTTTAAAGGGGGAGATCGATGATTAGTAGAATAAAAGATTGGAAAGGAGGTACTTTCCGAGATTTATTTATTTAAATGATCCATCATGTCCTTATAGGTCGATAAACGAAGTCATACATATAATCCTGAAATGGTAATCAAAAATCAGCCTTATTTGGCATGATTGCTGAAAGTTGGGTAGTCGTTCCATGACTCCGTACATCTCCTAATTATCTACTTAAGTCATATATTTTACTACAAATGAATATACTAGTTGTTCACCGCGAAAATATATGAATAACATTTGTTCTCATTATGGCCGATATTCTCCACGATATCCTACCTAATATTGTTGCATTCAGAGTTGCAAGAGTGATTTCACAGTCATTTCGAAGCAAAATGCGGAGATGATACTCACATAATATTCTTTTTCTCTGCAAATATGGCGGATTCTGTCATTCCTGATCCATTTTAACAGTCATATATGACAAAACAACATGAATAATGGCCATTTAGAGAACCTAAATATTTGAATCCGTCTTTTTAATTCCACTGGAAGTCAATTTGGACGCTCGCTTGCTGGTCTTCGAGGAATTTAAGAGCGCTCCATTTCCCTCTTCTGCAGTTCGGCCCTTCCAACTTCACATTTACATCAAAAAGATAACTCTTATATTTAAATCTACACACATACGCACCTTCATCATGCAGAATACGGATCATAGGTACCCTGCCGCAGGTTCTTCGTGGCTTCATGTTATGTTACATTACGCACATCATTGTGATGCTTGTGGTGAATGGTCACAGGTTGGTGGCAGTATAAGTTGGAAAGAAGACCATTTGAAAGATCATCCCTCATGTGTCTGGCACCACCATCACGAAATCTTGTCTTATAAGGATATGGATGCTGCTTCGTTGCCTATGAACATATATTTCGCGCCTTATTGTGAAGTTTGTAATATACAGTTCCCACGAGATGCCAATATGGGTACGAAAGTAACGCATCTAAAGGCTAGATCAATATGTCGCAATGGCTATGAACAGGACCTTTTGGCTTATAGGCATCCAGAGACTCTTAAATTGCCTCCTTCATTCCAACATTCTTCCAGCGTCTCACAATCTCAAGGTAAACAGCTTCAAGCCAATACTGATTATTCACGATACTCAGACCAGCAAGCGTCATCCTCATCCTCTGGCCCACAAGGAAATACACATCAACAAGGTCCAGCTCGAAACGCTCCATATTACCCTCAAGCCCAAACGACTCAGCAATATACTCAAGATCATTCACAATATCATGATTATTACAATGAGGGAGCGTAGACAGCATCTGACAATACCCCAGAAAATAGTCAGAAAGCATGTGAAGATACTGCACATTCCAATGTACAAGCTCAGCCGGAGCCAGGACATGAGCAACCCACTCATCAACGTGTTGATGGCCGAGATAAAAGTCACCGCAGCGGTCATCATCATCATCATCATCGTCGTGAATGAGATCAAGACAATACATCACACATGTACCCTGAACGATCTCAAAAAAATCTCCGTCTATCAATGTCCTTCACAAAAGTTCTCATATTTGTTTCCATAGTGGTGCTAGGAATTGGGGAAAGACTGTTGGAGCCGAGCTTTGGAGGATTTCAACGGCTTTAATTAGATGTGGTCTTTACAATGTTCCAGAAACGTAGGGCGTCGGGAAAGAAAAGTATTTGCTAGTATGAATCGACTCTATCAAATTAGTCTAGAAAAGTTAATGACAAAATGCGTCATTAACAAATGCTTCCATCTTAGTAATTAATATAAATAATAATAACTTCTATGGACAGTAACCTCTATATTTGTATACTCCTAGGTTCTCTCCTCACCTCCTCTTTCCACCCACAATAAGCGAAGAAGTATAAGCGAGAGTAAGAGACGTTGAAATTATATACTCAGGCTCGAGCAACATTCAATTAGAATTAAGCACCACTCTTTAATATCCTAACTTAACAGTTTAACTCGATACCAACTTCGGCAGATTACTCTCACGCTATCAAAATTGAAATCAATTACTCTAATGCCGCAAAATTGAAGTCATTTATTCTCATGCCGTATACAGTCTAACCATAGTATTGATCTTCTCATTCCAGCCCCCACCATGAAATCTATCTTTTCATTACTTTCTACTATAACTTCTACCATGAATGCTACTTTCCAATTTCCACCACAGACTCTACCATTCTATCGGAGCATAAAAGTAAAAGGACCTTCATTTGTAGTATAAGAGTCATTTACCATATAATTAAACTAAATTATAGAAAAGAAAGAAAAAAAGAAAGAAATAATAAAACACAACAAAATCACTATACATAAAAGAGTCAAATATGATTAATCATCCATCTACTAATCAATTAATCCATAATTTCCATAGCTTCCATCCAAACATCCACTACCCATCAACCCATCAACCAATCCACCACTACTATACACACATACCCTCCCTTTACCCCCCTATTACATCACATCACATCACATCACACCACATCAAAACTTAATAACCAACTATACAAAACAAAACAAAACCACTCCACCATCCACCCATCCATTCATTGATTATAGAACTCCCAAATTTGCATACCGACACTTAATTACTCCTTCGAAATACTAGTTTCCAAATGCGATTTAATACAACAAGCCACTAAACTCCGCCATCTAGGTGTCAAATCTGAAATATCAAATAGCAAAAAAGAAAGAAAAAGAAGATGCTTAAAACAAATCAAGAAAAAACTTGTATCTATATCCATATCCATATCCATATCCATATCCATATCCATATCCATATCCATATCCATATCCATATCCATATCCATATCCATTACTACCTACCCACTCATCAACATTCCAATTCCTAACATCACATAATCCATCATGAAACTCCTTACTTGATCACAACACCAATGGAACATACTTGCTTGCCTCCTCGCTTAATGAAAATTAGTGTTGCCATTAGTATTTTCCATATTCGGTCTACGGGCCAATATATAATTATAGTAGTACATAAAATTTTTTTGAAAAAAAAATAAATTAAAAATTATACATAGGATTGAATTCTATATCACGAGAAGCATTTGATGTTATAATCACACTAATTACTATAAGAGATATCTATACTGAAATACTAGAACTTGATCTAAAATGCTACTTTCAGATCCTAATTAGGTTTAAAAATAACATTCTATATCCTCATCAGGTAATCATAGAATGTTTATTTCATGTAGAAATCCAGTAATTCAATATGTTTCTACTGATGTTGAACTTTGTTACACTTATTAAAGATTACAGTAGATATAAATTTATATTCTACATATACTTATGGTAACACTGATTATTATATCTTCCTTTAATCAACATATGATTATAATTGCCGAAGAAGAATCCTCAAAATAATTACCTTGAAACCCCCTCAAGCAATTAACCCCGAAGTATCCTTTCCCTCAGGCTCTACGCTTCCCCGATCAACAACGACTTGCTTCTCATCATGCCTTGTCACGGGGTGAATCTCCTCATCGCCTTCCACTGCTTCGGGGGCCCTGGGAATCCCCTCCTGTCTCTTCAGTTTATCTTCTTCCAATTCTGTTGCAACCCCTTTCCTAGGTCTTTCCGCTTTCTCCGATTCCTCTTTCAGTTTCTTGAAAACTCCTTTGAGCCCTCCATTTTCTCCGTTCTTCTGCGCCTGAATTGCTCGTTCTGCTGCTCCTACACCTTCAAAAACACCGTTCGAACGCCATGTTTTGCGTTCCCGCATGATTTTCATTCGACCTTTTAGTCCCATGCCCCCATCACGTCTTCTCTCATCCATTAATTTCCAGACTTGTAAGATTACATTCCATCCATGTGTAAATCTCTCCTCTATCTCCTTTCTCTCTTTGGGATTTTCTTCAAGGGTATTGATATCTCTTTGTCCCTGGAGAATTCTCGCTCTCCGTATAAACGCTGTGGGTTGTTTACTCTTTAATAATTCCTTATGTATACCCTTCAATGTGTATCCAAACGGTCCAACCACAGCACTGATATCCTTCAATACAAACCCCGTAAGACCCATTCCTACACCCTTCACAAAACCAAATGCACCGTGATCCCGAGCTCCGGTATAAGGTTGCACCACGAGTCCTGTCACGCCATCATATATCCCAAAGATGAATTCCTCTCCTGCTGCTTTCAATCCGCTCTTCATACCCGTGATCCGAGTTGGACGACGCACAGTAGTATCGCCGTAGAGACGAGGAGCATTGTGAAAACCTTGGGCGAGTGCAAGTGCTAAATCCATGGGTGCACGGGCTACTGCTTCTGCTGATTCGCCGAAGCCATGACCGATATCTTTTGCTACTTCTTCGGCCTCGTTATGTGTAGGATCGGAGGACAGCATGGATTGATTGTCGATATTGTATTTATTTCGATTGGCCTGTGAAATTTGTGCCTCCTTGTTGGCCTGACTTTGTTGACGGGTAGGCTCACCGCTTGTGGTGTGACCTGACATGCCGGTACCACATAGCGAATTCATGGCGAATTCAGGACTAGTGTCATGTGTTTCTGTCGAAGGGTTTGCATTATCAATACTTTGGCTTGGGCTATCATTCTCTTGGATGTGACGTTCTTCTCGGATCATTTGATTAGTAAGGGTAGAGGTATCCGCACTCTTGCGAGGGTCTGACTTCTTTTCAGCTAGAGTACTTCCACTTCCACCTTTTCTTGCATCTTCTAATCTCCTCTTCTTCCTCTCTTCATGCATACTTCTCCTCTTTATCGTCTTTCGGACCTTAAATGGTATACTGCCCACACCAGCCGCCAGTCCCGTGACCATACCCGTTACAGCTGTTGTAACACCGCTGATTGGTTCACCTGGTCCTTCGAAATCATTCCACTCATGATGCCTAATGAGCCTTAATTGTTTCGAAGTGATTTTCTTCCTCTGCATCAATAATTCGGCTGCCAATGCGCTCAATCGCAAACTCGTGCCTTTCATAGTCCACACCGCCACTCGATCTTCGAAAATAGAGCAGCGCATAGAATGCTCGCCTCGGAGAGTGAGACTTCGATGGAATGATTTGACTGCATTCTGTGCACCATCACCTTCTGCTTCAATATTCTTCGCAATTTTCTCGGCTTCTTCTCTCGCTTTATCCGTTAAACACTGCTTGATACCTTCCGTTAATTTATCAGCAGTTAAAATTTTGTAAGGAACGGGATCTGCTCCAGCTCCCGAGCTGCCAATCATGGACCCCCAGAATTGTTGATCACCGAAGAATGGAACAATCATAGTCGGCTTCCCGCATTTGAGGCCTATCGCAGTCGTTCCGGCACCACCATGATGTACTACTGCCTTGACTTTTGGAAAAAGCCAATCATGCGGGGTATTTTCGAGCATGAACACATTATCCGGTGTATTATCACCTCCAAGACCACCCCATCCTTTCGAAACCAATGCTCTCACTCCAGCTTTCTTCACAGCTTCAAAGATCATCTCGGTAAACTTATCAGGGTCGTCAACAACTATAGAACCAAAACCGATATAAATAGGTGGTTCTCCGTCATCAAGGAATTTGATCAAATCATCGGGTGGCTTGAAAGAATCTGCAAGATCCAGAAAGACAAAACCCGCAATATCAATTTCTAGTCCCCAATCCTTAGGTTTAGGTACAAGACCGGGTGACCATAGGTATGTATATGGGACTTTAAGACGATACAGTTGACCTGGGGCCCATAGTGTCGATACCGGTTCCAGACCCAACGTTTTAACTCTGAAATTATTGACTAGATCACCAAGTCCTTGCCAGGTCATCATTTCCACCAACGGGTAGGACATAAAATTCGTGTAACCGGGATCGAGGTTTGTTTTCTTAATATTGGCTAGAGGATGGGGAAATGCTTGCGTTGGGGTATATGGAAATGTGAACATGAGGTGAAGAGGCACGCCGCCGAGTCGTTCGGCGCAATGAACATGTGCAAAACATGGAGGGTTGGCAATAATAGCATCTGCAACGAACGGTGCTTCATTTCCCATCATTTTAAGATTTGTAACATCTTTCTCCTCATCCGTAGCATTGATGCAAGCTCTCCAGAAGCCTTCAAACATTTCCGCCATCTGATCTCTTCGTCTTCCAACTTCCCCTCTCTTCAGAGTATCCATTGTGGGTATCATTCCTGGATTCTTGACCATAAACGCCATAAGTTCAGCAGGATCACCACCAACAGAGAAAAACTCCAACCCCGAATCATTCTGGACGAAATCCCGAAAGGCAGGATGTGTTGCTATTCTCACTCTATGTCCATATTCCTTCAGATTCTTACCCAGCTTCAAAAATGGTTGAATATCGCCACGGCTCCCAATAACCATCACAACAATATTCAGCTTCGGTCTGGGTATATCCGAAGTGGCCGTCTCTTCCGATGATGATCTCGAGAGTTTTCCTCGCTGACGTCTGGCAAGGTTGGCCTCTGGTGCTTCGTCCGCCAAATTGTCATTCCCAAATTTATTGAAGAAAGTGGCACCTAATGCTTTCGCAAGGTATCCTCGATTACTGGTCTCATTGACACTGATATTTAATCTTCCATCTCTCTTCGATACCCTTCCCCTGGTATGAAAGTCATCATTTCCAACCTGAAATTTGTTATATTGATTTCTTCCACCCTTATCACTCAGATTTTTCTTCCCTGGTATATACCTCTTCCTCCTCTTCTCTTCCGGAACTTCTTGCTCGTCCTCGCTGCTGCTGCTACTACTCGTGGATCCATCGTCTTTATAATCGTTTCCTCTACTCCAGATTGCTTCATTCAACCTAGACGTATTCGTTTGGCCTCTTTTGTAAGCTGGCGCCAGTAGAGATGATTTTGTCGTTGCTCGTGGCCTTTCAGTTTGCCATACTTTCGTAGGTGCAAGGTCAGGTCGTCCTTCTTCATGATTCGCGGTGTCCAGAATACTCGTATTAAGAATATCCGAGTTAGTGACAGACAACGATCTCGAGTGCAAAGGAATTTGTGATGGCCCATCGGCCATCGCAGGCTCACTGTTGGCAGTCATCTCTGTTGATGCTTCTGAGATTAAATATTAAATATTAGAAATTGAGAAGGAGGGTGAAAGAAGAAATAAAACTCTTCAATAGCCCCAGATTGCCGTTAACAAGTAGAAATTGTTAATAGCGCGAAAAAAAAAGCAATAAAAAAGGAGATGAAAAGACACACGGATAGCAGTGAATGGTTAAGGAATTAGAATTAGACTTCAGATATGAGTTATCAGATGTCCACCCGTAGTACCCGGCCATGTACTAGTAGCAAGCACAACGGACTCTCTGACCCGATATTGATTGACACCAAATATTCGAGTAGAGTTACTCCAATCACTCAACATTCAAAACAGCTAGCTGAAGAGAATGGTCCGCAGATTCACCCGAACCTAATTGAACGATCCTTGATAGACTTCACCGTACCTTGCCACACCTTTCGAGCCTTGAATTCCTTACCATGACCCAAACAGGTTAAATTTCAACACACACGTTCCAGAAGAAACATCGTTCTCGAAGCATGTTGTCGAGAAATGAGCGGAAAGCTGCAGTGTCGTCATAACCTTCTGCAAATCAAAGCCGCGCTAAGCTCTTCTCGGCATTAGCCACAACCTTGATTTGATATGACCACCAGTGGACCTCTCCTTGTAGTCCGGGCCAGTCCAAGCTGGAAGTACCAGCAAGTGCTAAACTAACGAAAACTATTTTAACTCAATTCTCACCTTCGACAGCTCCCGGTCAATGGAACTAACGTCAAATGACATTTTGGATTCATTTGTGTAACTCGAGTAGCTGTTATATATAAGCAATGTTTAGATCCACTAAAGTAAAGATCGACCAATAATCCAGCCGCCTTCAAGCCTTTGCTATTAACCTTAATCTTGTTATTTATTACATCAACACCGAACCCAAACCTCACGATTCCCATATCTATGTCCATTATCCATTATCCATTATTCATCATTCATCATCCATCATCCATTATCCATCATCCATCATCCATCATCCACCATCCACCATCCAAACCCAGCACCCCATCTCCAAACAAAAGTTAAGCCCCGTGGATCTAACCTTACCCAACCTTACCTTTACCTACCCTTACCTTCCCCGTTGCCTTTCCCGTTACCTAGATAGATACCCAACAGCAAGTAAGACGAATAGGCACGGGTACCAACGCGGGATATTCTGAAGTGCCGAGTTGGGGGTCATTAATTAAATCTGGTCATTCAAAGCGTTGGTTCTGGTGTGGGAATAATTATCAATGTTTTATGTCTTGCGATGCTAGAAATTAAAATCTAACAAACAAGGCAATTCTTCTAGACTAGGTATACTAGACATAGTGATAAGAGGCTCCTCTACTCAAGAACAATATCAATGACGCTTCATCATGAATATAATTCATGCCTAAATAATCTCTTTCACAAACCCCTTTGAGTATATCAATCTCAGATTATTCCTCATCATCAAATCCTGCTTCAGAACCCCGAATCTGCCAAGTTCTCATTTCAGCATTGCGAGCTCTAACACCATCAATCCAGCTTTGTTCATCATCACCATTTTCTCTACCACCATAAAGACCATGAAAGCCATCATCAGGCATTCCTGCTGGCGAGCCAGATCTCCGTCTCACCCATCGAGTATCAGTTTCATGCATCCATCGTTGAGCAGGATCTTGATGGAAAGAATCATTAGGTCTAGTCGGTGTATGATCCACAGAGTATGTGATGAGACTTCTCAATCGAGCCATGGATCGGCTTGTGGGTGCAGTATAAGATGCATGGAAACGGGACTGATGTCGAGCTTCGGGTAAGTGAGCGGGAGTTTGAGGCTGAGATGCTGCCGGAAGAGAATCATTGTATACGGAATATCCCCTGGACGGGGTATATGTTCGTGAGCCTGTATCACTTTCCCTCGCTGTAGTTGGAGTTGGCTGTAGTCGTAAACGACGACGTGGTGATGGAGAAGGTGAAGGGGGGGGAGAGTTGCGTTGAGGTGATCGTGACCTGGAGCTAGAAAATAAGCGTGCAGCCACTCTGACAATAGGATTCTGTCGTCGGATTCCACCGGACTGTTACACAACAAAGTTTAGTAGAAGTAAAAGTGTAACTACAGGTTGAGCTCACAGGTGGGCTTGATGTCTGTTTTCCCTCATGCTCTTGAATTAGTTGACTTATGACAGAGCTTGAAATAGAGATATCTCTTGAAGGGCTGACTGAAGGGTCACCAGAAGAACTCCTGATAATGCTTGAAAGAGAAAGTCCGTTTGGACACCCATCTGGTGGAGAGCTTGGAAGTGATCCTGCCCTCGAAACTGATCTAGGAATAGTTGAGAATGGCGGTGGTAGATTTAGTTCTCGAGGAGGGTCATTAGAAATAGATGTAGATATTACAGACTGCTCAGCGATGAGGCTCAGACTGTGAGGGCCAATTTCCTCGTCACGAGTGCGTCCGTTGAAATCCGCTCCATTCTCAATCTCTCCTGATTGTTTTGATATTGTCTGGTCATGAAGAGGGGGCAGGTCACTGCGAAAGGAGCTTGCCAAAGAAGGTATTCGAGAACTTTGTAAAGAACTTCCACGTAATTCTTGACGGAGATTAAGACTTTCAGATGGCCGCGGTCGGCTATCGGTTGTCGATGAAGACAATGCCCTTTCTTGTTCATAGGCAACGCTAGATCTTTCTGAGTCGTCGAAAGAAAAACTGTTAGTTTGATGCCTCAATGTACGAGGTTGACGAGTAGAGCGAAGTCGAGAGCTAGATCCAGGGCGCTGATCTGGCTCTGTAAGCAAATAACTTGAAGTGTTATTAGTAGCTATACGAGATTCAACCCTCGGTGTTAAATTGGCTATAGACTATAACGTGTTGGGAGTTAGTAGTTCCTTTTGTGACAGATGCGAGAGACATCAAAGCAGAGTTGAATGAAGAAATGTTGCCTACACGACGCTCTGGTGAGCTTGATGCATTTTGTGCCAGGAACAAAGGTGACCGAGGTAACCTTGAACGACCCTGTAGCATCTGTGCTGCTGGGGGTTGAAGATGAGGGGTGGTCGAGACTTCTTCTGGTTCTAAAATACATTAGTGATTTTGCTATATCTTAATCGTTCAATTGTCTCGAATAAGCGCAAGCCCCAGAAGTCTTGACTTATGATGCCAAGGATTATGCACAGTAGAGCCTTACCGAAAGGTGATGAACCTCGGCTTTGGTCACTTTCCTGCTGACTAGGACTTTCAACGAATCCGCCGTAGTCAAAATTGTCCTTGGAAGGAGAAGAGAACCGTCTGGTACTAAAATTCTCGAAAGATTCCTCGCCTATTTCAAGCTCCGCAGATTCTTGGCTACTTTGTGCCTCCTGAATTTCATCCGTTATTTTTGCTCGCCTTGCATCGAGCCACTCGTCGAACGTTTCCTTCCTAGCGTCATTGTACATCTCAGATAGTTCTGCCCCCACCAAAGAGTCATCTATAGATTGGATGTTTGTGATCGTGCTATTGGACGAGTGAGGTGCTGCATTTGTCCATTCTGAAATACTTGAATCTTGATCGGGAACAGGAGTTTGGAAAATACACTCCAATGCAAAAGGAGACTCAAGCCTAGGAAGATCCCGGCCATCGTCCGGCTGTCGATTAGTTTGGTTTGCAAGGTGGCTTCCATCGTTGCTTGGTATAGCATTAGCAGATGGGCCATAGACTCTGCTTTTTGAGCTAATGGATCTAATTGGTAGAATAATCTGGCGTGAATGAGGGGTGGCTTGTGGAATGTTTCCGAGTTGCAACTTAGCTTGACGTTTTGTACGTCTATCGTAGTCCTTGATATCACCCAAACCGATGGTTATAAGCGATGGGGTTAGTCGAATCATGGCTATGTTGATGACTGGATTGAGTGCGAAACAAGACAACAGAGGACGAGTCATTTCGAATAGAAACAGTTTATTCACACAATATAAAGATTGCTTCCTTAGTTCACTTCCAGAGGAAGGAACGCTGGTATTCTGTTCTGTGAAAGGGAAGCGAATAACGGTCGTATTGGACCCCCTCAAGCCACTGTTCGAGGCTTTGAGTTGGAATGAATGAACAAGAATAGAGCCATATAAGATAGTATACGCCCACCTGTGATGAATACCCTAAGTCGACTTGAATGCCAGGGTGGCAATGATTGTAATCAACAAATGAGCACAAGGGACGGCATGATGTAGAGACATATCATAACATCCGTTAGCGGATTCGATTGACTTGTGTGTATATGATAATTTCAGCATACTTAGAGATGCTTTCCTGTGTTAATTTCTCTTCTTTAAAAAGATGAGGATTGTGTTCTAACCATTTGCTGATAGAATTCGCGAAGACTGGGTACCTAGGTAATGGAGACTCGAAAGTACTAGTTTTAATTAATATTGTCAAAAGCATATATATGCCTTTGAATTTGCCATTAAACAAGCTTGGTAGAGAGGTCACGGAGCGTTGGTTAGTATAGTATGCGCATCACCAGTGATATATATAACCTGAAGATAGGTAAATGTAAACATAATTGAGGAGATCAAAGTTTGTGGTAGTTCACATCATCTTGAATTCGAAGCCAAGCAATTATCGGGGTTAAGATCACGTGAGTGATTACCTAATAAGTACTCTAACTACCTAGGTAGGTAGACCAGTACTAGGTGGGTACTCGTAGATATGGTTGAAATTCCAAGTTGTACTTGGATTTTCAACAACCTTATCGGGTGGCTTGAGAATGATGATGAAAAGACCTACCGGTACGAGTAGTTGATATTTGGTATGTGTTTTGATTTATTGCGACTCGAGTGGTTGGTCCATTAATCATCAGGTGACTGGTTACTTGTAGGTTGTATGATTGTGTGGTTGTATACTCCGTAGATCGTATCTCACCTAGAAGGTATATATAGTCTGCTGTACACAGTGGATAGCTTTGCCAATTCCACACCCACACTAGATACCGGTAGAAGTACTATATATAGTAAAATGATAAATGTATATCCACATCTCTGCTGTAAGGTTGGTTACTAAGAGTATACTAATAATATTTCGCTGCTTGTTGGCTTGCTGGCTTGCTGGCTTGCGTATGTATCGGCTGTTTAATGAAGGATGAAGGAGGCGAGGTGCTCTGTTTATATGTAAGTACTTAGGTACCCAATGTAACAACAATATGCTCGAGTAATCTTATAGTAAGATATACAGATATCCAGATATACGGATAGATATCCCAATTCCATGCAATGGAACATGTACAATTAGCCCCTTATATTAATGACAATACCGAGGTGGCATGTACTCATGTCCTCATGTACGTATGTATGTATTTGTTTCTGAACATTTGGTCTCTAGATAGATACCTAACTACTTACCTAATAGGTCTTAATAGAAGACAAGGTAGACAAGACAGACAAGGTAAATCGATATAAACCCAAATACACAACTTTTCCTTTATGAATTGTTATCCCTCTTATTCGTCCTCAGCCTCTCTCACTCTCACTCTCACTCTCTCACTCTATACGAGGTACAAGTATCTCTGCTACATATCAAGTATATGTACCTTCTCCTCATCAACTTCATTCCTTCGATCTCATTGCATTGCAACGGAACTTCCACACTCAAAAACTCTACATCTTATCATTTCCCTTCTACTTCCTCACTTTCTCGATTCTTTACTTACTTGCCTACTTACTCGCTCACTCGCTCATTTTACTAACCTACCTGTACTCACTCACTTACCTTACCTTACCTTACCTTACCTTACTCACTCACTCCAGCAGAGCAATGCGGCAATGCATCATCTTGAATGAATGAATGATTGACTGATTGGAATCATTGAATGAATGGAACACTAGATGATCTTGTTTAGGGGGGGTTCATTTCGTTTATAATTATATTATAATTAAATGTTCTCTCATTCATTCAACTTTCATTCAACTTGGACGAAGACTGATCTTAATACAAACCAATCAATCCTTCCAGCCTTCCGAATCTCAACCGTCTTAAAGTTCAATTTAAAGAAAAGGACATTGTTTCTATCTTTGGATCACCCCAGCAGAAGAAGAAAACACCCAAGAAAATTAAACCTAAACGTACGTACCCGAATACATTACACCAAAGCCACAATAGCGTACGCAGATCAACCAACGTGAACTTGTGTATCTATCGTACGGATACATATCATATCATATCATATCATATCGATTCAATTTCAGATCTTCCCCCTCCTTCCCTTTCTCTATCTCAGGAAAGCAAAAGAAAACGGAATAGGCAAATCAGAAGGAAGAAAAAAAGAAAAAGAGAGAGAGCGAGAGAGCGAGAGAGAGAGCAAGGAAGAAAGAAAGAAAGAAAGGAAGAAAAGAAACAGATAGGACTACCACCAGGACTTATTATATTCGATCCCCTCTTTTAAGATTATTGGTTCCTCATCAAAAACGTGAGGATTTTAATTCTTCTTCTTCTTCTTCTTCTTCTTCTTCTTCTCCTTCTGCTTCTTCTTATTCTTACTATCATTTCACTCACTCACTCACTCACTCACTCACTCACTACCTTTCTCTGACCTCCCTACCTATCCTATCTACCTACTACTACTGTACCGGTACCCGTATCATATCTGCCAGAATTACCAGGACCGACCTTGATAATACTAGCATTGGGATGATATAACCTAGGATCAAATTCGCTGCTTGACGGCCATTTACCACGCTACTGTACTGGTCAATAAATTCACGAGTCAATCCCAAGAAACGACGCCCGTTATGGAGAACGATTTATCCCTTTCTCAGTCTTTAGGTGGCTTGCGGATAGCTAATCCTGATGATGCATCTGAAGCATCAAATGAGCACAATAACGAACATACAAATCACGAATCTGCATTTGTATCAACTCAACCCGCAGATTTAACCTCTTCGGAATCAAAAGACGCGCGGAAAACTCCAGATTCCCAAACGCAATCAAAGCGACATTCCATCTTTAATATCCTCCGACGCGGGTCACCAAGCGATCCTTCTTCAAATTCTACACCATCCCCAGAAATTCCACAAACGTCGGATCTGAAACGTACAAATTCACATTCAGCTTCGAGTAGTGCTGAATCTATAAAGGTACAGGCGCAGCAGGATCCTTTGCCAAGAGCTGTTGCAGCGAAGGCATATCGACAATCAATGCCCATAAATCATCAATCTCAACAACAACAAGCATTTCCCCCATACCAACCACATCCAATGCACAACGGAAATAGGTCATATCCTCCTCCCGGGGCCGGCCGGCCAATCTCAGGGGTCTACGCAGCACAACCTCCTCCAAACGCAATACCCAATAGAGATCACGGATCATATAGACTGAGGACTGAATCTTCGAAATCTTCAATACCTGGGGCAATACCGTCGAGGAGTGATTCAAGGTCGGCAGCTACAGCAATGCAGGCAGGTGTCCCTTCGAGGGAAGCAAGTCATAGAGATCGATCATACAACAACAGTCATGCCTTACCACCGGGAAACGGACCTATGCCACCAAGGAGAAGTTCGAGGGGAGTGGGTGGAGGTTACGATAATCCGGCATATCCTGCGTCTGCTGCTAACAAGCACTACGATACCGAAGGGAATGTGGTAACCGCTGAAGAGTGGAAAGTTAGAGGTGCAGCAGTAGGTGTTCGTGAGGAGATTGGTGCGGATGGGAAAGTACATCTGAAACAGGTGAGGAAGGGTGTGCAGGATTTCATTTTTGGGCGAACATTGGGGGAGGGCTCATACAGCACTGTCTTATTCGCAACGGACCGCCAGACCCTTATAGATCATGCCGTGAAGATCTTGGACAAGAAGCATATAATCAAGGAGAAAAAAATCAAATATGTGAATATAGAGAAAGACACTCTGAATCGACTATCAGACCACCCAGGTAAGAAAGACATCTCCGGCTGAACTATAGAAGGGTGCCACTCAGATATCATTCTTTTACTTTTGCCTCCCAGTGAGGCGCCTGGTTTTTCTAACAAACTAAATAGGTATCATTCGATTATTCTTCACATTCCAGGATAGCGCGTGTTTATACTACGTCCTCGAGTATGCTAGCGGCGGAGAATTGTTAGGAGTACTGAAAAAGATCGGATCGTTTGATGAAGAGTGCACAAGATTCTACGGCGCTCAACTTCTTGAAGCAATAGATATAATGCACCAGAAGGGAGTGATACATCGAGACTTGAAACCAGAAAATGTTTTATTGGATGATAAAATGCACATCAAAATCACAGATTTTGGAACCGCTAAATTACTCCCTCCTCCTAGTCCGACTCCGAATTCGTATGATATAACCAATAACGTTGACGATGAATCAACAAGAGCGAGTTCGTTTGTTGGAACGGCCGAGTACGTCAGCCCGGAATTACTGACGGATAAAAATGCTTGCAAGGCAAGTGATTTATGGGCGTATGGGTGTATCATATACCAACTCTTGGCTGGAAGACCTCCTTTTAAAGCTGCAAATGAATACCTAACCTTCCAAAAGATTGTGGCTTTGGAGTACGAGTTTCCGAAAGGATTCCCCCCGGCCGCTAGAGATCTTGTCGAGAGGCTTCTTGTTCTTGACCCTCAGAGGAGATTATCGATCGAGCACATCAAGAACCACGAATTTTTCAGCGGGATTAGATTCAGTCGCGAACTCTGGAAAGTGAAAGCTCCTAGATTAAAGCCTTATGTTCCACCGACGCAGGAACCTACTCTGATCAACCTCAATGGCTATTCGAACGCGCCGCCATCTTTAGCGACATCAAACGGACCGCCACAACCTGTTTCATCCAACGGTCCATCAAATGGCAACTCAAGGCCGCAGCCCAGAATAATCACCGAACTTCCGCCGCCAACTCAGCTGGATATCGAATGGTCGCCCGTGTTGACAAGAAGTAATGAGCGGATCTTGAAGCTGGGGAATTTGATGGTTTTGTCGTCGCCCTTGCCCCACAGCCCTAATACAAAGAATGGTGAAGAAGTTCCCGAAAGAAAAGGGGGATTTGCCAGATTTTTCGGAGGTTCAACAACGAAAAAAAGAGCAAGGCTTGTAATGGTCACATCTAGTGCAAGAATCATTTTAGCTGCTGCAGGGGGTGATGAGAAGAAAACAAAAACGGATATTTCCTTGCTAGCTTCTGATTGTTCGTGGCGAGTCCAATTGGATGCAAAAGGGCAATCTGTGTGGTGTGTGGATACAGTAAGTTATTTATTCCCAAAGAAAATCCTTCCATTCTAATCAAAATCAGCGGGGGACACATTATACTTTCGAAGACACCAAGACCTCGGCAACTTCGAATGATCCTTCGAAGACATCAGCACAGGAATGGATAGAAGCCATAGAGAAAGCCAAAGATATGGCATTATCACAGAGTATGGTTGGCTCTTATAGTAGCGATACTGGTTTCGACATGCCATCCACGGCCACAAGTCCTAGCAGCACTATCCATGGAACAAGTATCTATCAAGACAACTATGGTCACAGTGATCGGTCAGGTCGACATCATCTAACCAAAAGCCAAGCAAGCCTGGGAGGAGAAGATGGCTTGGGAGATACCAGAAGGAAGACCCATCGTTTCAGTAAACGACAATCTAAGAATGGACTTTCAACACCCTTCTAATGGTTTTCCGTGCGGCCAAGGAAGAAAATTTGGCACCTCTTCGAAATATCTCACCTTGGAACGCATCCAGACCCAAAAATGGATAACCCCGCAACACGACAACCTCAGGAGAACATAAGCACATAAACTATCCCACTTCTTACACATCAAACGATGTGTTTTTAAACATCTTCCATATATCGATCGGCATTTGCTAGCGTGGCGCAAGGGCGTGGGATTTCTTATTCGATTGATGCATCTGAAGTGCAGCATTTCATAGCTCTTTTTTCTTCAATAACATGGAGGAGAGGACAATTCATAACGACTTGACATGACTTTTTTTTCCCTTTTTCTTTTCGTCGTAGCTAAACCCAGCAGCTATGTTTCTCCCTTAACTCTTGCCCCAATTCTCGCATACATCACACATTTCTTCGCCAAAATTCGTCTATCCGGAACAGCCATCAATGAGACATCCATATATTTGTATATGTGAAGCAAGTTGAAATAGAGCCGGAGATGAAATGTAATAAGATCAATACTTCTTGGTTCATATCTCTTGGGAGGCTTGCTTCCATGCTGAGGGGTAGCCCATCTCAATATTTTGACATGACAGATATTTGGACTTGATTTTTTTTTTCCTTCCGCTGTTTTTTCCTTTTGTTTTTAGTGGCGACGATTCGAGTTGCGACTCATGGGAGGTTGAATGGAGAAATACTTTTTTAATACTTATATTAGCTACTTAGCTAACCTACACTTACTATGGATATTGGATGGGTAGTGTTTTTAGTTGGAATCATTCGGAATGCGGGATTTGGGAACGCGCGTTGCATTTTTTCCCCTGGACTTTGTGAGATGCATCATCTCAGATGTATGTCGAGTTGTAGAGGTAGTGAGTGATTGGGAATGGGGAGTGAATTGGGAAAGGAAAGAGGCAAGCCAGTATAAGCGTGTAAGGTTGGGAGCGGAGGGTATCATGGGCAAGGGGATGTCAATTACAAGTGAAAGGAGAAGAGAACAGACTACCAAAAACGAGCAATTGATTGTACATTAGAGATTTCTACTTCATCTACCTACCTGTTCATCAAAGGGAATGAGCGAATGGAGAGAAGGGAGGATCGGAGGGTTCGGAGGAAGACATGAAGTTGGTGTTAGTTATTTACTTGGTGATGGGCGTGTGGGTGGATGGAGAAATGAAATCAGAATCAGAATCAGAATCAGACAGATAAATAAGATGGTCGATTATGCATACATACCTAGGTAGTAACATGGTACGTCGTCGTCGTAGCCTTCCTGGCAAATTAAACAGGGGATCAAAACTGTAACTTCAGGCAATGAAATAATATTCATTTTTTGCTTTGTATTATATATTCATTGCTTTACTTTTGTTTTATATACCGATTCATATATATTTATTGTATGTATGTATGTATGTATGTATGTATGTATATTCCTGAATCGAAACCAAAGATCCAGCCAGCCTGGAAGAATATCGATAAGTTCCTTTGGATCAGCAATACTAATACCAATACCACAGTGCACGATTGGAGATTGGAGATTGTAGATTGAGAATTAAAATGTAGGGAGGGATATCGTAGTGTTTGTTTAGTTGTATTGATTATCATGTATATATTTGTGTGTGTGTGTATGCGTGTATATGTATGTATATGCTTTATAAGTTAGGTTTTGTGAAGAGGTTGGATCGGATTGGATCTATGTTGAAGAATAAGTTTTGCCGATGGTATGGTTATGGGTATGGGGTGTTTTGACATCATCATACATCTATCTACAAGGTACTACCTAGGAATCATATAGGGCGACCTAAGTTCCACGCAAAGAGGGGGTGAGAAATATATGATATGTAGTATATTTTTCTTGTCGTATGTTTACTTTACTCTTGCTTTATCTATATCATTAAATACCCAAATTCATACCATATATTGTAACCCCTGGTCTAAATAAATCACAAATGCGGCACTCCTGCACTCGCCAAACCCAAGTTGATTATACTGACGACGCCCTCTCCAAGTATCAAACCACTAGCCAATACCACAATGGGAGTTTCTTCTCTTTTGCGGTAGGAACGCCAGTATAAGTTGATGAACCCGCCGATTGCGCGAGCGAGAGTGAATGCGGGAGTGTTGTACATACCTGGTTTTGTTAGTGTTGATGTCTTGAATTTTGCAGAGGGAAGGGATGAAGAGGGAATCCTGTGAATGGGAGATGAGGATGAGAGGGAAACATACCAACAGCCACCGCAATTCCCCCCGGAATCCAAGAATGCCACTTCGTCCCCGTAGCATAAATTCTCAATAAAGTAGTCCCGGTAAAAATAACTGCAGCACCAATAGCCCACTGAGCAGCCATATGAGGTAAGCCCTTCCCAGTAACCAGTCTCGCCGTGAAGATCCAGACATATCCTGTGGGAACCTGAAAAAGATCTCCGGGGACCTGATACACGTTTGTATAGAGTTTATAAATCAACGCGCTAACGACCGCACCAACAGCACTACCAATAATTTGACCCCAAAATTGTGCATTTGGAGCTGCACCTACTAAATGGCCCGTCTTGAGATCTTGCATCAGATCACCGGCTTGTAGGGCGCCGGCTTCGGAAATGGCGCCGGCGATGAGGTTTATCAGGACGGAATTGTTGTTAGATTGAGGAATGATGAGTGCGAAAAATAATTGGGCTAGTTTAGAAATTCCGGAGACAGGGTTGAGATCTGTTTCGCCAAGGGCTCGGACACCCATTATGGAGAGGATAAGGGCCATTAAGACGGCGATGATACTTGCGGATAGGGGGACCAGCTCGCCAAATACAACGCGAATGCTGGCTACGCAGAACGTGATGGAGAGAATGAGTCCAATCCAAACAGTGCGAGAATTGACGAGATGTTCCGGGGGTGCATCGGGTTCTGGTAGATCTTTCGTTTCAGGTTGATGAGTATTGCCTGGAAATGATGATTCATCAAGAGCAGTTGATGCATATTGTTCTCGATGATTTCCGGAGTCTTCTCCGTTTATAGGAGCATAACCGGTGGTGGATTGTGGTGCTCCAATTGACACAAGACCCCACCAGTCTTGTCGTTTGATCTTTCGTTGAGCCTCACTGATGTAATATCCACCATTGTTGATCAAAGGATTAAGAGCAATGTATCCAAGGCTGATTACCGAATCCGCTAACATTATCGCCAATGAAATCCAAACAATCCAGCCTTTGCTTCCCGTCTCCCAATCACTGACTGGTCCAGAAGCCCAACCCCTATTTTTGGCCAGAGGCGAAAGTATTCCCCAGCCAACAACTGCCCCAAGAAGCATATGCGTGGTTGTTGCTGGGCCCATGATAATTCCCTGCCCAACATATGCAAGGGACGGGTTTAATGTCCATAACCAGTTTTGGGCAATTGCCGTGCCAAAGATCGGTAATTTCCGAAGTATGGGGAAGAAATAAGTTGCTAGAGTATAAAATCCTGATATCGAGAATGAGATCACCAACAGCTTGACCTTAGATTTCCAGCTACTTCCCTCAGCCTTGCTCACCTCTTCAACATCCGCGACACTCTCATCTGTAAAACTTCTGGATTCTCGTTCGTCACTTTCATCGGGCCCCCCAGAACTTGAAACAGGCGGTTCACTTGCATTAGTCTCTTTCCCATGCAAAACTCCAATCATCAACGCCGTCGCCGTTCCAGATGGAAACTTCAATTTCTCTTTAATGATAACCTGCCGTCTCAGTGGTACCGCGAATACCACTCCAAAAAAGCATAGCCCCAATGACCAAAGTATAAGTTTCCAAGTACTCAGGAAGATCGGACCCTGTTCCTCTGGCTTCATCATATAATTCAAAGCTGGCATAACTCCCACAAATCCACAACCCAAAGGCATCGTCCCCATTGAACCAGCCACCGTCTGCACTAATACATTTTCCACTGGAGTAAAGGGTAGATCAAGATGTTTCGACAATGTTTTGAAGAATGCAAACCCGATAAGTGAAGCAGGCATGGCCATAGATGAGACCCAGCCCGTTTGCAGACCAAAATACATGTTGGAAAAACATATTATCAACCCGACGCCCAGCCCCACGAGTATTCCCCGAACCGTAAAATTCTGCCCTTCTTCTGCATGCGCAGCTATGAATTGTCGCAGTTCGCTTCGTCTGCGGCGGAGTGCAAGATCATTATGTTCGGATGTGCGGATGGAGGTTGATCGGTAGTTGGCGGGAGACTGTGTTGTACCTCTGTCGGGAGCCATTTCGTTGTTGTTATTGTTGTTGTTGTTGTTGTTGTTGTTGTTGAATAGGCGAAAAGCTAGATGAGAGTGAAGGGGTAAGCAAATATATGTACACGGAAGCGATGCTGCTGCAGTTATGCATACAGAACTAGCCGGGAGTGGTGAATATGCGGACGGCCATGTTAACGTTACTGTTACTTATCGGAAAAGTTATCAGTGATGCATTTCGCTGACCAATGCTAAGATGAGCGATCGATCACTAGTGGTTTCGTCATGCAAACTATCTTCTAGCCGAAGCTTATCTATCAAGATAACTCCGACCGAAAATCAAGAAATGATGGATTTTTCCGACGAACGAGAATTCGTTAGATGTTTTCAACACCATAACATACGGAGTCATTGTCCAAAATCACACAGATTCATGATGTATCATTCGAGGTTTGCATACGGAGATCTACTTTATTTGAACTGCGGGCACAGAATGTCGTCTGTTATTGGCTCCCAAATTCCCAATGCAGCAAAAGCTGTTCTGCAAGATTGGCCTCGTAACCATTGAATGAACAGTTTATGTATCATTGCCAGGGACTCATAGCGCTTGTCAATCAATCACACCGTTTTACCATTTGATTGCCAACAAAAACAAATCATCTCATCTTCCATGTCTGAGAGATCGCATTCTCCTCGCCCTTAAACTTCCAGTCCACACCAATAGTCAATGCTCTCGAATAATCATCGGCAACTAGGTATTCTAATTCACCACTTATCTGTTCGCCTTCCTTGTGTTCCTTTGGTTGCTCTTTAGCATTATCGATGAGCAACACGCCTTGTTTCCAATGTGTCACCTTGGCTTTAGGACCTGTTGTGAATGCGACTCCCTTCTTTCCTTCCTTTGCCCACTCCTCTGCCTTTGCGTTTTCTGGAACCTGATCTTTTCGGGTGGGCATGAAGAAACTATCAAACCAAATCATGAAGCCATCCAAAGCATCGATATCTTGATTAAGCTTTGTCTCCCACTTTCTCTTAAAAGTAAGATCTTTCACTGTTGTTGTATGCAAGCTTAATTGCAAGAATGGGAAAGGCTCGCCACAGATTGTTCTAGCTGGCATGTCAAGGACCTGGGCATCATCGTAGATTCCGGCTTGCATTGCTTTCATGTCGAAGCCATAGACGTCTCTCCAGAAATCAATATGGTCGGCGACGTAATCCGGATCAGCCACAGGAGCAACCCACATGTTCATGTGGCTAGGAACCATCAATCCATCAGGCTTCAGGTACTTGTCTCGAGCCCAGATGACACTGTCGAGCATAGCTTCATATAACAAGCAATAGCCCATCCATTCGCTAACAATTATATCGACATGATCAACAGGGAGTTTGACTTCTTCAACCTTACCCTTGAGTAAAGTGATTTTATCAGCGAAGCCATTGTTAAAAATGTTCTCACGGGCTTTCTCGATAATATCCGAATTATCAACACCAATTACTCGAGCTGCGCCAGCTTTGGCACAGAACATACTAAGAATGCCAGTACCACAGCCTACATCTAAAACAGTCTTTCCCTCAAAAAGGGACTTGTTATTATAGATGAAGTCACGGTAAGCATCAGTACGGATAGTATCCTTCAACATAGTCTCATGGATATCTGGAGGAAGTTAGAAGAGCAATACTAATAAGAATGAGCAGATTTCTAACCATTGTATGAATAAGAGGTAAAGTATTGACTATCATCATCTCGCTTCTCCTCCTTTTTGGTTGCAGCAGGGCCAGCAGATTTGTTCCAGCGCTCATCCAAAGTTTCATTGACAGTGTTTCGGTAATTCTCAAATTGGGACTGAATTCTTCTGAGCTCCTCTTCTAATTCGGATACGCGAGTGACAAGAGGTCCAGATTCGACTTCTTTGCCATTTCCAGCGCTGCTGGTTTGCTCAACGATATCAGGAAGATCATCAAGGGAAAAAAGAAAAGCATCATCCTCTAAGACTGGCTTAAGATATTTCTCATCTTCCAAATCGGCCTTGGAAATGCTTTGAGACAGTTTCTCGCCATTTTGAGTCTTAGATCTGAGGTAGTTGGTAAGTTTGATACTGCCATAAAAGTCCAGACCTAAGTTTTGTCTGACTTCTAAGAAATCGAAGCTGTGCTTCTCTTTGCAATGTTGAAGCATAGCAAGCATATCTGAGAAGACTTCATCATCTAACAACGATACGAATTGATTTTGTTCCTCCTCTTCAGGCTCAGCATCTTCCCATCCTTCATCATCCTTCAAGTCAAGGATATCAGATGCCTCAGAACTACCGGAATCCGATGGCGCATACTTCTCGATATCTGGAGTTGGACCAGACATTTTGGAGGGGTTTGAATTGGATTTTCAACCTTTTGTTGATAAGTGACAACTTTTGACAAATTCGACAAAATAACGGAATATCTAGTACAAATATTCAGGATTCCCTTAAAGTAAGAAAATATCTCGAAATTTTCATGTGGGATATGGGATTTTTTTATCAAGTCACTATCAGCACGTGATCATGTAGCGATAAGAGATGAAGGATGGATGAATGGAAGGCCGACCTGGAAGAATGCATCTGATAGTATATTGTAGAGGTACAGAAATGAGAGATGAGGAATTAGACAGCAGATTACGAATTATCATATATGGATGTCTTCCTTTAAAGTGTGCATTTTGATTTAACATCATTCATCTGAAAATGAGGTTGATTGATTCAAGGAAAAGATACCAATAACATAACTTACCAGATACAATACTTCACTTCACTTCACACTTCATTCGTTTCTCTCCTATGATTTCTTAGTTGCTGGGGAAATAGACCAGGGGCTGGACGCTTAAACCTCGGTCAAACTCCTAAATATCAATAGACATGGGAGGATTGATAGAAAGTGGAAGGAAGGTCCTAGGATAGGATCGTATTATGATAACATACAACATCAACTACGGCTCAGTTAGATATTAAAAATAGCATTCTATTAATGAATGATAGAATTCATATTCATGCCATCTTCACGAGTTAATCAGAAAATCCTTGTTGAATGCCAGCACATCGGACTTTGATTGAGCCACCGGTAAACACCAACAGACCATTGAAGACAATCAGAAACAACTTGAATCCAAATATAAAGATGTCATTTCTATTCGGAAGAAAGCAGCGCCCAAATACGGTGGATCTATCGAAGCAGGCCAAGGACTTGATATTGAAGCTCGATGGCCCCGGAGGTGCTGCGAAGGTATACTTTTTGCGCATTGGAAAGTTACAATTGAACTATGGATGAGCTGACGAGTCGACAGGCTGAAGAGCTGGCAAAATCTCTATCTCAGATGAAATTTATTTTGCAAGGAACGCAAGGTAAGTTCTTCGTACAGCTTATCCTACAACCCACTAACGATTCTGCAGAAATTGAAAGCACCCCCGAGCAAGTCCACCAACTGGTAACTGGAATGATCCAGGAAGATCTACTCTACCTCCTTGCCATCAATCTTTACCGTCTTCCTTTTGAGTCGAGAAAAGATGCCCAGGTTATATTCTCTTATGTCCTACGGTTCCGACCCGCGACAGCATCACCGAAGAGCGAGCCTATGGCGCTTAGTTATGTTATAAACAATAGGCCGGAGGTACTGGTGGAGCTATGTAATGGTTACGAGCACAAGGAAAGTGCTACACCTGCTGGCACAGTTCTACGAGAGGTTTTGAAGAATGATGCTGCTGCAGCTATTATTCTATACAATGATGTCAAGGACGGTGATTTTAGCACAAAAGGCTTGACTCATATACAGCCAGAGATCAAGCAGACTGGAGAGGGAGTCTTTTGGAAATTCTTTAATTGGATCGATCAAGGATCATTTGAGGTTGGAGCAGATGCTTTCACAACTTTTAGGGTAAGTAACGTAATCATACTGGAAGGAATAAAGCTAATGCAACTATAGGAATTGTTGACAAAACACAAGCAAATCGTGGCACAATATTTGGCAACCAATTTTGACCTGTTTTTTGACAAGTATAACAATATCCTTGTCCAATCAGCAAGTTATGTCACCAAAAGACAGTCTATAAAACTCCTGGGCGAGATTCTTTTGGATCGAGCTAATTACACAGTTATGACAGCATATGTCGACCGAGGAGAGCATTTAAAAATATGCATGAATCTTCTTAGGGATGAGAGAAAGATGGTACAATATGAAGGATTTCATGTTTTTAAAGTCTTTGTGGCAAATCCACACAAATCCATGGCCGTACAGAGAATACTGCTCAATAATCGGGAAAGGTTGTTGAACTTTTTAAAACATTTCTTGGAAGATCGCACAGAGGATGAGCAATTCATAGATGAGAGAGAGTTCTTGATCAAGCAGATAGAGAGAATGCCTCCACAGCCAGTTGAGCCGGCACAAAAGCCTGCACTGTTAATGGGACGTTAGATGGAGAAGGATAGAAGTTGATAGAAAATGATGAGATAAGACATATGGGTGGGCATTGATGGCTGGATACGACATGCAATATGAGCATACTCGGAGTTGGGAGCATTAGGTTTTGAATGAAAGGACCAGGGAGCAATCATTGTAAACAGCAAAGGCGTTTTTACAATTGTGGTTCTATAAGCCACAAAAATCATGAAGTCTCATATAAAGAGATGAAATAAAGTAAAACCAAATCAAGTTTAAGAAATATTTGAGTATTATTATTAGATTCTGCTTGTCTTGAACAGAAGATACAAAATATCAAAGGCTGATAGTTGAAGTTATTTGAGCTAAGCTAAATCTAGACTAGTGTGTAATACCCATTGTTTCTCAGCCTGTCGCGTTCAACATTCGCGATTGTTAGATGGAAATTGACTTCCGCCCAATGTCGCAAAAAAGTGTCCAACAATCATTCAATCGCGAAACTGAACAATAATTTCATTGTAATAATCACACACTGAGGAATAAATTTGGGAGGGGACGAAGTAAATCTTAAGCCATTATCAGCTTCGTTTATTGAACTTCAACCCAGCTCCGATTCACATCGATAGTTTTCAAGATGCAGGCGCAATATCGTTCATATCAACAAGGGACGCCTTCGCGGACATCTCATGCTGGTAGCAATAGAAGAGGTATAGGTATGTATAAGCTCAACTTGAAGTTTGCGCCCTGTCATCTCACATAATACATTAGTTGTTTCTTTAGCAACCTCTACTTTCCGATTAGCCTACATTTCTCTTTTCTCAGCCATCCATTGTATCCGAATTTTGCTATTCATTCCTTGAAACTTATACTTAGACGTTTATAACCTTGGACAAGACTAATGCGCATTTGTAGCACCTGCAGCCGCAGCACCAACCAGAGAGCAAATGACGCAACAACAATATCAACAGCAGCAGGCCCTGATCCTAAAGCAAAAGGAAGCGGCAAAGAAACGAGCAAGTGAACCAACGGATAAGAATATTCCAGATGGCGTAGAAGATGTGATTATTGGCGATGGTGTGCAGAGATACAAAGAGCTGAGGGATGTCGAGAGAAGACTGGATGCGACAATGACGAGAAAGAGATTAGACATTCGAGAAAGTGTGGATAGGAACGTTAAGGTTTGTCATTCTCAAAATGGGGTAGTCCGGGCAATGCTGATTGTCTACAGAGACATAGAACTTTGAGGATTTGGATCAGCAATACGGTAGAAGACCAGCCTTGGCAATCGGATAATACCTTGGATGTCGATGCTTTTGATTTTAGCACAAACATGGACTCTTCGTTTCGCGTCAAAATTGAGGGAAGATTACTGGATGACGATGATGAGGATAGTGAAGATAGTGAAGATGAATACGAAACTGCAGAAGATGGAGCCGATGCTATGGATCTGGACAAGAAAAAGAAGACGAAGAGTCCGGGAAGACTTTACAAGTTGTCCCATTTCTTTAAATCTATGACAGTTGATTTTGACCGGAATCAACGAACGAAAGACGGAGCAGACCAGGGCGTGGAGTGGAAGAAACCCAGTGTTGCGCCAAACGCCAATGGTCTTCCCGCCGCTGCAGACTTTGACCAATTAGAATTCAAGAGGTCCGGTGATGAAAATTGCAATATTGTCATCAATCTGGTCCGTGACGAGACCCCCGAAAGATTTCAACTAAGTCCTGTTCTTTCAGCCATCTTGGATACCAATGTTGGTACTCGTGAGGAAGTTACGATGGGTATTTGGAGCTATATAAAAGCTATGGGACTTGCGGATGATGATGAAAAGAGAACCTTTGAGCTTGATGAGCGACTCAAACCAGTATGTTAACTGCCAACACTTATTTGATTACGTTAAACTAACACCATGTAGCTTTTCCCAGGCCGAGAAAAGGGATACTGGCCCCAACTCGGTGATGCCATCATATCCCACACAACAATCCTTCAGCCAGTCCGTCTTCACTATACCATCCGCGTAGATAAAGAGTTCCATGAAAACCCTCAGCCAACCATCTACGACATCCAAGTCACAATCGAAGACCCCCTGAAAGCCGCCCTTGAAGCTGCTACCAAAAATCCCACCTATGCTACCAATCTCCTTGAGCTCTCGAGCTTGGATAAACAGCTCGCGGTCATCGTTCGAGCAATCGCCAATTCCAAATCAAAACATGCATTCTTTGATGCTCTTTCAAAGAATCCCACCGAGTTTATTAGGAAATGGATTAGTTCGCAAAAGAGAGATTTGGAAATTATTGCTGCAGATGGAATGAGAGGGAGTGGGGAGGATGCTACGAGTGATGAATGGAGAAGGGGAGGTGCGGATAGTCTTTGGGGGAGTGATAATGTAAAGGAGCTTGCTGCTTTAATGATTAGTACAGGTAAGGTCAAGGCAGGATAGGCTAGGATGGTATGAGATTTGAGATTGAGGATTTGATTTAATTCATGATATCAAAATTATTTTGGGGGAGTTAGGATTAAATGGAATGGAACAACGTTCTGTTTATATGTGATAGTCATTGTATGGATAAATATAGGGTGGGTGAAGGAGAGATGATATTCAAATTAAAGACAATTTCCAGAAAGTGATATATTCTAGACTAATTTATGATCTGTATACTAAACACCCAATGCTTCAGGAACACTCGGAGTTATTCGGCGATAAGATAGCATTGGTTCAATATTCCCGAATAGCTACAGCTAGCTACCCCTGTTCATACGTCACAACAACCGAGCTCACCCCTCATTCAAGCGCTTGCCTTTTCTTCGGAACGCTTTAAGAACAACGGGTTCTACCTTCCTTTAGTTTGTTACATACAAATGAAGAGATCTTTTCCATTGTCTCCTACCGTGGTTAATAATTATAAATTCCCCTCCTCTCGACAAACTTCCTCTCCATCACTTTTACAAGCGAAGCTTCGCGATATTAACCCCTCACCTGCTATCTCCAACTCGAGTTTTTCATCACCCCAAACCCTAAGAACAAGAAATTCCTCTATTAGGGTTTCTCAATTCCAATACCGTTCTCACATAACCACCGCTCTCAAAATGTCACCGCCCACTTCTTTTGCCCAGGGTAACACTGCCCTCATTACCGGCGGTGCCTCTGGAATCGGTTTGAGTCTCGCGATTAAGTGTTTGGGTTATGGTATGAATATCATACTGGTGGATAATAATGGGGATAATTTGGGTGCGGCACAAACTTATCTCACGCAGAAGAGTGATGAGAAACAGCAGGTTGTAGGGCTCAAAATTGACGTGGGGAAGGCGGAGGAATGGGAGAGTGTGAAAGAGGTAGTGGAGGGCGATTTTGATGGTATATCTTCTCTGTTTTTTTTAATGATGCATGGATAAACAGATGATTAGAGTAACACAAAGGAAAGACATGAAAACCATACAATAGGCTAACACCCCTCACTAGGAAAACTCCACCTTCTCGCCCTTAACGCTGGTTTCTCTCAACGCGGCGCTTTCGCCCAAGACTCCTCAACCGACTATTTCAATAAGATTTTGAATGTTAACCTGTTTGGAGTTATCAACGGTATTAATAGTCTTCTTACCTATATCACATCGCATACATCCCCCTCCTCTATCATAATTACGGGAAGTAAACAAGGGATTACCAATCCACCCGGAAACCCAGCTTACAACTGTTCGAAAGCGGCTGTGAAAACTTTGGCGGAACATTTGTCGTTTGATTTGAGAGAGAGGAAGGAGATAGGTGTTCATTTGTTGGTGCCGGGGTGGACGTATACTGGGTTGACAGGGGGCGGGTCTCCGTTTGTAGTTGGGGGTGAGGATGGAAAGGTAGAGCTAGCGGGGATTGAGAAAAAGCCTAAGGGTGCGTGGTCGGGAGATCAGGTGGTGGAGTATCTTGAGGGGAAGATTGCTGAGGGGACGTTTTATGTCGTTTGTCCGGATGGGGATGTGACGGAGGAGATGGATAGGAAGCGGATTGCTTGGGGAGCAGGAGATATTGTGCAGGGGAGACTGCCCTTGAGTAGATGGAGGGAGGGATATAAGGGGGAGTTTGAGGAGTTTATGAAGAAGGATTTGTGATGATGCATGATGAATGTTGGTTGTAATTTCGCTGGTAGAAACATGGTTATCATTCGGAAAACGAATACAAATAAGGATATATCTCGGATGTGATGTTCATATTTGATAGAATGGAAGCCCGATGATGTTATATGAGACCTGTTAATATTTGGCGCAAGAAACTCAGAATGAATTCAGCATTTGAATTTCCTTTAGTAAATAAATCATTCAAGGGCGCCTCATTCTCTTAATTATCAAAGAGGAGAAAGTCGCAAAATGAAGTTGCATTTGTTGGTAAACGACACGAAACGTCCACGGAAAAACATAAGTAAAATGCGCATAAACATGGAATATAGAGAGGATGGATGGATAGATGGATGGGAAGACTGGGGCATTTTGTTTAGTATAATAAACAGAAACGAATTGGCGCTAGAGATGAAAGGAAGGATTTTATATGGTGTATTTCATGTGATTTTTTACGTGTGTAGGTAGGTACTTGTACTTGTTCTTGGATACCATTCTCAGTACCCCCTTTTTTTGCGAGGGGGGTTTGGGGAAGTGTGGAGGTGAAGGTGAAGGTATTGGGGGGATTTATGTTGAGGGAGATGTTGTATGTTGGAGAGTTGATGGTGGAGGGATAAAGTGGGAGGTGAGGTTGATTGTTTTGTTTTTTGGTTTTGTGATGGGTGGGTGGATGGATAGATGGATGGATGAATGAATGAATGAATGGTGCAATAGTATAGTGATGATAGAGATGGGAAGGGGATGGGTGCTCTTTGGAGCCATTTAGAGGTTATTGGTGGAGTGTCGGTGAATGTGTAGGACTTTAGATGTTGAACCTTGAGAGCGAGAGTGAGAGTGAGATTCAGAGTGATAATATGGTAATATGCGGTAACATTGGGTGTGCAATTGGTATGAGAAGATTGAAGCTTTGGTATCAATATTACAAAGTCATGAACGCGTCAATACAATACCAAGAGGTATCTAGGTAGGTACACAAAGCCAAATCATCCATACTCAAACACCCCCAGTATCTCCTATATAATCCCCAATAACCTCAAGCTTTCATCGACAAACACGCCAATTCGAATGGTAGAGCAAACCGGCGCCTCTGGCGTAGCGGTAGGAGCGACACGCCGGAACGAAATAAATCCCTTTCGTGGGGTTTTCCTATCGCAGCTCCTTAAAGGAGGGTGAGCGGTAGGTTTTTGCTCTTTTGATTTTTTTGGAATTTTTGGGGGGATGCTTGCTGATGATTACTTGTCGGATGTTGTTTTGAGGGGGGTTATTCTGAAAGTCGTAGTTTAGGGGGGGGCAAAAGAGTGGAGAGTGAAGGAAGATCAAGCGAGCTGCTCGTTTGAATACTCTAGGTGAATTTGTTTCTTGAATTCTAGATGATAAGGATTTACTCATTTTTGGTAAGTGAGAAGCAATCGAAACAAGATTATTTACAAAGCCAGATGTCAAGTGTTTTACTGTAGGATGAGAGGATACTAACAGATGCAATACTTCCCTGAGCAAGCTTACTAAATGAGTGATACGTGGAAAGGACCGAGAGCTTGAGAAGCAATGTGCCGTGAAAGAAGTAAAGAAGAGCTACTTAAAATGGATAAGGATGTGGGGCGAAGTGCATCATATATCGAACAGGTGAAGGCACGCATTGCCATGCAGTAAAATTGATCTTCATCACAGTTCTTGTTGGCATAGAAAGCATAGAAACAAAACAAGTGGAATGGTTATACAGGAAAAATGAGCAAAATTTGTCATAGAAAATCAAATATGCAAGACTTCCAAATGACCTCTATTGACACAAATGTCGAGTAGATGAGGAAGTCATGAATGGGAGATAGTAAATCGCTTCCCTATACCGCACAACACTATACTGTAGAATTGAGGTCGGACGAGAATGAAGCTTTTCATACGTCATGGTCATGGAGATGGGAATTCTATAGAACCGCAACGTTATCTAAGACACTGGAGCGACCGACTTCTCGGGCTCTATACAATTTCCGCTTGACGCCCTAAAGAATGGTGGGCTTGTAGGGCGGAAGAACAAACATTCGATAAATACCAAAAGAAATATATGATTGATGGTCATGAGTTTTAGTATTCAGCTCGTATCCATATCCACTTGGAGGTGGTTAAATCCAGAGATAGTAGTTCGCCTGGTCAAATAGTGGTCTCTCGCGTATAATACTCCTAGACCATTATCTTATGCACTAGTCTATTGAGGCTTGCATAGCAGCAACGTGCTTGTACAACGCGGGACTGGTGTTTCGAGTGTGTGAGATTCTTTGCATATTATTTCCGATGAGGCTGCAAAGTTGTGATTCCAGTAACAAAGGGTCTGAGTCAAAAGTGTATATACATATCGAGTATATGATATCGTCATCGGAACCTTGGGCAAAAACTCTCCTTTGTATGTATGGGCGACGCAAAACCTCTGGGGAGATATAAGATCTGTTTGATATTGAGTCACGATAAGGGATCCGGCCTCCAGGGGAATGGTCAAGGAAGCCACAAACAGAGTGTTCTCGTAAGTATAACCTTACAGAGACGATGTTCTGACTTCTCGGGGCTTCCGATTCAATGAAGATATACCGGTTGGTTACTCGTGTCGCCAGAGTGTACAGAACTAAGAACGCTAAGATACACGGTAATTGGTTTCTCTGGGAGTTTACCCCCCCCCCCCCCATATGACATACCGGTATGTTGGTGCATAGGAGCTTTGTGCTGTGTTGTAAGGTACGAGTAACTATTCCCCTTGGAATGGTAAGGACTGGGTTAATTTGAGGTTCCGAACATGAAAGTCTCTGATTATCCCTGAAGAAAATGTTATTAGGGCCACGAACTCAAGGGCGGATTGAACCTATGCGGACGAAACGTATGCGGATGGAACCTATGCGGATGCGGGCGGAGCCTAAGCGGATAGAATCTGGACGGATAGAACTTAAAGGGATGAACGCTGTTTGTAAACGAAACTAAGATGCTTTGATTACAAAACAAAGTTGCCCATGAGTGATATGATCCTGCATCCTCGTGAAAGAGTCATCAAGGCTTTTTTTACTATTCCAAGGTTCTAAGATATAGTGGAAGGATAAGGTTTACTGCGCCTTGGTATAGTTCACTGCCCAAAAACCCCGGAATGCAGTTAATTCTCCCACTCTCCCACCCAGGCGGGTAGACATCACTACTTCTATAGTGCTAGGCATTTATGCATATTTGTGTCAATGTAATATACCTCGGCATATACACCGTTTTATGTATTATTCTGCAATCATAAGTATTATGAAATCGTATCATTTGTGTGGAAAATCTTTTGTCTGGGTATTTTGATCTGTCTAAGGTGACAGATGTTGTTGTTGAGATGTAGTTTGTAGAGTGAAGCCATCAAAATACAACCCGGAAACAGCCGAGCAAGTAAACCGCATTCCATACTACACATCAGGTTGGTCTGGGTGCCGCCATACTTGTATTGTCATACTCTGTTTCCCCCGGGATATATAAATATCAGGGTACATTGTATTCTCGAGGTCTCCAAAATAGACGTGTTCGGCATCTCAAGCTTGTATACCTATGTAGACTCTCCACGCAGTGACAGCCTATCCATTTGATACAGCTTGGCCTATGGATAACACACACACTGGAAGTTTATTTATCATGACCACCAGCATAGTAAATGTAATGAAACTTGATAGGTAGGATGGAGTAAGTGGGCTTATGCGGATCTGAGGATCTGATTGACTTGTTGGGTCACTGGTTGACAGACGGCTGACCAGGAAATGCTTGGTGCTCAGGATCAAACTCTATCGTACGATACTTTTGATCGACAAAAGGGACTTCTCCATACCGAGCAAAAAATAAAATGTAGACCAAGCGGGGCCGTCGCAGATCTCCATGCTTATTTGTATTCCCACTGATTCTCCAAACTTCAGGTAAAGATTTCCATGGGGAATATACTTTTGGTGCAAATATTCTGTGTTTTGAGTGGAAAATAGATGTACAGTGCAATCCACAGTGTCGGAGTATAAAAACTCATAGGCAGGACATACTTCTAGACTATTTCTAGAGACGTGACTATACATAAACCGAACCACATTTCTGCTCTGACCTTCTCTTTTTCCACTCTCAGACACGGAACAATGAAAAGTCTCCTTCAAGATAGGGAAATCGCTAATCATTGTAGATCACACACAATATCTGGAAAGGATTACAGTAGTAGTAGTAGGTATTGAGTATCATGAATTCTAAAGTATCTAGTATGATGTGTCCCTTTATTTAATTAGATGTTGGGTATTAATACTTGGGATATTGTAGCCACTTGAAAAGAAGGCTGAACTTGTACGGGTTTCTTTTTTGAGGTCATAGCATCGTGGCCACTTCAGTTCTACAGTGCTTCGGTTCTCCAGCCGAAAAGAGTAGGGAGCATAGTTGTGTTCCCAAGGCTTCTCATTGCAATCAGCTCAGTACCGAGATAGTCTAGTTGGTGGTCTGTTCCAAGGTTCTAGGTAGGTAGGTCGGTAGCTCTATGGTCCTGAATGAAACTTCTAGCTTCGATTTGACGCTCCTATTTGACGCTCCTATTCTTTTGCATCATCCTAGGTAGCTATCGACTATTTACTACCGACTGCTTGCTGTCCACCCCTTGCTGTCCACTACTTACGACCTATCAGCTCCCTACGACCTACGACCTACGACATACCTGCTACCTATTACCTACTACCCATGATCTCCTACCCAGGACGCAGTAGCTAATTATAGATTGAACTGCCGTCCTCAAAGACCCCAAGGCCTAAAGACCTAAAGACCTAAAGACCTAAAGACCTAAAGACCTAGTAGACCTAGTATATATAGTCAATAATCGTATATCGATCGATACTCTCAATGCTAACTTACAAAAGTGGATTGACTCCGCTTGGAAGGAGTAATTACTAGGTGGTAATTGGAGAAACTTTGGGGGGTAGAGTTTTTAGTCTTTAAGATGAAGATAGCTAGGATATTTACATCCTCAGCTAGTACTTTGAGTTTTTATAACTTCAACCAATCAAACCGATGGCTTCTTCATTTAGACCCTCATCGTTGCACATTAAATTCCATAAAATTATCTGAATTCGATCTTATCTAATATCAAATACCCACATTATTCCCATAATTCCCCATTCGCCACTTCCGGTCTCGCCAACGAGATTCTGTATGTTGATCAGTCCCCTACGCGAATATGCGAATATTCAAACCCTCATAGCACAACTTACAATTCATTCCTCCTTCAGACTTGACGGGAAATGGGAGACGAGAGACGACAACTGATGACTGACGATTTCTACCTCCAATAAAGATCAACGTAGGAATATCTTTGTACTTTTTCGAGAACATAACAACTTATCAGTACAAACCCTTGATCGTTCCTTGTTTAATCATTTTCAACGTCGAGATTGTTTACTTAGCCCATACATATACAGTACAATACTTTCATTCCCCCCTCTTTCCTCTCCTTTGCTACTCGTCATAAAGCTTCAAACTTCCTACCGTTACTTTACCCTCATCATTGCGCGTGATAAGTCCGTTGGGCATTTTTATATCAGAAGAGCATTAAACGGCAACTATTCCTTATGGTCTTAGGGGAAGCCTAAGACTTTGTAAACAATCGTGCGAACAATCTCGATGCATCTACGACACGAATAAAGACAAATACATGCAGGTGGAAAAGGCTGGCTACGAATAATCTCCTTTTCTGGCATCACAAATAAAACTAGTTTGTACGGAAGCTCTGGATACGAACTGGCCACACCAATAGAGGCGGACCTACCAAGGTCAATCAACTCCTTGCAATGCTGTCGGATCCTGACAATGATGCCAAATTACCAAAGGACAACGAAATCTTTTCAATGGGAGATATATCTCGGCCCTCGTCTCGGGCGCGAAACCCAAGAGGCGGTTCTACACCAGTCACAAACTCCCCAATCACAAAACCACGATTATGGGCATCCGACATTCCAAAAGGCTACACGGCTGCACCTTCTCAAGGTACATCTGCATGGAGCGCTAGTTCAGACAAGCAGCTTGGTAGCCCAGCATCTTCTATCAACGACCGAGTATTTCCAATACGAAGTGTCGTGAGTGTCGATCCATCACAGACCCCATATTCATTCTCGGGCAGAGGCTCCAATTCGGGAGAGGCGAATGATTATTTTCCACGTCCCCCAAGTGTGACAAACAAAGATGCAGGTGGAAGAAGTGGATACTATCATTCAGACTCGGATGGAAAGACAACCCCTCGCCAGAGAGACCTGGCGGAACCTGGCGCGGATAAGAGAAAAGTAGACCGCAAGTCCTCTACTTCCACAACTAGGAGTGATTACAGAGGTAGTCGTATGCAACAATTCCTCGACAATGCATCCGATAATTCTATTAATACCCATGCCTCCAGTGTAAGAGGCACAGGGGGGGACGGCTCGTCGTCTGAAAATATGTCATTCCCTGAGGACGAGGCAATTGGTGGGCTGGTAACAGCCAGATTCAAGCACATCGTGACTGCCGAAGGACATGCCATTATTACTGGTCGTGACGGAGATGTCTTACAAACATGCGAAGATGAACCTATCCATATCCCCGGAGCTATACAAGGTTTTGGCTTACTGATTGCACTATCAGAGCACGATGATAGTCAACTCTTGGTTCGTCTTGTTAGTGAGAATTCTCAACGCATGATCGGATATACACCCCAAGAACTTTTTAGACTGAATAGCTTTTTAGATATTTTGAGTGAGGAACAACAGGTGAGTCATTTTGGAACCATACTTTCCGAGCCTGTACTTATCGTGTCAGGAAAACCTACTTGACCACATCGACTTTATTCGAGATGATGAGGCAGATCCTGCATCGAATGGTCCAGAAGTCTTCACTGTTACAGTTCGTCACCCCAGAACTCGCAAATCGAGAAAGTTATGGGTAGCTATGCACATAAATCCTGTCAACCCAGAAATGATTATCTGCGAGTTTGAACTCGATGATGACCAAACGTACCCTCTCGTACCCGAACAGGAAGAAACGCCAGAGCCTCCAGAAGATACACTCAACAGCAACCCAACAAAAGAGGAATTTGATGAGAGTACGGTGAATTCTAGCAAGCCGCTTAGGGTACTGAGAAATGCTCGCAAGCGTAAAGGCGAGGCAGCCGCTATGGAGGTTTTCAATATCATGTCTCAGGTGCAAGAACAACTTGCCACTGCGCCCAATTTAGAACTTTTCCTCAAAATTCTTGTTGGCGTGGTTAAAGAATTGACTGGTTTCCACCGAGTCATGATTTACCAATTTGATGCCACATTTAATGGCCGAGTGGTGACAGAACTTGTTGATCCTCGAGCAACCAAAGATCTTTACAAGGGACTTAATTTCCCTGCGTCGGATATTCCTAAGCAAGCTCGAGAGTTGTATAAAATTAACAAAGTTCGACTTCTCTATGACAGAGATTTAGAAACAGCACGACTTGTTTGCCGTGGAGTTGAGGAGCTTGAAAACCCTCTCGATTTATCATTTGCTTATCTTGTAAGTTTCTGCATCAAAAGACTTCAAAGCCTCGAACATTCCTCTTAAAAGTCTTTCAATCTTTACTGATATCGAGTAGCGAGCCATGTCACCTATTCACATTAAATATCTGGCGAATATGGCAGTCAGATCCTCAATGTCTATTTCTATAAATGCTTTCGGTGAATTATGGGGCTTGATTGCTTGCCACACTTATGGTGCAAAAGGAATGCGAGTGTCATTTCCTATTCGAAAGATGTGCCGGCTGGTTGGTGATACGGCATCGAGGAACATTGAGAGACTATCATACGCTTCACGACTTCACGCCCGCAAGCTCATCAACACCGTCCCAACAGAAGCCAACCCATCCGGTTATATAATCGCGTCATCTGATGACCTTTTGAAGCTATTCGATGCTGATTTTGGCCTTCTCTCGATTAAAGGAGAGACAAAAATATTAGGCAAGGTTGATCAATCTCACGAGGCACTTGCCATGCTAGAATACATGCGAATGCGCAAGATCAAATCAGTGATGACCTCCCAGGACATCAAGCAAGACTTCCCCGACCTTAGATATCCTCCAGGATTCAACTTTATTGCTGGTTTACTTTTAGTGCCATTAAGCTCGGGTGGCGAAGACTTTATCGTTTTCTTTCGTGCAGGACAAATCAGAAACGTGAAATGGGCTGGTAATCCATATGAAAAATTCATCAAAGAAGGCACCGAAGGCTATTTAGAGCCCAGAAAAAGTTTCAAGACATGGAATGAAACAGTCATCGGGAAGTGTCGCGAATGGACGGAGGAACAAGTCGAGACAGCTGCTGTACTTTGCCTTGTTTATGGAAAATTCATCGAGGTAAGTTTAGATTTTATCAAGAAGTCATCTTACCTCTTACTGACACTCAAGTTTAGGTCTGGCGTCAAAAAGAGGCCGCATTGCAAAACAGTCAACTCACACGACTACTGTTGGCAAATTCGGCCCATGAAGTTAGAACCCCTTTGAATGCTATTATTAATTATCTCGAGATTGCCCTTGAGGGCGCATTAGATCAAGACACACGAGACAACTTGGCCAAATCACACTCCGCCTCTAAATCACTAATCTATGTCATCAATGATTTGCTGGATTTGACGAAAACCGAGGAAGGCATGGATCTGATCAAAGACGAAATTTTTGATCTACCTGCTGCCATACGAGAGGCTACTGACTTGTTTAATGGTGACGTCAAGCGTAAGGGTATTGAATATACCGTGATTGAACATCCTGGGGTTCCACAGTTTGTTCATGGTGACCAAAGACGTGTTAGACAAGCAGTCGCTAACATCACGGCCAATGCTGTGCAGCATACATCAAGCGGTTTCGTTCATGTTGATGTATGGCTACAAGAACTCATCAACAACAAGGTCAACATTGAGATTATAGTTGAAGATTCTGGAGCTGGCATGTCGAATCAAAAACTCGACACACTATTCCGAGACCTTGAGCAAGTTGATGGTGATCCTTTGTTTGAGGATGTGGAGGGCAATGAGAAAGCTCTTCTTGATAGTAACCGCACTATAGGTCTTGGTCTAGCAATGGTAGCCAGAGTTGTCCGGAATATGGATGGCCAGCTGCGATTGAAGTCGGAGGTTGGCAAGGGATCGAGATTCGTCATTCAATTGCCATTCGTGCTTCCTTATGATGATTCCGGAAATTCCGGAAATCAGGAAAAGGCTGCCTTCTTGAAGACCCCTTCTATTTCACCTTCGATTGCATCTCCACCTCCCGCAGGTACACCTGGCGAGGTGACTCTTGTTGAGAAATCAAGCTTCATCAGACCAAACGCCGAGCCCTCGATTAGTCGCAAGCGAAGCAGAGAAGAGATTGCAAGTTTGCACAGCTTTAAAAGTACGACTAGCAGCAAAGTCAGTGGGAGAAGTGATATGGATAGATTAATCGATGCTATCTCTGGCCCAATTGGTAGTGCGCCTGGAGAACCCTTGCAACGTGCTGATAGCAAGGACCGACACAGTCTTAATAGTATGCCTATGAATTCTACAAATTCGGAACGACCTGCAGATCTGAAGCGCTCATCATCGTACACATCTCCTGACTATTTACGATTGGAGTATTCCCGAGCCGCACGAGCCGATATCATTACCGATACCAGAACGCCTGTCAAAGCTGTCAGAATTCCGGACGAATTCTTGGGTAACATGAATGATACAATTCCTCCTTCAGTTGCAGCAAAGGTAAAATTTAACACTCAGTCCTCGTCATCTTCTCAAAGCGGAAACGAAGATGAGCCTATACCAAATTCAAAAACTCACAATACAGAGCATCTGAAGGTATTAGTAGCCGAGGATGACCCTGTTAATAGTCGCATTATCAACAAGAGACTGGAAAAGGGTGGTCATGAGGTCTTTCACACTATTAATGGAGAAGAATGTGCAAGTGCCTACGGGGATAATGTCACCAATTCGTCCACCACCACCAACACATCTTCCTCGCCAACTACACAGTTTGACGTAGTACTTATGGATATGCAAATGCCGATAGTTGATGGGCTCACTTCAACAAAGATGATTCGTTCTTTCGAAAAGACTCACCTTAATCTCTCGCCCCGGGCTAAGCTCAATGGAAGAGTACCTATTTTTGCCGTATCAGCCTCTCTTGTCGAACGCGAAAGGCAAACATATATCGATGCTGGTTTTGATGGCTGGGTTTTGAAACCTATCGATTTTAAACGTCTCAATGTACTCCTTGAAGGAATCGTGGATAGCAAGGTTCGAGAATCGTGCTTGTACCGGCCGGGGGAATGGGAACATGGAGGTTGGTTCCACAAAATGCAACCGTCAGCATTTCAATCATCAACAGCACCATCGAATGAAACGCCCGTTCAGAATCCCCCTCAAATAGGGCCAGAAGCACCTCAACCTGACAAAGACTCACTTGACAGTGACACGGGTTCTTCAACACCCAGAGATGACAAAAAGCGACCATTAATATATGATGAGAGGCTCAATGCCGCCAATGAGGCGTTAAACGCTACGGCCGCAGTTGACGTGGGACCCAATAATGATCTTCCGACCGCTGATGAAAGACCCGTGATAGATGTCAGCAATGAAGAAGTTACACCCACTCCTAAACAGTCTATTCCAGATGGTGCCGATAAGGGCATTGAGGATACTACTGCGACTGCTAAAGTAAACGATTCAACGGACTCCGGGCCTACTGCAGATAGCTATTTTGGAGCTGACGTCTCAAATGTTGTGGACCAATCAGCTAATTCCACGACTGCTGATGGCCTATCAGCAGAAAGTACCAATGATGCTGAGACAACCGATTCGATTGGGTAATGGGATTGGTGCGATAGCTTCATTTTTACCTAAATATTTCTTTCTATATTTCTTTACGGCTTTGAAAATTTTAACCTAACGTCATGACTGACACACGAGAGTCTGGCGGTTAGAAGTTCTACGCACATATACAGGGTGACACAGAGTATACCCTTTAATTTCACGGATGGGAGCGGGTGTTTTTGGAGTAAAGCCGTACTGTGTACGAGATCTTGTAGGGATTAAGATAATCTTCCTTTTGATGGTATGCTTACATGGATAAATGCATAAGGAGTGTAGTCTCGAGGGCTTCAATGATGAACAAAGGGCTCTACTCACTTGATTTTCTTTTAATAAAGTCTGGAATTGAGGGGGCTCCGAAAGGATGGCTTGTTTCTTGCATATCTGCATATCTGCATGGCTTGCGGCTTGCGTCGCTGTGGTGAAAAAACGACGCATGCGATTGATTTTATGTATATTAGTCTTTTTGAAATTTGCAGGAAGTCGATGATTGATATGACGGTTGTAAGGGATGTTGAGATCGAGACGGGCAGCAATCCTGATAGTGGTTGTGTGGGCTAGGTCAGGAATGGAGTGTCAGTTTAATGAGAATTGATATGCGAATGCTCTTCATGTACGAGGAGAGATGTCGTCTATAGCGTGCGAAAAGAGTAGAAGAGGCCAAAAGCATATTTAAATGCACTCGTCTCAATTTACTTGAATACTTCATCCATTGGGATAGATGGGTCAAGGTGTAGGGGGAGAGTACTAAACAGACATGAGTGAAACGATGAACGAATTAAACCCTCAAAGGGATGAGTTATAAAGATTCCGTCACGCGAAGTGTTCAAAGTTGAGTATGAGATCACTTGGCAAGTTTGACATAGATTTTCTTCCAATATTATCAAGTGATGACTCCATACAGCCCCAAACAACGAATTAGAAAAACTACCATCACATAAATACGTATACCCATCATTCATCATTAATCATTCCTTAACCCCATCTTCCGCCCTCTTAATAGCAAACTCTTCCCCCGCTTTATTTTTCGATTCAATAAATTTGCTTATATGTTCTGGTACCTGTTTTGCGAATGTTAGCACTCTCTCTTTTCTTCTTTTTCTCCATCCCCGCCTTTATCTCCTCTCTCCTCTCTCCTCCACTAAAACCCAGCCCAACCCAACCCAACACAAACCCCAAATAAAAATCTTCAACATACCCCTACAACCCTGCACTCTTCCCCCGGAATCGGCACCCCATACCGTGTCGAAACGGGCACAACGCCCGTCCAGACGCGTTCGCGCAGTGTCGTGTTCTTGAGATCGTGGCGGTCGTCGTGAGGGGGGCCGTGCCGGCTTTTGCTGGATGCGGTGAGGGGGGTTAGGCGGAGGATCTGGGAGGGAGGGAGGGGGGTGTTAGATGTTTGGGGTTGAGGGGGGATGGGAAGGGTAATATACTTACTTGTGTGGTTGTCATTTCGGTTTTGGTGGGCGGCACGCGTGTATTTCCCCATCGATCGTTTATGACCGTGTTTGTGATTTTTTTCATGGCCCACTGGGAAGGGGGAGGGGGTTGGTGGTTAGATTTTGGGTTGGGGTTAGGGTTGGGGATATTGTGAGGGGGGAAGGGTGCTTGAGGTGAGTGGGGATGGAATTTGTGGATGACGATTTGGAGGATGGATAGGAGAGATGGGGGGTATGGGAGAGTGAGAAACGTACCAGTTTCTCATCGGCATCTTCGACGATTTGTCCATAGCCTTGTAGGATCGCACTGCGGTAGTTGTAACCTGTGTGTCATTATAGCATTAGTTTTCTCTTTTCTTGGCTTCTCCTTTCATCTCGTCCTGGAAAGGCCCATCATTTTCTTTCGACTATCACCAACTCTTCAAAGAATATCTCCTCTCCTTTCTCCAGAGGTATCATGTCCAGCTTTGGAATTTCTTCTTGTTATCCTGGTTTGATCTACCTTTCTCGGCAGTAGAGTGAAGCATCTGAATAGTATCATCTATACCATTTTGGTTATACACTTGAATATAATCTCACTGAATCTTCTATCTGCCACATACGACCATAGACTGAAGAGAATTGGGCATCCCGTCCGCTCTGCCATACACAAGCTTCAGATCGGTGGATTAGTAGTTGGGTGGGTGACCACCAGCGAATCCCCACTGTTGTATGTTTTTTTTCTTTTTGCCCTTTTATCTTTTGGGGTCTCTGATCTTGAAGTGGACGGGTGGATGGACATTCATGACCTTTCCACCTTTTTCGCTGCATATCCTCCTGTTCGTTGTTTTTCATATCCCCTCCATGATCCTCATTCAATAGTTCAATGACACCCAGGAAACCACTGTAAATTTAAATATAAATGGAAAAAAAAAAGAAAGAAAAAAGAATCTTACTATGATTATTCGGCGTCAAAGCCAAGACCAACCCATCCAAACAACTCGCCGCAACCGTCATCGGTAACCCTTTTCCCTCTCCATCCTCACCGCTTCCCCCCTCGCTAGCAGATTTCCCCATCCTCATCAACCGACTACTTACATACCCATGCAAATACAACTGCGCACCTTCTCCTATATCATTTTCTCCTCCTTCCTCTTCTCCAACTTCCCCATTTTCATCTTGGTCTGGAGAAGAAGTAGAGGTTGATATAGATGATGGGGAATAAATCCCCATAAACCCCAACATGGGAAGGATGGCCGGGAACGGATCTTCAGGATCGGCGGTGTGGAATGAGACGTGGAGGATGGGGGAAGAGTTGATGATTGTGTGGATGGTTTTGTGGTTGTAGGTTGCTGGTGGGGGGGGGGGGGGTGTGAGTTATAGTGGGAGGATGGATGGGTTTTTGGTTGGGGTTGGGGTTGGGGAGGAAAGGAGGGGAGGGGAGAGGAGATGGGATGAGCTGAGCTGACAGAGTGGAAAGAGTAATAGGAGAAAGATAAGAATCAGAAAATGTTAATACAAGCTTACCTCGCGCCCTATATCTCTGCACAGCATTCCGTGGTATCTTCGGATAACACGTTGAGGTTGCTTCCTCTGAGCTCGCCATCTTGATTCTGCCTCTTCTCAGTTCTACAAGATCTGAAAAACGAAAAGTGCGTCTCTTTCTTCTGGTCTGTCGGACATACTTAATACGTGTAGGGTAGTTATTGTACTCACTACCGGCTTTAACGTTAGCCTTAGCTATAGGTGAAATTGTAACGAAATGACCGTGGGAAGTTTAAACAGATAGACAGACAACCTTGGATATCAGATATCGAATATCAGTTTCTCTTCCCTTTCTTTCTCTTTGTACACACACACACACACACACACACACACACACACACACATATATATATATATATATATATCTTTCACACACTCTCTCTGTATGTGCACGTATACCATCCAATAAGCCACCGTCACCCATCCCACCGACCCAAATGCGGGGTACCATTCCCCACCCCCACCCCCACCCCATCCAGAAAGTCCATGCGAAAAAAAACCCCGCCAGCAGGAGTTTGCGATCTCCCATCCTCACTCCTATTCCTATTGCATATTGCATCCCGTTTAATTTCCACTCTTCACATCATCATCATCATCATCATCATCATCATACCATTAAATCGGCACAATCTCCCCAACTAACCCACCATCCAAACGAACCATCAAACCATTCAACGCCCAATGACCATTGCCAGGTAGCAAGTAGTCAATCCTACGAGCCGCGTTGTTGTAGTAGATGTCACATAAACGTTTGAGTGCAACTTCGATGGGTAAGCTGGGTTTGCCTACCTGCTTACCTACCTACTTACTCAAAAGATGCTCTGTATTTCTTGCTGCTGCAGTAGATCTACTCGAGTACAGTATTGCATAAGTATAGTTCGGTAGGCGCCTAACGCGTTTGAGTGGTGAGCATATCAAATACTAAATTCATGCATCATATCGTATCGTATCAAGTAAATTTTCTTTGAAATAACACTGAGCGCACTTGTTGGGTATCATTACATACGAGGCCAATGCCTCCCAAATGCCCATTTGCGCCATACGTCTCACAAAATCATCTCACCATATCAGGAACCCATCAAAGACATGTGGTTCCTCCCAATACACCATTTTAACCCCCCACACTCTCAAACTTTGTCTACTACTCCTCCTCCTCCTCCCAAACATAATGTGTCCATGCATCCACGTCCCTCCAAAACTTCCCATTATCATGTGCAAAATCCAGTGTGGCCTGTAACTCCTTTGCAAAAACAAAAATTTCATCTAGTGTGTACCTGCCACCATCTAAATTTTTCTGTAAACGACGCCAAAACTCTGGATCGTCAAAACCTGCTTGCTTATCTCTATACTTCCTTCTAAAGTGTTCATAAAAAACGTGTTTTCCCTCTTCGGAGATATCTTGAAATTCGGGGGATGCTGCCGGTAACTCTGGTTCTGATCCTGGAGAAATAGAAAGAGAGGGAGATGGTGAAGGTGAAGGTGTTCTAGGCCGTACTGGTACATCTGCGGTATTTCTTTGAAGCTGTGAGAAGACACCTTCTTGATGAACATAATTATCTGAAAATGGGTCATTCGAGCCGGGATCGCCTTGGAATTTTGGGTTAGGTTTGGGGTACAGGGAAAAGTCTGTCAGAAGCACTCACCAACAGCATTTGAGGATCTGTTTGATCTGGCAGCGGAACCCTCTCTCATAGACTGTTGCCTAGGGTGATTCGACCTTCTGTCAAACTTTCTAGCTAGAATTATCTTGACTTTCTCTTCTTGAGGGAGCCTTTGGTACTCAATGCGCCTCATCTCCTCTTCAATCTGACGTTTCATCTTTGGATCAGCCATTTGGCGAGCTCTAACACCATTGTTATAATCGTTCACTTTTCGTGCGTTCACTCTGCTCTCGGCTTCCCTTCTCTCGTATTCTTCTTCACGACGACGTTGAGATTGCTGGATTCTCATGAGATTGTCATGTTGCTCTCGCACTTGATTCCTTTTGCCGAGCTCCCTTTGACAGTTTCTCAATAGTTCATCTCTCAAAAGAATGCGAAGCTCCCTCACTGGTGGCCTCATCCGGCCGCATTCCTTGGGCTGAAATTCCTTCTCTTGCTTTTCGAGATGTTCAAAAAGCTTAACATTTACTTCGGTCAGCTGAACTACTGATATTAATTCCTCGTCTAACAACGTGTTAAATTCGCCATATGCAAGTACAGCACCTTTTAAGACTCTTATGAATTTTTGAACGAGGTTAAGGTATAGATCCATCAATAAAGTACGTCTGATTTTTTCAAGATTGGTCTTTTGAAGAACAGAAACATTAACATCCAAGGGCTGTAACGAAGTGGCTACCATCTCCTTCAACTCATCGGTAGTTCGGTCAATGTCTGATTTAGCTTTAATTTGATCGGCCTCGCTATCCTCATCGATTGCATGTTTGAGATTTTGGTAATGTTTCAGAAGTTTGTTCAAGCGTCTTTCCATCTTCTTTCCAGAGGCTGATAGAATTTTGCGACTCACTTCGGTTCTTGTCGTCCATACACCTTGGCTCTCCGTGCAACCGAGGCGACTTAAGATCGTTTTGATTTTGGGAAAGAATTGGTCGTCAATGATTCCAACCCAAGCAGCAAGCTTTTCGGAAAGTTGATCATCCTCTACTTCAGGTAGCTCCCTAGCTTCTTTGGCAACAGATTCTCTGTGTCCTGGATGGTCCTGAGGCGGATGAGCCCTGTTTTTATAGATGCCATTTGCATAGTTTCCGCTGACCGTCTTCGCATTCCTTCCGCTCTCTTGATATTGTTCCCGAGTCATGGGAAGTCGTACCTTCGCCGGACTGGGAGACTGTAGAATATCGTAAATTTTACTACTGCCATCTTCATCATCGGCTACACCATCGCCTAGATTGCCATGTTCGCCATCATCTTCAACGCCACCTTTTTCAACGCCTTCGCTTGCCGGTTGAGCGCTTAGAGGATGGTTGATGGCCTCATCTCCGTCATCTTCCTGGATTTGCTGAACTCTTTTGGGAACCACGTTGCCTATATTTTGTAAATCAGGAAGTTCCGCATCTGAATTTTCAGCCTCTTCCTCAGGTTCGTCATTTGCTGGAGCCACAGGTTCATCTTGAGAAACGACTTGATCATAGACGACCTTCCTGGGACGTCCCCTACCTCTTTTAATAGGATTGATAGCTGGTTGCGGTTTAGTTTCGGAGTTGCCCTGCGTCTCAGGTCGTTTCTTTGCTCGCTTGGAGAGGTTGTGTTGACCATTACCTTTGGCATCGGCTTCGTCTTCTGAGGAGCTTGGCATAGAATATATGTCCTTATCACGCTTGCGCTTCTGTGAAGAAGAGTTTTGAGGCTCTAGACTATCTTGCGCCTTTCTCTTCCCTTTATTTTTGAGTTCTTGACGGGATGAAGTTGGAGAACCCTCCGTAGACTTTCTCCTAATCGGTGACTGTGGCTGATGAGTTTCGAGTTCGGCCGTCATATTTTCGGCATCGAGTCCGGATTGATTGGCAAGCAAAGGTGCCTGCAGCGCTTCTTCTTCCTCTTCGTCGTCTTCGTCTTCGTCTTCGTCTTCGTCTTCGTCTTCGTCTTCGTCTTCCTCAACGTCTGCGCGATGTTCTGGTCTTTCTGGTACGGCCTGTTTCGTTGCGTCTTTGTGCCTCGTGCGTGAATTGTTTATTGCCCCATTCAACATGGCAGCTGATGAGGTATCCTCTTTGGTTGCCGCTATCAATTATATATGATTAGATGTACTTGTATGAATAGTATTTGACGCGCTTACCAGCTCCTCCTTTTGCCATTTGGGCATTGCTGCGCAGAGTATCTGTGAGAGAAAATGATTAGATATAACCAAGTAAACAAGGCTGGACGCGCTTACTTCTCTTATCTTGTGATCTAGTTGTTGGCATAGTTTCCGACGTTCGCTTGAGAAAGAGTTGATTGACCTCGAAAACTTGTGCGAATATTGGAGTGAAATTCTGGAGAGTTGCTCTCAAGCGGGGTAGATTTCCAGCCTAGTAAAGAAAATCCATACCTAGCCACAGATGCCGGTGAGCAAAGCAATAGAATTTGATGCAATTCACTGGAAGTATTGAACAAACAGATTCATCAATGGTTTTGGAAATTTTGATACTGTACAAATTCAAAACAATGCGGCCGACCGGTAGATGCAGCTAATAAACAGAGCTAGTAATTCGAACCAATGAAAGAGCTTATGACAGGCAGGGTTATAGCTCTTTGATAGATTTTGATTGTTTTGATTCAACAGTAGATTGTAACGGCCCTGGTGGCCTTGCTTACCTCATGAAAACAAGTCAAAACGTCTTGGATTTATATCTTCATATGCATACCAAGAGTCACCTGGGCATCAATAACACCAAGTTGAAAGATGGCTTCACAACACAATAACAAGAACTCAACTTCAGATAGCCCTTTATCCAGAAGCTTACCTACTTTAGATCCATCAAAACCTCATGCCTTTCAAAAGCCCATAAAAAGGATCCATGAAGGTCACGATGTGCCCCATTTCCTCATATCAAAAGCCTATGCAGATATTGGTGTATTTGTTATGCAACTCAATATCTCCATGTGCCCTAGGAAATCCTTGGAGACGGGTCGAGATCCGAAGACGTGGCGATTGGATTCCACTCTAGAATTATCTGAACCTGTTCAAAAACTGCAGGAATTACTGCAGGATATCAATTCAATTATTGATGAAGTACCACCTGATATGGGACCAAGAAGATTTGGAAATGTTAGCTTTCGAAAGTGGTACGATATACTGGAAACGAGGGCGAAAGACTTGTTGCAGAAGTATTTAGCGGCAGAGGTTCTTGGTTTTGGCGGTAGTTCCCCAGATGATGAAGTATCAGCTTTGGATGAACTTACTTCTTATTTATTGGGTGGATTTGGTAGCGCACAAAGATTGGATTATGGAACTGGCCATGAACTTAGCTTTTTGGCTTTTCTGGGATGCATTTGGAAGTTGGGTGGATTTACCAAAACATCATCACATGGAGGCGAGGTAGAGAGAAGTATTGTTATGGGTATTATAGAACCGTATGTTTTATTCTCCTTGCCTTGGGAAATATGCTAATGTACCCATTAGTTATTTGCGTGTGGTTCGTCGGCTTATCCTCACATATACTTTGGAACCAGCTGGATCTCATGGCGTATGGGGATTAGATGATCATTCCTTTTTACCATACATCTTTGGGTCATCACAATATTGCCCAGCTATTACCGATGATGACCCTATGCCAGTAGAAGGATCACTCCCAGAATCTCCAAAGCCAGCAGATGTAGCCAAAAAGATGGTTGTTGACAGAGAGAGAAAGAATAATATGTATTTCTCGGCAATCGGTTTCATCAATGATGTGAAAACAGGGCCATTCTGGGAGCATAGCCCAATGCTTTTTGATATTTCTGGAGTACGATTTGGATGGGGTAAGATAAATAAGGTCAGTTTGCATCCTTGAGACCAAATTCATCTCTAATGCATCTTAGGGAATGATCAAAATGTACAATGCAGAAGTGCTATCAAAGTTTCCAGTCGTACAACATTTCCCATTCGGGTCATTGTTTAGCTGGGATCAAGACCCTCATGCTGTGCCCACACCTGCAACAGTACATACAGCAAATCAACCAACAGGTTCAGGGGGGACACCAACATCCCGACCACCGCCACAAGAAGGTACAAGAGCACCATGGTCCCATCAATCACACACTCAAGACATACCTCTTACCACTGCGCCTTGGGCCAATACACCCCCAATCCAAGGCATGCCATCCACCACTGCACCGTGGGCAAATGCAAAGTCAACAACAGGAGCTATACCTTCAACAAGAAGAAGCATACCTCCTCCAACATCCACCACGTCCACCAAGCCAAACCCTCTCCCATCAACACCGCCCACAAGGCCAAACAGCAACGCACCACAAACTGACAATGGACAGACACGTGCACCATGGGCTACATAAACAGCGTACATAGATTAATTACCAAAAGACATTTTATGCAAAAGCAAAGAAAGGGGTACTGAGTACAGCCACACGAATCACGATACACATGAAGACCAAAAGCAATTTCGGGAACTTTTTCAACCCCATTAGCTTTAGCGCCACCATCATTCCATATATACGTAGCCTAGCTTAGCACATATTGAACCCCAAATTTCACACTCCAAATTACCTACGTATTTGTAAGTGAGTATGATTACAGTTTGATAATCTAGCTACCTAGGTATTATATAATGCAATTAAATAAATATAATTTCAATCCAATTATTATATATATATATATATATAATAAAAATCTACAAAATACAACAATCAAACCAAATCAACCCAACCTAAAAGTTCCAAACAATTCATTACCTATATATATTATAACAAAAGTAAATATTCTCCTTTATCTTATTTTACCCTACAATAAAATATAAAGCAACAAAGCGCCCACCCACTCACCATCCATCCATCCATCCATCCATCCCTCATCCCTACCCACCCAACATACAACCGGGGATGCGCTTCGTCCCGTGCAATCTCTCTCCTGTCATTAATTTTCTATCCTCCCCCCCCTAAACAAACGTTAAACGATGGATCGACCTCTATAGCACAGAGAATAATCATCTTCACCTGAAGAACTCAATTCGCTGACATAAGCTAGGTGGGTTTTGGTCTTTTTTTGGTTGGCAAAGTTGGTGTCTTTGCGGTTAGGTACTGTGTGTATGTAATGTTGAAGTTGGATGATGGGTTTTGTTTGTTGGTTTATGTTATTTGTAGGAGTAGTAGGAGGAGAATAGTAGATGTAGTGTTTGTAGAATGGAATATTAAGTGGGATGGGCTTTGGGGTTGGATGGGATGGGATGGGATGGGATGGGATGGGATGGGATGGGATGGGATGGGGATGGGATGGGATGGGATGGGATTGGAAGTAAATAGATATAATAGATAGATGAATAAATAATAAGTAAATAAGTAAATAAATAAATAGATAAATAGATAGATATAATAGATAATAAGAAGGATAAATGGGTTTTGTTATACTTATTATTCTTTGAATAGATGGATAAATGGGGATTGTAATTATGATTATGATTAATAGCTATAATTGATTGTAGAAAAGGAATATTTTGTATCTTATAATATAGAGATCGAAATGAATAAATGAATGAATAAGATGGGATAGGATTAAAACATTGATAATTGGAATCGTTTCAATTTCGGGATTTGGATTGGTTTAGGAGTGTTAATTGGTGGTTATAGATAAGTGGTTTGGGAAAGGGGAAGGGAGGGATGAATGAATAAATGAGTATTCGATATTGTGGGTTTGAGTTTGGGTTTAGATTATTATGATGTAATACTGGGTTTTATTAAGTGCATTTATGAATTTATATATTATAGGATTTGTTATAGGATTCGTAGTATTGTATTATATTGTATTATATTATAGTAATATATATATATATATATATATATATATATATATATATAACGTAGTATATAATATAATATAAGTATAAAAATATAAAAACTAAATAATGCCTAGGTATAATATAAATAACGAATATAAATTAAGATATTTATACTTATTTATTTATTTATTTGTTTGTTTATATGTATAATGTGATATAATGTATATTATAATATACTTATAATATACTTATAACATACTTATAATATACTTATAATATATGCATATGCCTCCTTTCTCACATACAAAGCAAAGCATCTTGATCCATCTAGCCAACTCTATACCTGGGATACCTACAAGTGAACCTTATCTATTGAAAAGAAGGTTTTCGTGAATATCATCAAATGAGCGTTGAGTTTTTGGATCATCTTATCCTATTCTATTCTTGTTGTGGTTCGTACCTTCAACGGCACGAATTCATCTGCATCTTCATTTCTTGCTCTTATCATTTATCATTTATCATTTAGACTTTGAACCCTTCTAGCTTCCTTTTCTCTTCTCCTCTTTGTACGGAGGATAAGGTTATCTATCTGGTGTTTATCTTGAAGAAGAAGAGGAAGAAGAGGAAGAAGAAGAAGAAGAAGAAGATTTAATATATTTATATTATCCTTCCCCCATTTCTCTCTTCTACTCTCTTCCCCTCTTTCTTCTCTTCCCCTCTCTCTCTTCTTCATCTATATCCATTCATCATCATCAACAACAACAACAACAACAACAACATCAGCAGCATCAACAACATCAACATCATCAACATCATCAACATCAACACCAACATCAACAACAACCCTTCAACAACCATTTCATATAAGCCACATTCACAAATCTAATCCTTCCATCTCGTCCTTTCACAATTCTCATACCAAATCATACTTATTTTATTGTATCACATCCAAAAACAAAGAAATCCACTTCAACCAAATTTAAAGCTCAAAACCGTCTCCCTTTCTTATTCCTTTTTAAATTTGATCATCGAAATCCCCAAAATCCCAAAAGGTTTCATTTTTCTTTCCCGACTCGACTCTCGACAACCAAAATAATAAAATAACTTCATACCAGGGGTTCCACTCTTTGATCTTTCAAGATGCCAGGCGTTCGTAAGTGAAATTATTATTTTCCATTTGATTTGATTTGATTTGATTTGATTTGATTTGATTTGATTTGATCTGGTCTGATCTGTTTTCCACTTTCCATTTCCATTTCCATTTCTATTTCTATTTTCATTTCAATATTCTTGTACCCATCGCCTTTTCTATCACCTCTTCATCTGTTCATCCATCTTTCGTTCATTCTTTCATTCATTCATTCATTCATTCATTCATTCATTCATTCATTCAATCTTTCTTTCTTTCAAACTTTCCAGTCATTCATTCATTCATACATTCATTCATTCATTCTATTAGAACGACGACGACTTGATTCTTTCTTTCAACTTTCTTCTTATCATTCGTTTTCTCTCTTTCCACTACCATAATTACATATTACATTAAAATCAAAAAAATAATAATATCAACCTTTGATTTGTTTCTCTTGACTTTATTATAATCCTATCTACCAACTCCTTAATCACATATTTCAAAATGGGTATTTGCTTTCTTACACCTTCAGCCATTCTCTATTCTTCTTTCTCATGTTTTTGATTTGTTGAATCATTTCTACATGTCTCTCGTCTGCGCATCATCACTAACAACCCCTTCTAATAGCACCAAAGGCATTCGAGGCTATCAAGGCTAAATTCAAGGCCTTGCTCAAGGGAAAGAAATCCAAGAAGGCTGAAGCAGACCCAGCTGCTGATGCAACAAAGACCGATGCTGCACCCGCTCCAGCTACTGCAACCTCCGAAGCTGCTCCAGCGACTGAAGCCACTGCTCGTATGTTGAGAAAAACAATTTTGACCTTTATACACTAACACATATATTCAGCAGAAGGAGATGCTGCCGAACCATCAACGGCCACTGAAACTCCCGCTGCGCCAACTACCGCAGATCACGCCCCGGCTGTAGTAGAACCAGCCAACACAACCGAACCTGGTGAGCCTTCAACTCCATATATGATTGGAACCTTGGTTCGAGCTCAGAGTACTGATACTGAAATAGCAGCACCAGAAGCTTCCAAGGACGAAGAGCCAGTCAAGACCGAGCCCAGCGCACCAATTGTTGCTGCCACTGCTCCTCAGCTTTAAATGAATTCTTATTCAATCATCGATACTGAGTTAGATGACATGACTCGGCCAAGATGAAGCGCAACAATTTTATAGCTTGAAGTAAACGAATGTTTGACTTCAACTCGATACTTACGGAAACTATCTAAAATAACAATACCCTTGATACCATGGAGATGGAGTGGAGGTGCACGTTGTAATGGCAGAAGGTGTGGATGGATAATACAGACTCATACTCTCCATTGTTTACCAAATCATGGTGGAGTTTATGAGATAAATCTGCACAGGATAATAACGTGTTATCATGTTTCCTTTGTGTTTTCTTTGCTATTTTTATGTCTAGTTTTCCTCGATTCTTTTAATTTCTTTACATAAACTTGTGACTCGGCAAATTTTACCCACATTTTTTGTCGGTATTATTTGTGAGGGTAGGCAAGATTTATGAAAGCAATTTCAAGATGGATTGGCAGACGTGGATTCTTCTCAATTTTACTTTGCTTACAGTATCTAATTGCGATGGTCAAGATGGAACGAAGTCGATATACCCCCTGATACCCTAGGTACCTAGTTCTATTTGTGGTACGGAGCGAATGGTATGTTGGCGCTGTTTATATGAATAAGAATGCATTTTGATTGCCAAGGTTAGGAGATGGTGACTTGATGATTGTGAAGATTGATTTTACTGTGAGATGAGATGTATGTGATGCCAAGGGATGTGGGGTGAGGTGAGGTGATGTATGTGATGTGATGTGATGTGAGGTGAGGTGAGGTGAGGTGAGGTGAGGTGAGGTGAGGTGAGGTGAGGTGATGTGTGTATAATGCGATGTGAGGTGAGGTGAGGTCAGGTGATATAGAGTGACGTGATATGATAAAAGGTGGTGTGATGTAATATATTGGGATTAAACATGAAAATGCAAGAATAATGAAAACACTCGAGTTTTTTAGTTGTAGTTGTAGTTGCAGTTGTGACTGAGAGATATGATTGTATGTTGTATCTTGAGTATTTTTATGATTTGATGGATGGGTGATTGGTGGGTAGGCGGGTAGGTGGGTAGATGATTATGTGTTTCATGTTTTTCTTCTTCTTTTTGGATTGGAGGGTGTGAGGAGGAGGAAGGAAATAGGAATGTTTGAGGTTTGGGGTTTGGGAAGGGAGAGGAATTGAAAAGGGGGAGGGGTGGGGGGGGGGTTCGTTTGTGGGTATGTATTGGTTGGGGTTGATTATTTGGAGGAGGGGGGGGATAGATGATGGGTTAAAGGGGTGGGGGGGAGATGGATGGGGAGGATGGGGAGGATGGGGAGGATGGGAGAGGATGGGAGGATGGGTAAGGGGTTGGGGTTTGAGGTTGGGGTTGAGGTTGGGGTTTGAGGGTTTTGGAAGGTAGGGAGGGGGTGGAGAGATGGAGGGGGGAATGGATGGGGGATAGGAAATGGGAGGAGGGGAAGGGAGAGATGGATAATGCAGAAATGGGCGAGGGATTGATAAAGGGGGAGATAGGTGGGAGGTGGGAGGGAGGTAAAAAAGAATAGGAAATGAGGGATAAAGAAAATAAATCAAGAAGATGAATGGGGGAAATGGATGAGGGGCTAGGGTTTAAGGTTTGGAGTTTTGGAAGGTAGAGGGTGGAGGGTGGAGGGTGGAGGGTGGAGAGATGAAGGGAAAAGAATGAATGGGGGATAGGAAATGGGAGGAGAAGAATAAAGAGATGGGCGAAGGATTGATAAGGGGGAAAATAGATGGGAGATAGGAGGGAAAGGTTAAAGAAGGGGATAGAAATAGAAGATTGATTGATGGGTATATAATGATTAAGAGTTAATGATTTGGAAAAGGGAAGGGAAATGATTGAAAAATGGATGGATGGGGGGTGGAGAAGATAGATAGGGGAGATAGATGAGGGGTTAGGGTTAGTGTTTGGGATTTTGAAGGGTAGGGGATGGAGGAATGGAGGGAGGGGAATGGGAGGTTGATTAAAGGGGTGGAGAGAGAGATGGATGAGGGTTTGGGGTTGGGGTTGGGGTTTTAGAAAGTAAGGGAATGGAGGGAGGGGGTAGAAGATGGGGGATTGGGAGATTGGGAGATTGGGAGATTGGGAGATAAATGGGTATGGTGTGGTATAGTATAGTATAGTATAGTATAGTATAGTATATTTAATGCTATTTTGATATTATATATTATATATGAAAAAATGAAAAAATGATAAAATGATAGATAAATATAGAATGAATGGAATAGATATATAGATGGTTTTGATAGTAGTTATAAGGGTTGGATGGGAAGAGATGGGAGGGAGGATGGGGGAGAGAGTTGGGAGAGGGATGGTATTTATATATTTATATAGCTATAAAGAGATAGAGATATAGAGATATAGAGATATAAGCGTATAACCCCAATCCCATTCCCAACCCAATCCCAATCCCAATCCCAATCCTAACCCCTATCATATCCCTCATCTTAACCGCAATCCGAACCCTAGCCCAATTTAACCCTACCCCCAGTATCATATGTACATATATTTAACATGAAAAGACTTAAGGAGGGGAAAAGAAGGAGCAGAGAAAATGAAGGACAGGGAGAAGGAAGGTCAGAGATTAACAATCACAAGGTTTGTATCAAAGGAGTAGAAAGGAGCAGGATGGTGGATGGTGGGGGAGGTTTCTGGATAGTTTGGGGAGAGGGGGAGGGGTATATCGATATGGATATTAAACATTAGGTTAACATTCGCTTAGATGTTATGATTGGAGGATTATTTAATGGTTATATAGCTAAAGGGGGGTGGGTAGAGCTGCTTTTTTGGTTTTTGAGGCAAGGGAAGGGAAGGGGAAGGGGAGGAGATAATAGATGGATGAAGGTTGGGATTCATAAATGAGTTATCTGTTTTGTTGATTTTTGATAGGAAGGTGGGTTTTAGAGGGTTGAGTTTGGGGTTTAGATTAATGGATTAGGGTTTAGTTTTATAGTTTTCTGATAGCTATTTGGGTATTGAGGGTTTTTTTGGGGTAATGGTTTTGATGATTTGGTTTGGTAGGAGGTGGGAATTGCAATTGGATGGTTTGGTTTGGTGGATATGAACATAGATATAAATATAGATATAAATATAGATATAGATATAGATATAGATATAGATATGAATATGAATATGAATATGAATATGAATATGGGGTATAAAGTAATGGGACAAAAATTTTCGTTTAATATCCCCTTTATCTCTCTTTACCCCTAAATATAAACATAAACCTTTTTAAAAAAGTAGTCATAGAGATTCTCTATATTCTTTCAATTGATTTGGTGATTTAAAGATAAAATGTGATGAATTAAACTGTTTTGGTTTTGGGTTTTTAGTTTTTGGGTTTTAAAGAGTTTTGGTAGTAATGTGAAGGCTAGGAATTAATGGGCTAGGTAAAGGATAAAGGGGTGTGGATTATGGTTATTGTAATTATCTATGCTGTAGAGGAGAGGAGAGGGAGATTTGATTGATTTGCTGATTTTTAATTAATTGTTTAATGAGTATTGAGAAGTGATGAATGATGAAGGGAGTGGTTTGATGAGGTTAGGGAAAGATATGAGAGGGGTATGAGAAAGGTATAAAAAGGTGTGAAAAAGGTATAAGAGAAAATGAGAAAAGTACAAAAAAGGTATGAAAAAGTATGAGAAAATATGATAATAGAAGAAGAACAAAGGGTTAAAAACACATCTACCAAATTTAAGTTTAATAATAAATTATTATAGTATTATATTTCACACGTAAGAGATGTTAGATTTGAAATCATTGAAACTCTAGGAGCCTCGTTTTGAGATTAAGGAAAGCTGATTCTTGAAGAAGTGGAAATGAATGGTTTGAGTAATAGTGGGATAACGTATTTAGCTGAATCTCCAAGGGGCGGGGAAACAGGATTGGAAATTGAGAGGTTGGAGTTTTGTAAAGGTCTAAAGGTATTGGAAGGGTAGGTTTGATGAATATAGATTTTATGTAAAGAGGACGGTTTGTTGTGGCGTGTAAGTATTACATGGTGGTTAGCTTAGTTGATGTTGGAGATGAATTGGGAAATAGAGTGAAGTCTGATGAAGTTTAAAGAGAAAGTTTGAAGAGAGGGGATGGGATTATGTATATGGTTGCATTAAGTACTTGGTAATCATAGAGAAAACTTGGGCGATGATATCGAATGTACTGAATACAGATATAATAAAGTGTGAACACAGTCTTTTAGATTATGCGTGATAAGCCATTACACTCGAAAATCAGATACGCATTTGGAATTCATGGATAGATACCTTGCTCCTAATATCATAAGCGGCGCGGAGTAAAAGTGCTAAACGAAGATGCGAGTCTGAGGTTTGAATCGTAGCGGGACTCCGGAGTATGGAGTTGAAAGGGGGATGGTGATCGAGGGTTTTGACCTGCGAAGATATTGAGATTTTGATGACTTCTTCGTTTTGAGGGTAGAGTCTGTAGAGGATGATGCTGTGATAAGGGTGGTTCTGGGACGTGATTTGTTCTTTGAGGTGGGAGTGGGAATGGTGATGGGTGCTTCTGAACGTGTTTGAGGAAAAGAAGATTATTTTGCGGTAGCTGAGACTTTTGGGGGGTCGGAGGAGTGGGAGAAGTGCACTCGAGGCGAGTGTATTTAGCCGAGAACGGGATAGGAGTGAATAGTAGGTGGAAGAGGGGATGTGAGTATAGCCAATGTGATATCGGGATCAGAAAATAGGATTCTCTATCTTGATACTATGAGTTCAGTTCTACTTAGTAGAAGTTCTCCTTTCAGTGGCTCATGGTATGCTGTGCTAAACGCTTGATGTCTCTCGGCTTGGGTATGGTCAAAATCGGAGCAGTGCGGTTATTTGCATTTTTCGGAACTGAACGATGATCAACAGAAACTTCTGAGATGGATCGGCAGGCGGAGAGGAAACAGTCTGATCAAGAAAAGCAGTTATTGGCTATCCAGAAAGCAGGTTTGAAAAGAAATAGAATTCTACTGATATAGTGGAATGATAATAAATTCATCTCTTTATAACTCCAAGCTCAACAGAACAGAAAGGAATTATCAAACCGGGGTAGATGTCGACAACAACCGAATTTCTCTATTTTTTGACAACACATACCGAAACACAGAGCCAAATGCACTATAAATTGCTCTCTAAAGACTTCTGATGATTGTCTCATACGTCATCTCATACAATATCCCATGGATATTTCCTTCACCTCGCTGCTTATGGCATGAACCGGTCATTTCACAATAATCCCTTATTGAATTCACTGCTATACCGCGGTAACACTCGACGTGACAGAAGATCCATTGGTTTTCTTGTAGCAGAAGCAAGCTCTTACATAAGCTATTATCGAGTATAAAAACATCTACTTTCTCTTCTCTGTTTCTCTTCTCTTCCTTCGCACCACTTGGGAGATTGCAATATTGATGCAAGAGCTTTTTGTACTTATTGGATAGGTCTTTATAGATGTATTAATGAATGAGTGAGTATTCAATGGTGACCTTGGTTTGTGGAAGAAAACCCTGACGGTAGTTACTATTTGTTGTTTATATTCGGCTTCTGTCAACGATATAATGCTCAATTATTAGACGATAGTTCATTTCATACCGTATTGATCGATAGTAGCTTGAATCGTACGTTGAATATAGACGCTTGTAACGATGAAAACAGTCTTAGATGGGAGTCTTTGATGTGGAACCTCTAGATCGTTCTTGAAGTTTGTAAAAGTTATTTTAACAGATATGGTAAAAGCTGATTATACTGCATTCTCCACTCTCACTTCACATCTTGACTTTATCTAGGTCCTCCATCTCATTCCTTATGGGATATCACAGGCAGGCAGATACTTACAAGCAAGTTCCAACTTAAATAATATAGGTTAGGTGAAGATTTGAGATATGAGTGAATGTGATGAATACCAAGTGATGAAGCAAGATGTGGATAAGATAAAGTCCCATAAAGGGGTAAGTAGATCGACTTAACGCTTGTTACCATTCAAGGATTCTTTACCTCATTCTCGCTATTAGCGGATTCAAGATCGAGTTTCACTTGTTGATTCATCGGATTGAATGTAAATACATACATGTCTACGATATTCAAATGGCAGTAGAACTATGATTAGCCCTTGATAATCATGCTGTACGTTGACTGTCAATATTGCAGTTCGCACGAATCACTGTTCATTCCCATCCTGTGACTCTATTTCACTGCCAGAAGGATCTTCAAGTTCGGAATTGCAGACTGAAGAAAAGTCAGGTGAATCAAAGGTTTTATCAGACTGTTTTAGATTATATCAAGAAACTTGACACCTGAGAGAATCTTAAGGTGGTATTGAATGGGATGAATTATGAGTATTATATGTAATGACACTTGAGTTTACATTTCTCAAATATTAGGGAGGGGAATAGAAAGGAGGATAAGAGAGGAAGAAATAAGATCCGATGAAAGTAATCAAATCAAACGCTTCAAGCCCTATCAACCAAACTGCAATTGTCTGTAAATCATCCAACAAACCAAGTTCCTCCTCTTAATAGATCTTCACCAAAAGAAATCAACTAAAAGTTCCCTCCAAAAACGCACAAAACGCATCCGCACATTTCCTCATCCATCCCCCTCAAACCAATTACACCAAAAACATCCCCCTCACCAAGCGAAGAAAAAGGATAACACCAAGAAATCTAATATACAGGCAAATGCGACAAGATCAATTCAAACCAGCCAAACTAACTTTAGCAACATTTTTAAATCTTCGGACATTAAGCAGCGGTCCCACCCGAGCGGATGTGAAAACCCAGTGCAATATCACACGCCATCTGGACTTTGTTTGTTGAATGAAGATTAGGTTTGTGTTTTGATTTGTATCCTATGGGAGGGCAATAAGCGAGGTTTTGGGTAGGTGGCTTTATTGATGCGGAGTACATTGTGGTTTGATTCAAGGTTTCCTGTGATTGTGGAAGTAGATGATAGGTATAGACAGATAGATAGATGTATTGCCCAAAACCTCGTCAGATGCCTCTTGAGTATATAGTATCGATATATCTTGAAATAGATATCCCCACCTGCACTCTCAATCGAGTCGATCCTAAATCATCATCTCCTCGTTACTTCTGCACGGTGCCACCAGCAGTAGCAACCTCAGCAGAAGCTGCAGTATTAACAGTAATAGGTATTTCTGTAGATCCACTTCTTTTCCACTATATTTATGAGAAGAAATATTAGCCTGCGTCTATCCATGTCATGAGGTTGCCATTCCATCCTCTTATTTCCTCTTCTCATCTCATGTCTTCTCAAGTTCCACAATCATTTCTTTCCTTTCCTCCCTCCTCTACCTCTCTCCTCTCTCATCTTCCTCCTACCCACCAAATCAAACCCAACCCAAACTCCAAATCCAAAACACAAAGAATAGAAAAGAAAACTCACAATAGCAAGCACCATGCCACAATTCCCACACTTATGATGAGCGTCCTTAAACCCCGTCATAAAATACGGTATACAAGGAAGACAAAAGCAGAAACAGCAGAAAAGTGCCGCCATACTATTTATCCATATTAGTTTCAATCTTTCATCCTATCCATTCCTCTCCTCTTCTCTCCATACACTCAAACAACTATACTATTCCCCTCCTCACCAGCATCCCCCGAACTTCAACCACAGATTCAACCACAAATTCCAATCCAGACCGAAAAAGAAAAAGAAAACACCTACTCCGTCGTCCCCCCACTCACCCACCTCACAACCGTAAACCCCACAGCACCACACCCCGGGCAACCCACCAACCTCGATTCCTCCTGTAACACAGAGAGTGGTACCAGATATTGACTTTGACTTTGACCTTGATCTTCACTTTCACCTAAATCCTGAGACCGCATCTCCATCTCCCGATTCTCATCTATAGCATTAGGACCACATGCTACCTTTTCCGTTTCCCTCGTTGCAATATCGGAATTGGAAGGGTGATTCGAATTCGGGGTGTTAGGTTGAGGGTGAGGATAAGGTATCCGTATGGTAGAGCTCTCTACATCTGCAGCATCTCCAATCGTAACATTTCCATTTCCATTTCCAGTTTCCTTTGCATTTTCCATTTTCGAAACTAATATTCTCAGAATGGAGAGTAATTCAGTAATTCAGTAAGTAAATGGTATGTCGATATAAAACCACAAAACACAAAACAGTAAAATCCCCTAAAATCCAATTTCAATTCCACAAGACAATCAAATCAAGAACAAAACAAACACAAAAACCCGTTAAGGATAAAGATACAGTACAGTACCTAGGGATAGACAATGAATGATATACATTCTCCCCGTCCATCGATCCATCCCTTGATTCCCTCGCCAAGTCGCCTCCCCCTGGCCAAGTCCCCCAACCTAAACACAAACATCAGCCGCACAACACAACACAGGAAACCTGCCTTGCTATAGCCAAGAGAAACGCATATTTGTATCACAGCACGCACACATACATCACAAGACCAAATCTCATCAAGAAAAGAAGAGAAGAGAAAACAAAACAAAACAAAAGAAAAGAAAAGAAACCCAAAGCTCAAAACGCCAGGGATACTAATATCTTACTCTAGATATAAACCACATACATCACCTATACGCACCACACCATCCACACAAACAAAACATCTCAATACCCTTCCCCTCTGTATCTTCTGCTAACAATACAACCTTAAACAGACGCAAAATAAACAAAAGCAAAGCAAAAGCAAACACTCATAAAAGAAAAACGTAGAAAAGTCTCAAACCCTCAACTTTCTTCCTTTCTTCTCTCTCTTCTCCTTTCCCCCTTTCCTTCCTTCCACACCTAAAGATACATATTCTTAACATCCCCATCCTCATCCCCATCCCCCAAAAAACAAACCCCTCCAAAAATCCATCCCCTCAACCTCCCTCTTCATCGCCGTTAAAAAGAAATTAAAACACTCACTACCTAGGTACCTATACTTACTATACCATTCAACCCTCCACCCCCCCAAAGCCCCCAAAGAAGCCCCATCCATCCATCCATCCATCCATCCACCAAAAGTTTAAGCAACCTATTTATTGACTATCACCAGCTACTAGCTATAGTGAGCTTAATATGAATATCTTAATTTCAAGATCATCTTTCTCCTTCTTCTTCTTCTTCTCCTTTTGAATAAAGATGCATGCACTTGCACTTACAATTGCATATTTAATGATGAATAATTTATGATTTTTGTAAAATAGATAGATGGGTGTTATTATAGCTTAGATACTTATGCTATGCTATGCTTTGCTATGCTATGCCATGCTATGCTATGCTATGCCATGCTATACCATAACAATTTACACCATAAACCAACCAAAATTTCACATCCACATTCACACTCACATTCACAAACACATTCACATTCAGAAACACCCACCCCCAAAAAAAATTCTAAACCCTTCGGCATATATATTGATAATTACCTACAAGTATAGTATACACATAAAAAAAAGATATGATTTCCCAAAAGAAACAAAAAAAAAACTGATCACCTCCCCTAAACTCCCATCGCATCGCATCGCATCCCATTCCATCCCATCCCATCCCAAATATTCCCCTCTTCCATCCACATTTCTAATCACTCCAACGCTCCTCTTGAAAACATATTCCGAGAATAATCATTCCATCAAGCTTTCTCAGCATCCCATTAAGCTTGCTTTGGATCAATATTTACTTTCTCTCAAGTTACACGAGAGACAGTGAAATCTTTTCGCTGATCGCGAGAAGGCCATGATACAAAAAAAAAGACTCCTTGTAAATGCTGGCATAAACTCCTAATTTTCTGTTCGCTTCTGTATGTGAAAAATTGTGCTGCACTGTATCAGATTATTTTTGTATTTTGCTTAGTGATTCAAGTTGGTCTACAAGTTGACGAATCTTGTTGACCGTTGCTTAACGCTTTCATTCGTCAAGCACCGATTCTCACATATCCTTGTACGTGGTTTTGATTCTCCATACCCTCCATTACATTTGCTCTTGTATTACCAGCAGCATTAACACCTTGCATATTAATTCCTCCATTTGCCAATCGGAAATTGGTAGTGTTAGACATTGGTGCTTCAGGTGCTCGTTGAACACTAGCATTAACATCCGTCATGTCAACGAATGTATCATCTTCCTCCATATCTGCATCACCATCTGCATCTTGATCACTTCCAATATCTTGTGCATCCTCTTGTAATGGTTGACTTGTTATCGATGTATTAAGTTGGGGTGGGTTAGAGGGAGGTAACCCTTCGCTGACGTTACTTTCAAGTGGCTTTTGTGCAGCCATTCCAGACTGACCAGAAGCTCCCCGAGCTTGCTTAACAACACCCTTCCAGCGGCCAATTGCTCGTTCCACTGCTGTATCGAGGTGCACACTTCGATCCATGAGTTGTAAACCAACACTTTTATATGTGGTTCCCATTTTACCCAATTCAGCCATGAGGCGTGAATCAACAGGTAATGGTGAAGGTGGCTGTATCCTGAACTCCCTAGGTTGTTGCAATCGACTTAATTCTTCAACTTGTAACTTTGAGTGGGCAGTTTCTTGTTGCAAAAGTTCCTTCTCTTTCTTCAACTTGGTTATTTCCTCAGATTTCCGGCCAATGTTACGAGCCAATTCGAGAGTCCAAAGTTCAGTTCTCTTATTTGGAGGTAATGAGTTCCAGTGTCCAAACATTGAATGTAGGTGCTCTGAAATCCTAGCCTCCATACTTTGAGCATCTGCTTCTGCTTGTTGATGCAGAGCATTCATATTCTCAAGACCGCTGAAATTTTCCTGTGGAGGATATGATAGATCGTCTTGTGGGGCTGTTGTAGCGATGGATAACGAGATTCGGTAGCGGTGAAACTCGGAGGAAAAGTGTTTCCGTAATGCTTGAAATTGAAGTTCATCTGGTGGAAGGATAGACCACGATGCAGAGTTCGGAATAGGGGTAGACGCGTAGAGGGTTGGTGGCGGTGGTAGGCAGTGGAGGGTAAGAGCTGGGAAATCCAAGCTGAAAGGATCGTAATCAAAAATATTAGGACCTTCTATTCGTTGCCTGCGCGATGCTGAATTAGATATCAATTCACATTTTGTGGTCGATAGAAACTTACTTGGCTGCTCGAACCCCCCCTAAAAATTCCCTTAAAGCCAGTTCTGCCGCTTTTGCATTATCCAAAGCTTCTATCATCTTTTGTTTCTGCTCAAATGTTGTTTTCGCAAGCATTTGTTTACCGACAGATCTGTTTCTGCCATCCAATCTTCGAGACCCATCTCTAGATTCATCACCGTCCCAACTTCGAGGAGGTTCACCATTTCGAGCTTGAGGTATATGATTCATGACCCCTGTGGATTCCCACGTACCGCCATTTAAAACAAAGTTAGGTCTCCGACTACCTTGAATCTGGCCTGGTATTCCTCTCGACATACACATAATGTTCATAGCTGCGCCATCATCTCTTCTCAAGCTTGGAGAGTCACTCCCTGTCATATCTGAATCATTATTGGGACTTCTCCTTTCCGATCCTCCAGGTGTCCCTGCAGGAGTCGAATCTTCCCTTCTCGATGATGAATTACGTGGCTGCCGCCTAGTAATACCTCCACGAAGCTTCCTAATCTCATCCACAATATGTATACCATCTGCGGCCTTTGGATTCTTCTCCTTTATGTATAAGTCGAGGTGACGACCAAGGGAGGATGAAGTGAATGCTTGGTGGCAGAATGGACAATTCTTATCTTTTGGTGCAGAATTCTTGCCTCCG